>JACEFZ010013051.1:0-111588 GCA_014155875.1 Cepaea nemoralis
TTTGTTCGCGAACGGCCCATCCGATTGAGATGAAATTTTCTACTTGCCTTCCTTTCATTCCTGCGCTGCCAACTGTGATATTTTGTTAGTGTGAAATCGCCTGCTTACTCAGTATTATTTCATTTTTCATTTTTCATTGTAATTTCATATATCTCAGATGACCTAACTCTGTAAAAGTTATTTCAAGGGGCATAACTTTTCTGTATAACTTATAGTCATATTGTGGCATCGTTTTCAAAGATTTATAAACTCTTTGTCCATAGTTATGTACCGGCATATGAGTTATAATAAATAATGATAGAATCTGTAAGGCATTTTCAAAGTTTTCATAAAAATAATGCACAATGCATAACATTGTAACTCATCTTTTTTTGCTTAAGAAGTTACTGTAGTCATGCAGGTGATTAGAAAGAGTTTTCATTAAAAATAATGGATGGTGTGTGGAAGGACATTCTTTTAAGTTACTTTTTTTGTTGTATGAATTTAATGAGAACTTATATGACTACTTATATGAATTAAATGAGATGCTCTACACCAGGGTCTGGGCGAAGCCAAGCAGGGTCAGGCAGACAGATAGACAGACAGATAGACAGACAGATAGACAGTCGGGAACGGGAACTTATATGACTACTTATATGAATTAAATGAGATGCTCCACACCAGGAGCTGGGCAATGCCGGGCCGGGTCAGACAGACAGACAGACAGACAGACAGACAGACAGACAGACAGACAGACAGACAGACAGACAGACAGTCGGTAACGGGAACGAGAACTTATATGACTACTTATATGAATTAAATGAGATGCTCCCCACCAGGGTCTGGGCGAAGCCGGGCAGGGTCAGCTAGTAAATTATAAAGTACATCTATATGTTGAGACGAGTTTTCTCATTGCCTGAACAGCACTTGACTGATCTGTGGCCACACACTAGTAGACAATTCGTGCACTGATGATAATCATGATCATGATATGCACTGCCAACTGGCGTAGGCGATCTGGGTCTCTGGTGCCCTGGATCAACTCTGCTGACGATATTCCTCCATGTCACCGTCTCAATCCATGCAGCATCATGTGGATCTGTCTGTCTTTTTCCCCACTGATCTTTCCAGTTGTCACAATGATCTCCAATGCATAGCTTCTCGTCACATGACTAACAAATGATGTTTGTCTCTTTCTACTAGTTGTAAATAATCTTCTTCATCATCATCTTCTTCTTCTTCTTCTTCTTCTTTCGTTCGCTTGAAATATGTCTATAACTGCAATGTTGTATCTTGTATGAATTTAACTGTCTTTTTTAGTTCACCCAGCAGTTCATAGAGTTTATCTTCCACTGTCATCTCTCTAGGCCAGAAGGTTTGCCTAGATATGTTATATTTTGGGCAGTCTTGGAGTATGTGCTGTCTGCGACGCCAATCCACATGTGCACATGGCTGTTTCACCAATCTTGAATTTTGTATACATGTGGTTGCGTAATCTATTGTGTCCTGTTTTGAGGCGCAGAATAATGACTTATTCTGGTCTGTCCATAACGTGGTGGTCATCTTGAGCAGGTTTTGGTGGCTTTCTGACTGATTTGATCTTTCTTTTCTTTTGGTGGTATGTAACGGGCACATCATGCTGTTCTTCGTTGGCTCCTTCCTTAGCCAATTGATCAGCTCTGTCGTTTCCGGGTACTCCACAGGGGGATGGTATCCACTGTATGGTGACCTTATGCTGACTGCTAAGTTCAGAAAGTAGTGTCCTTAGCACTGCCAATTTCCCAGACAGGAGCGCCTCGAGTACTGATTTTGCATTTGTCGATAGCACCACAGGTTGTGTACCATTGCTGGTATTTAGTAATTTCTCTGTTGCTATCTTGATTGCCTCAATTTCAGCATCATAGCCATGGCAGTACTTTCTTGTCGGTAGTCTGGCTGTGTCCCTAATATTATTTGGGTATTCTATGTACACTCCCGCTCCTCCATTTCGAACAGCATTTTGTGCTGACCCATTTGTGTAGACTCGGATCTTTTCTTCATCAAGGAATCTGAGAGTGGCTGTTCTGCGCTGCGTTCTGTTCTGTTCTTCCTTGTCAAATATTCCTCTCACTTTTGTCTGGATTTGTAATGATAGTCTATGTTCATCTTTCCATGGAGTTCGCTCTGTAATAGTTGTTAGAGGGATACCAACTGTGGGAAGATCGGTGGTTTCTCTGCAGAGTCGTTTGACCTGGTGAATAAAACTACTTCTTTTCAACCGCCCCATAGCTAGGTTTTTAAATCTGTTCTTCATAGGGTGGCCTGGCAAGCTGAGGAACTTTTCTGCTTTTATTAGCGTTTTCGTATCTCTGCGCTCTCTCGGTGCGTGTGTCCTCCCCATCTTCTAAATTTCCACTTTTAAAAACAAAATTGTGTTGCGTATCCCTTACGGGACGTTGCAGTCAACACCAGCATTTTTTTCAGCTGCTCTTGATGTACTAGTCAAGTGTTACGTTCAGTAGTTTGCCATTGCTTTCTGAACGACCGGCCCCTTTACCTTTTTTCGAAAAAACCAGCACCGCTGTGTTTCGAACCCGGGTATACGGGCTCACAAACCGCGTTCGCAAGCCCTTAGCCACAGAGACAAATTTCCACTATAGGGGTTGATTTCATCCCTCAAGTGCTTGATTTTGCACCTTGTCTAGCTCTTGTAGTGTGGTTTTTGATGCCGAACACCACGCAGTTGACCGGTATTCCAGGTGTGGTCGTATGCTCTGTTGATAAACTTTGATAAGTATTTTCCCACTGGCTCCCCATGTAGTCCCAGTTAGCTTTCTCGGGATGGCTATTTTCCTTCTGGCTTTTGCTACTGCTTTGTTGATGTGTTTTCTCCATGTCAGCCTGCCATCAAATGTTACTCCAAGGTATGTTGGTTCTTTATCTTCTCTTAGGGGTGTTCCATTTATCTGGATGATCCCTGCCTTTTGTTTTGGAGAGAGGGTAAATAGAGTGGTGCTGCACTTGTCAGTGTTTATGCTGACACACCATCTATTTGTCCATGCAACAAATGTATCTACAGCTTTTTGAGCCACCTGGTGGCCACTGATGCATGTTCATTTGTGCTCCATAGAACCAGGTCATCGGGGTACATTGCCGCTTTAATTTCATGCGGTAGATTAGCAACAAGATAATTGATGAAGATTAGAAAAAGTGTGGGGGGCACCGTGATGCAGTAGTACTTTCTTGCTCTTGAGTCCGTCTATCTATACTCGGGCTCTTCTGTTGTGCAATTATGCTTTCACCCATTTGTACATTCTTCCATTGACTTTGCAGTTTCTCAGTTTCTTCATCAGACCTTCTTTCCAGACTTTGTCAAAGGCTTTCTTCAGATCTGTCCATGCCGCAAGCACCAGCTTCTTCTCTTGGAATGCATCCTCAATTTCTTGAGAGATGTAGGTTGTCTGATCTTCCGTAGAGTAGTACTGCCTAAAGCCAGCCTGCTGTGGCACAAGGATGTTTTCACTTTCAATGTATCACTGCAGTCTGTGATTGACGATGCGCTCCAGTGTTTTGCAGAGACAGCTGGTGAGGCTAATTGGTCTGTGGCTAGAGGCAATGGAACTATCTTTCCATGATGTTAGGAGGGGGTCATGATTGCTTCTCGCCAGGCTTGTGGAACACTTCCTAAGGTCCAGCTGTTATTGAAGATCTGCAACAGCTTTGCTTTGGCCTCTGTTCCTAGGTTCCTGTTTATTTCATTGGAGATACCATAAGCTCCTGGTGACATTTTCATTTTCAGTTTTGATATGGCTAGCTCCAGTTCGCTGATTGTGATGGGTGCTTCCAGAACCTCATGTACTATTTTCTTCTGTCCTGTATGTTGCCGCATCTCTCTGCCATGACCCTGATGACGTCATGGCATATTTAAGCTATAACCCAGGTTAGAGATTAGAGGTTATGGCCGTGTTCAGCAAGAGAATACCGGAACGTGAAAAGTGGATACTTTTCACATATCGTGAAAACGTGGGAACTCGCTTCTGAGGCGAGTCCAAACAGAAGAGTCGGCGTTTAGCCATCGTCCAGTACGGACATGGTCAGATGTATACCGAGCTACGGCTATATACTATGCCGCTCGTGGTGTTAAATGTTATAAATTCGTCAGTTTTGTCAGATGTTGAATATGTGCCAGTGTAATTGCATTGTACAATGTGCTTAGATGAGCATAAACTGTAGAAAACGCCGGTGTAGTTGAGTTATGAATAGTTCCATTCTGTCGTCGTTGTTGGAGTGAAGAGAGAATGCGGCAGAAATTAATGATAAGGATTGAGCCAGAAGGAGTTACGTGCTCACCTGAAAGAAGAACAAATATATATTTCACACGACGAAGATGCTCTACACAGAAAGCTTGCGACGCAAGAAACTAGCCATGGCTGATGACATGATGATAGTGAACAAAGTAATAATCCCTGGGTATCGTAAGAAACCCACTGATATATTTATACCCCTAAACGCAACACACCGTGGTGCCACATGTACTCACCCATTGGCACTCTCGAATCTCTTGTTGTTTCTCTGGACTAATTTTGATATTGTTATCTTGTGCGAATGAGTCTGCAAAATGGTCAGCTGCTTGCTTTCCTGTTAAGATGTTTCCATCTTTATGTAGTGCAATTTTTAAGTTTCTCCTTGTGCCCTCATCGATAAGTTGTTTTATTAGTTTCCACAATTTCCTTGTGTCTTTTTCAAAGTTCAGAGACTCCGTTTTCTCTTGCCAGCTTTTCCGTCTAGCCTGCTGCTTGGCCCTTTGAAATTTGGCTTTTGCGTGCTGGAATTTATTCTGGTGCTCTTGGCTGGATGTGGCTTCTGCTTGCTTTCTACACACTTCCACATCGTTATGCAACTGTTCCAGTTCACTACTCCAGTAGGGTTTATATTGTTCACGGGCTCCTCATGGTACTGTTTCTCGCGCTGCCTGTAGTATGCATTTCCCAAACTCTTCAACTACTTTATGTCTTTCTCAGTGTTCAGGTTTCTAACCAGTATGCTGGTACGATGCTTGTACATTTCCCAGTCTGCTTTCTTGTAGTTCCACCTCGAGAGGGTGCTGCTTTCACTTACAAACTCAATTTCTACAGTTAGAAAGAAAGGCTGATGGTTACTGCCACCAAGTTGTTTCCCAACAATTCGTGTAATATTCCACTCCAGGTCTGGTGAATGAAAAGCCAGGTCAGGTGTAGTTGTAGTGTGCCATGATCTCGAGTAGAAAGTGTGTGGGTCGAACGGCGTGTTAATCAAGATGAATATATTCTCATCCTGCCAGTCTTCCAGTCTCTCTCCTCTCTGGTCCATGTGATCATCGCCTCAGCTCTGCGAGTGGCTGTTCAAATCGCCACACACAATCATTTTTCTTTCTTTTGATGGTAGTGTCCGGTGCCTGTGGGTGATCACTTGGACAGTAGTAATTGATCAGATGTAGGTCTGTATTACCTGTCTTAAGTTTAAGTGTCTGATACTCAGCCCCTTCCATGTAGACTTTGATTTGGGAAGCAGTGATGATATTTTTTACAAGGGTCAGTATCCCACCTTTTCGCCTGTCCTTTCGGTCAGATCGGTAACACTGGTAGCCTCTAATTTTGATGGCTACATTTTCGTTGAGGTGAGTTTCTTGCAAGCAACATATGCTTACTTTTTCTGGGTCCAAGATGTTTTCTAATTCTCTTTTTTGTTGCTTATTCCATCCGAATTCCAGTGCATTATTTTAAGTCTTTGCTTAGTATGGCCAGCCGTTCTATTCTCAGGTCCCTTGGCTCCACAGGACATCTGAGAAGGACCTCCAGTAGTCGTGGTTGGACTCTTTCGAGACATAGGGTTCGGCACTGCACCTGCCTGGGAATCCAAAGCAGGGCGAAAACCATAACATATAGCAGTAGTCGACATATTCCATTTTGCGTAATTGCGTGGCATCCTGATTTCTGTGGTGCGCCTCCTGGCTGGTTGCCTCCGTCTTCAGCACCTTTCCTTTGCTAGAGCAGACTGTGGTCTCACTCGAGTTTAGATGTGTACGCGCACACACACGTGTCTGTGCATGCACATGCGTGCATACACATCTAGAGCATACTGATTATTTTTCGGCGCCAGAATCTCACCGTCGCCCCTTCTCCTGTTAGTTAAAACAGTTCCGCTACGTGAAGGCCAGGAGATGGACTTTTGCTGCGGAGGTTATGTATTCACGAGCCATTGGGGTATTTAAGCAAGGTTGGGCGCTCACCCCAACACTGCACCCCGGCTACATACAGCAACATTTGGAACCATATAATGTTCTAATTTCATTAGCCTCTTGTAAGCAATCGTTGTTTGATACTCTGCAGTCGTAGGTATTGGCAACATTCGTCTCAGGAACCACATCGCCGTTGCTTCTAAGCTCTTCCTAATTTGACAGTGCTGAAGATAGTACATGTTGATAAACTATTAATTAATATGTTATATTATTTCACCTATTTTCGGGACATCGACCCCTCCTGGTTGTAATGACATATGATGCACAACAGGCAATATAAAATTTAGACACACTATCACTGCTTATAAACAGAGCTCTGGATAATAGGCGTTTTCAGGAAATGGAAGAAACCAAACCAGTTGTAAAGAGAAAGGCGAAATAAAAGACGCCATCATAGAACAGCTGGCAGAATACGGGGGGGGGGGGGGGGGGGGTGGGGGGGGGACGAAATAAAAATGCTAGGTCTAGAGAGGAGGAAACAACAAACAGAAATCGAGCCCGCATACCAGACGTCCCACGTTCACGACCAGCTCACCCGTGGCCATTCAGCACGTCGGTCCATCTTAAACGTGGGGGTTTAAAATCGGAATTTTCCATCTCCTAGATTGGCCGCTGTAATAGCTAACGAGCCCCATCTACCCGGAGGCAAAAGGTTCTAGCGCCTCAACCCTCTTGGCGAACACATTAGACCATATCTATGAAGGATGGTGACCGATTTCATCTGAGATTAATAATAATTAAACTGTTAGTTTAGTTTAGTTATATTAAATTAAAGTTGTATTCTGTACGTTACTTTAGAAACAAGCACATGTCAACAAAAGCAGCACCAGCTGGACCAGACTAACAAACCTGTATCATTCTTGTAAATAACAACGCATCCAGGTTTCTTCTTCAGACTGAAACCTGATTGGTGGATTCGATTTCTGAAAGTTACACACGTTTGATTCACGAGATTGTACATCACAATTCCACAGTCAGTTTTGCATTTACTTGCACACTTCAGGGCGGACATGTCTGGAAAATATATTCAATGTATTGTTAGCAGCAATGTAAAAATACATTTAAGATATAGGTAGCGAATAATAACGATAATGGTTCAATCATTCATCAAGTGCAATGCCGATTAGCTTAGGCGGTCATGTTTCGCCATCTCACGCGATCGCCAGAGTCGTGGATCAGCTGTAATAGTTCACGAAGGTGCTGTGAATGTCTATAACATGTGTTAAGACGACGGTGGCTTGTATAGTCATATCAAGGACAATCAAATATAACTGCGTTTCCTCATATTTCATAATTTTGTCTAATATTATAAAAATAATTATATTATATAATAAATATATTATATTATAATAATAATAAAAAGTCGACAGGGTCGACTTCATTGCATCATATTTTAATCCCATATGGCTCAGTCTCTCAGAAAGCGTCGCACAAAGCACAAACTCCGTAGCTCCAGCGACGACCCTCAGGAGTATCAGGGGGAAAAATTCACTCGTGAACCGAAGGACGCGGCCCGGAATTGAACCCACAACCTTTGGAGCCCGAGTCAGGCGGCTTGTCATTTTGCCTGTGAGCTCTAATATGTATACATCATCATCATCATCTTCATCATCATCATCATCATCATCATCATCATTATCATTATTATTATTATTATTATTATTATCTTGAAGCAGGTTCTTTGCAGAACGTCGCGCTCATCTAGGCCGGCTAAAAGTTTCTTAATCCTTCGCCAGCTCTCCTGCCTCATGCATCCTCAAGTCCAAAGTGTCTGCAATGTCCTGTGCCCATCTTCGTGATGGTCGACCACTGCTTCTTGTTCCCGAAACAACCGCTTCTTTCAGCATTCTTTCATGCCAGTGTGATCTTTAATATGGCCGGAGTAGCAAGTACTATACATGAACAATAAATGTTATAATAACAAAATGACTACAAATGTTGCACGTCGATTACATTGAGTTGCAATCAACGCCATGTGGATTTTCTAGGCAATATTACATTCAACAGTTTGCTATTGCTTTCTGAACGAGGAGTCATTGTGAAAGTACCGGTGGCATTCTCTCTAAACCATGATAGTATACATTATGTTTGTCTGCATTGTTCCCGATCTCCCACAGGGCTTTTGCAACATCTGCCTTATAATGCATCAAATCACCCCTTAATAATGCAGCACCAGCCAATTTGTCTGCTTGTTCATTCCCAACAACACCAGAAAGTCCTAGGGAAAAGATCCAGCGGATGCTCACAACCCACGACACCTGCATTTTGCATACCATTCACCACGAAGCATGCCAGTCTTCACCTTTGTCAGCATGCTTTGTGAATCAGTTACAATCACGACATGTGTATACACTTTGTTCTTCATCCAGCGGAAAGCTGCAGTAACCGTCTCCGGCTCCATTCTCGAACTTGAGGTTGTAGCATCATATGCCAAGCTCTCCTTTACTAAAGATTGGCCATTGGTGTAATGGACAGTTTACACACAACAGCAAAAGAGACAGAACATTATGACAAACATGTTATCAGACATGAACATTTTGTCACGAGCCCGAGACATCTGATTAACCAACACAGAACGGGTGCGATCAGACGATATCAATCAATCAATCATGTGCCATGCCGGAAAGCGTGGGCGGTCATGACTCGCCATTTCACTCGATCACCGAAGTCGTGGATCAGCTCAGTGTTCCTGTCTCGTCCATGCCATGTGGCCAAGCCATCCAGGTATTTTCCTCTCGGTCTTCCTCGTGGTCTGTTCCCCTCGATCTTGCCAGTTGTCAATAAGTTATCCAATCCACTTCTTCTCATGACATGTCCAAAAAATTTTGACTGTCTTCGTCTAATTTCTCTAATCAGTCTACGATTTTCATTTGTCTCCTGTAGTACTTGGTCATTGGTTTTTCTGTCTGTCCATGGTATTCTTTGCATTTTCCTCAGAAACCACATTTCTGCAGCCATCAGATGTTTTTCAGCTTGACTGCACATTGTCCAAGTTTCACATCCATACAAAAGAACAGGCTCTATGTGTCCCCTCAACACTCTTTTTCTCGTGTCAATTGACATCTTTTTATTGGTCAGAGTGTCTTTCATCTTGCTAAAGGCTACTTTTGCCATGGCAATTCTTGTTCTAATCTCTTCAAGGCATCTCCCATCAGATGTTATGACTGTTCCAAGATAATTGTATCGATTCACTTGTTGAAGAATATTACCATTTACTTGTATATTACATTGTATTACTTCGTTCTTCCTAGTGACGACCATAACCTGTGTCTTCTTACAATTTAATTCCAACCCCAGCTGCTCACTGTGTACAACAACCGCGTCTACTAATTGATGATATACGCTGGCGGAAATGTTCAGGGGGAGATCGGAGCACCCATGAACATGTCCGGAGTGCGGTGATGACTATCCTCACTGATCACTAGATAGAAAATTCGAAAGGCTGTAATGGAGTCGAAGTTCTGCACAGGACAGGCTACTGGGTGGATACATCTAGTACGCAAGCATGGATAGTCCGGGGGTGACAGGCATTTCTAACAATAAAAATGATACTGAGCTTTCAGAAAATTGAATTGTGTGTTGGCGGTACATAGCAAGAACAGCCTCTCCAAAGTAGATATCGGGTATGCCTATAGTCTGTTCAGAAAAGAATGTCTTCGTTCACAATCAATTTTTATGAAAACTGTCTGTTGCATCATTATGAAAGTTTTCCTGCCGCCTTATATTTACCCCAACCTTAGGAATATGTCTTTGATAGGTCCAAAGGCAACTTAAATCATCCAATGCGGCGACATTTCTTTGATGTTTTAGCGAAAATGTAGTGAATTCATGCTAACATACTAGCTTAACTTACTTTAACAGTAAAGCACGTCATTTCGGGTAACGACACAAGTACAAGGCGTAGCCAGATTCGTATGGGAGTGGGTGCCGGTGCAATAAACAAAAGTCGCTTAAAAGTCGACTGCATTGCACTCGGTTTTTATCCCATATGGCTCAGTCTCCTTCCGCAGGGCGGAAAGCGTCGCACAAAGCACGAACGCCGTAGCTCCAGCGACGACCTCGGGAGTCTCCGAAAAAATGCACTCGTGAAGGACGCGGCCCGGAATCGAACACACGACCTTCGGAGCCAGAGTCAGACGGCTAGACAACTTCACCACGGAGAATCCCGAGAGGGGTGCAATGTGTAATATTAGTAAAAACAGAGAATTTACACAGGCATGGGGTAAATAATGTGTAAATTGACAGGAAAGTAGAAGGAATATATTTGTTATCTTATTTTTCATTTCCTTCTTGTTTCTTCAGCTGCTGTTTAATAATGTAGGGAGTCTCCGTGGCGATGTGGTCAAGCCGTTTGGTTCACGAGTTAAATGTTTTGGAGAGTCCAGTGGGTCTTCGCTAGAGATACGGAGTTCCACGCTGCGGAAAGAGACCGAACCATATGGGATAAAACCCGGTGCAATAAAGTCGACCCTGTCGACTTTTCAGCGACTATTTTTTTTTACACAAGGAGTCATGTTAGTAGGATGCATTTAGCTTTTTATATTGAGTTCATGAAAGCTTCCAAATAGCTGTGCGTTAATGTGCGTGAGGAGTGACGAGAAATGATACCACAATTTAGTCATCATGTGTCAATTAGTAAGGATCTGTTCAGCTGTCTGTGTATCTTGTTCACGCGTACACATGGGTGACAGACCCGCTTTGAGTCTTCGTGAAAGATTGTCTACTCTGCTGTTTACGGTTCAGAGATATGATTATTACCTGTTTTGCACTATGAAAATAGTTGTCAATGTCTCTGTAGTGGGCTTCCTTCTTAACGATCAAGCTGTTGGTCCTCTTTTCATTGAAGTTTATAGATTGATTCGTATGCACGTGTGTTGTCCCCTCATTTGACAGCGTGTTTGTTCTCACGTTTCTTGAAATGCCACAATATGTCAGTATATGCTGTAATGTTTAGAGCCTGCAATTCGTCTAAATAATTTGAACAATATATCCCAATATGTGTGCACGTGGATTAAGGTCTGCGATCTTCCCAGACCTTAATCTGTGTCGGACGATTCCAGTAGGTTGATGACTGCTCTCAGTTGCATAAAATTCAATCCATCCTTTCTCCAATAGTCCTCTTCCTCTTTCAACACATGGTCCTCACATTTTTTTCCATTAACTTTTATCAATATTTAATAGCGCGGACTGGGTTCGTATCTTGACGTCAGACAATTTGAATGTAGTATTGCCAGCTGCCACCTGCCCTTTAATTTTAGCCCACATAAGTTCTATAGGGTTTTAATGAGAATGATACGGCGGAAGTCTCAAGCACCTATGGCCATGCTCTTCTAAAAACTTGTCGATTTAATATTTCTTGCTTTTTTGTGCCTGTTTTACAAAGGACAACAACTGTAGCTTGAAATATGTTTCTGGAAATGGTATACTTTCCGTTGGGAGTGTCGCGGAAAAACTTGATAGTTGCGATCGATGACAAAAAGACCCGACATTCGTCTACAATAACAGGCAATCCTTCGATGAGTAGGGGACCGAGGAACAAAATAAGTCGCGCCAAATGTCTACATACGGTCGGCATTTCTGTATGATGTGGGTTGTTCGAGAAACGTACAATGGCGCCATCCGTCTACAAGGCGGTAGACAGCCTTTGAAGTTGTAGACGGAATGACTGGACAGACGTCGGATGGATTTTGTGATGTGGGGAAAATATCCCCTGGTTCACAGACAGACAGGACCTTTGTTGTACGAGACAAAGATTTCCCCGATGAAAGCAAACTAGACGGCGGGGTGATTCCAGTCAGTCTAAAAACAGGGAGAAAGCCAGACTCTGGACTGATCAGCGTCTAGACTTTTTGGTGACGTCACTCAAGCCCGATTTAAAACCAGTTGCGGTAAACAAGTTGGAGGGAGTCGACCAAAGGTTCAGAAGTGTTAAAGATCTACGCAGTATTCCGAGTTGTGTTAACTGAAAGAGACTATAGTGTCAAAGTGTTGATATTTATCGGCGGACATAGATCCAGTCTGTGATTGCATAGTCTCAATCATCAACCGGAATAGCCATATGGTATTCTATTAATCATGTCTAACTTAGAGTATGATTAGGAATAGAGTACAGTACTGTGCGGTGATATAATGTATTATAGGTGACGTGATATAATTATTATAGGTGCGGTGATAGAATGTTCTATAAGTGCGGTGATAGCAAGTATTATAGGAGCGTCGGCACTAGTAGCCTATTGTGTGGCTTTAACTAGCTTGTGTAATATATCATTTAACTCAGGGAGTTAAGGACAATGTAGTGGGATAATAATTAGAGAGATTGAGGATGGTTGGGAGGGATGAAGGGAATGTGAAATGGTAGGATCTGCCAGTAGGGCATCTGCTGGGTTTCTACCCGTTTCCTTTAATCTATCCTTGTGTTTCCATGTCTCAGACCAATGTGGTGAGCTATTTGGCCGTATGACAGAGTTCGGTTCTCTGTTATAGATCTGAGTGCTGCTATCGGCCTACACTCACCTAATTAAAGTCATAATTGAGTTGCTCTCACCAGGGGATTCTCTATTCTACAGGTTCCACTTACAGGTCCACTTGTTGATGATGCTACGATATATTACCAAGAAGTTAGTATCAAAGTTATCGAAAGTGATGGCTCACGGATTGAAGACAGAGGTTACTGAGAGGCTTGTACACTGGGCTCATGGCCTAGTTGGTCTGCAGAAACCTGACTTCTGCTGAGCAGGACTTGATGAACATATGTGTGATTTTTCTTTGAGTGATATGCTACATCACTGTAGAATCAGAACACTATACGTAACACATATACCAATATATATAACTACCTGGAACATTAATAGGTTGTTTTTTTTAATATGGGAAAAATCGTATAACCAGTGACTTATGAACAGTTATATTTTCCCATGTGACATTTAAGTTATTGGAAAGATTCTCTAATCAACAAACATTTTTGAACAGTGTAAATTCACAGTGTTTGCTAGAGTGAAGACCAATATCGAACAGTGTCTATCATTGATGACCAGCGTCCTGAGTGTTCGAGAGTGATCGGAGAAAGTCGTCACGTGGCCGGAGAAACATCTTCTTGGTGAGGTTTTCTGTCCGGAATACTTGGTGCTGTTGTGTGCTCAGCACAGTGATGTAACTAACTTTGCTCCTGATTCACGGGTCTGATTCTACATACACATTAGCATATTCGACACACATTCTACACATTACACACACACACTTCTCACACCCATACTTTTTGCTTTAATAGATTATTTGTTGTATTTATTTGTTAAAGCTAGAGTTGTTGAGTATGTTGTGTTGGGGAAGAATGAGAGGGGGCATGATCCAGGGGTGAGTGAGAGTAAGAAAGAGGTGTCTACAGACTGAAGGAGTTTTGTGGGCGGATTCTGGTGGTTTCTCTAGGACAATAATATTGGGTTAATAAAATTGTGGGTGTTGATTCCCCTCACTCCAGGGACGACACTAAAGTAATAACGGATTACTACGACAGGGAGCTATATTTTTATTGCGTTCTTTGTGCTCGATGTCGTAGGTATTTTGTCTTCTTGGGCAACAACATTGTTGTATGATGCATTGTCCATGATTAGACAAGACGGTCTATCAAGGGATGGAAATACTGTATTCTCTAAATACATTACCATTCAACACATTATGATAATCCCTATTGTCTGTATGCTTTGATACGAACACGAGCCCAGCATTCTGTAGTAAGCCATTATGTGTACAACCAGCATAGACTATGACCAAACGCTGTCCTTTACTACTGCTCACATATCGCTTTATTTTTCCATCCACTGATTGCCATTCCTTATCACTTGTGTGTTGCGCATTGATCCACGTCCCATCCAAATACACTATGTACTAATTTTCTTTGCGCATTTCCCTTATTTCACGTAGGTATCTGCTTCTCATGGCTCCTAAATGCGATTACTCGCAAAGAATATTTCTACCTCCCTTATACTTTCTAAAGGTGAAGCCTAATGTCCTTATAATTTTCCACAAAGTTTTGGATAGCTCTTTTTATTGTTCTTTCTCAACCAAACCCTAAGTTTTCTTACAGTCACTGTTTCTTTGGCATCCAGCATTTTTATAATAGCTCGCCTTATGACATCCTTGTCAGAGCTGTCTACAATTGCCTTTATATCTACCGTTTGCTTATCGCGTGTTGGTTTCATTCCAGATTCTTGCATCTATCAACGAAATGACCGTTTACTCAAACCCAATGCATGCACTGGTCTTTTTTTTCGGGATTTGTAACAGTATGAAACAGTTTCCTGCGATCAGCTTCTTGACAAAAATATGTGTACAACTTCATAGCGATGTTTTGAAGTGTAAAACATTTTACAGTCAATCCCATTCAACAATATTCACACATTCCGATGTTTGCGATAAACGGTAAGGTTCATAAAATAATCACGTTTCATGTAAGGACCCACATTACGACGTCACCTCTGAACACTCATTTAACTGCGCGCCGTTCGTGCCAAAACGTTTCCACGAGGAAATTTTGAAAAAAGCGCGGATGTGTCTGGGTGAAGGTGTAATACATTTAAAAATGTGGACTCAGTCTCTGACCCGTAAATTATATACCGCATATAAACAAACATTGAAATCTGCTGTACAATCTCCAGAACAAAAAAAATTTTGTTGGGTGGACATAGTGATAAGGTTATATGCTAAATCTCATCATTTTCCCTCAGTTGGTTACTGAGATATTGAATTTTATATTGGGGCAGACAAAAGTAAACAGACTATAGCTGTTTGCTTTTTTTTAATTCGTTCGCGTATTATTTTCACTGTCTCATCGAATGGAGAGTTGGTGAAAAGGGAGGTTATATTTATGGATGTCATGTATTTATTATTTATGTCCATTGTGTCTAATAATTGGAAAGATCTTACCAATCAAATCTAAATTCCAGTTAGATCGCAAAGGAAACAATTCGGAGGACCTTGATGCAAAACAATGAAGAAAGAGATCCAGTCATTTGTAAATGAGAAACTCATCAGTGAGGCCACTGCAAAAATGCTCACACCGCGTGGCTCCCCGACTGCTCAAATGTATGGTCTACCTAAACTTCGCAAGCCGGAACCCGCTAAGACCGATTCTGACCATGGTCAACTCTGCTCAACACCGGATGGCGAGATGGCTAGCTGAAATAATACTGAGCTGTTGGAAAGAATAACCATTACAATATATATCATTGGGGAGCCCCTGTGACCCAACGGCTAAACAGTTGGCCTGCAGGTTCGGTGGTCACGTCTTCGGATCCCCTTCCAGTTAGGGATTGTTTAAACTAACCTGAGCTTCCAGTTTGAGCCAGTCTAACATGGGTCCCATGACATTTCCTTTGAAGTAAAGCGAAATATCGCGTTATATTGGCCACATTACCAATCGAATGCAGATTGATTGGAAAAAAATGGGGCTAACATGAATTTACCCAAAAGTCTTCATGACAGAGGTTCGAAAATGTCTTATATCCGGCTCTCTAACATAATGGGGCTCTGAAACTCTAACCAATTAAGATTTTAAAAACTTGGAAGATTTTGAGAAATGGTAATATCGTAGGATGCAACGAGAAAGAAGATTTAGAAGAGATTAAATAAAGCAATTGGTGAGGACGCTATGGAAAACAGTAAACTAGTAGACATACGAAAAGTAGGCTGTCTTGGCTTGATCACAATATGAGACAATCACAACTAATTAAAATACTGGACGGAAAAATTAAAGAGGAAAGAAAAAGATGACGTTTGAGAATGCTTGCTTCACACAGGCATGAAAGAAACAGCTGCATCACACAGTCGTGTAACAAACCTCTATATCACACAGGCAAGGAAGACTCAGCTGCACCACCAGGCATGCTAGAAAGAGCTGCGCCAAGGCATGCAAATGCATTTGCGGTTAAGGCTTAAAGAGCTGAAAAGAATCGCTGATGACAGAAGACAATGGAGTACCATCAATTAACAACTTCAACACCGCATGACGTGATAACAACACTTAAACCACAGCCTTCGAGCTGACTAGCTATATGATATATGTGAAATTATAACGAATATTATAACAAGGTCTTTTAGATCAGATAAAATTACTCACGTGGATAATATGTACAAACTATAATTAACCGAGGACAAACGTGGCACACGAATTTTGCAGTAAGTTGAAATGTACAAGAGACTAGCGAATCACCCCATGCGCCGAAGAATAAACAACATAGTAGTGTGTACACTCAAATAAACAAACTGTCACACACGCCAACGAAATTATACATGCAATCAGTTACAGTTTTAGTCTCAGAACAAGCTGGTTTTGCAGAGTGCAGCAATACTGACGACTAAATCACATCTTTGAAGATACTTGTCAGTGAATGGAAATTAAATAGTTTCCTTATCAACATGCTTCCACAAACATTTTCACAAAATCTGAAATGCCAGGCTGCTTGGACAACTTTCACAGAAATATAATTAAAAGTGATTCGGGAAAAAAAAAATGATTCAGTCGTGCCAAGGTCATCACGTGGCGATCGCCCCTTGACTTCCACATCCGTGTTAGTGATTGCGCCTAGACAGCAATGTCCATCTGTCGGTGAGTGTCCTGCACTGCATGTTCACTTATTGCTGTAGATGCTCGGTCCTCTGAACTGCGTGCCATACTAGTTGATCCTCACTTGTTGGCACTAGGCCACACTAGTTGCCCTCAACCACTAGTACGTGTTGTTGGGAGTCGATGTTCACCGAGCTGAGACCATGGTAATAGTTCTCATGTTGTCCAGTTCTTCAGAGAACTATCTTATCATAACGTGGTAAAGCATATTTACTGCGCTTTCTGATGCTTATAAGAAGATATCGCGTTTTACCTTATTTTAAAATAGAATCTGTATTATGTTCTGTGAACTTTCAGTACATGTGACCAAGATTGCATTGAACTTTCTAACGGGAAGTTAGTTCGTTATAAAGGCATACAGTTAGAGCTGTGTTTTGTTGCTGTGACTAGCCATAACCAGATCATCAACTACGCCACGAGGTCTGCATTAAAGTTAACATCTTAGTATAGATTTTAATCTAGACATAGACCCTATAGAAGGAGTGCTACTTCTGTGTGGATGCGAATGCTGGACAAGGAGTAACGAAGTGGCAAATAACTTCGAGACAGTTGAGATGTGGTCTCTGAGGTGCATGTAGTCATGTAGAGAATATGGACAGAGAAGAAAACACGCGATGGGGGTTCTGAGAGTTGCATGTAACCCATACAGAAAACACACGGTGGGGTTCTGAGAGCTGCATGTAACCCGTACAGAAAATACACGATGGGATACTGGGAGCTGCGTGTAACTATAAAGAAAATACACGATGGGGTTCTGAGAGCTGTGTGTAACCCATACAGACAACACACGGTGGGGTTCTGAGAGCTGCATGTAACCCATACAGAAAATACATGATGGGATACTGGGAGCTGCGTGTAACCATAAAGAAAATACACGATGGGGTTCTGAGAGCTGTGTGTAACCCATACAGAAAACACACAGTGGGGTTCTGAGAGTTGCATGTAACCCATACAGAAAACACACGGTGGGGTTCTGAGAGCTGCATGTAACCCGTACAGAAAATACACGATGGGATACTGAGAGCTGCGTATAACCATAACGAAAATACACGATGGGGTTCTGAGAGCTGATTGTAACCCATACAGAAAACACACAGTGGGGTTCTGAGAGCTGCATGTAACCCATACAGAAAATACACGATGGGATACTGGGAGCTGCGTGTAACTATAAAGAAAATACGCGATGGGGTTCTGAGAGCTACGTGTAACCCAATACAGAAAACACACAGTGGGGTTCTGAGAGCTGCATGTAACCCATACAGAAAATACACGATGGGATACTGAGAGATGCGTGTAACTATAAAGAAAATACACGATGGGGTTCTGAGAGCTGCGTGTAACCTATACAGAAAACACACAGTGGGGTTCTGAGAGCTGCATGTAACCCATACAGAAAATACACGATGGGATACTGGGAGCTGCGTGTAACCATAAAGAAAATACGCGATGGTGTTCTGAGAGCTGTGTGTAACCTATACAGAAAACACACTGTGGGGTTCTGAGAGCTGCATGTAACCCATACAGAAAGTACACGATGGGGTTCTGAGAGCTGCGTGTAACCCATACAGAAAACACACAGTGGGGTTCTGAGAGCTGCATGTAACCCATACAGAAATACACACAGATGGGATTACTGAGGAGCTGGCATGTAACCCTATACAGAAAATACACGATGGGGTTACTGGAGCTGCGTGTAACCCATAAAGGAAAAATACAGCGATGGGGTTCTGAGAGTTGTGTGTAACCCATACAGAAAACACACAGTGGGGTTCTGAGAGCTGCATGTAACCCATACAGAAAATACACGATGGGATACTGGGAGCTGCGTGTAACTATAAAGAAAATACACGATGGGGTTCTGAGAGCTGCGTGTAACCCATACAGAAAACACACAGTGGGGTTCTGAGAGCTGCATGTAACCCATACAGAAAATACACGATGGGATACTGGGAGCTGCGTGTAACCTATAAAGAAAATACGCGATGGGGTTCTGAGAGTTGTGTGTAACCCATACAGAAAACACACAGTGGGGTTCTGAGAGCTGCATGTAACCCATACAGAAAATACACGATGGGATACTGGGAGCTGCGTGTAACCATAAAGAAAATACGCGATGGTGTTCTGAGAGCTGTGTGTAACCCATACAGAAAACACACAGTGGGGTTCTGAGAGCTGCATGTAACCCATACAGAAAATACACGATGGGATACTGGGAGCTGCGTGTAACCATAAAAAAATACGCGGGGTCTTGAGAGCTGTGTAACCCATACAGAAAACACATGGGGTCTGGAGCTGCTGTAACCCATACAGAAAATACACGATGGGATACTGAGAGCTGCGTGTAACCATAAAGAAAATACCGATGGGGTTCTGAGAGTGTGCCATCGAAACACAGTGGTTCTGAGAGTGCATGTAACCATACAGAATAAAGATGGATACTGAGACTGCGTGTAACCATAAAGAAAATACGCGATGGGGTTCTGAGAGTGTGTGTAACCCATACAGAAAACACACAGTGGGGTTCTGAGAGCTGCATGTAACCCATACAGAAAATACACGATGGGATACTGGGAGCGGTCCATAAGAAAATACAGAATGGTTCTGAGAGTTGTGTGTAACCGAACGTGTAACTAACAAAAACACTGTGGGGTTCTGAGAGTTGATGTAACCCATACAGAAAACACGATGGGGTTCTGAGAGCTGTCGTGTAACCCATACAGAAACACACAGTGGGGTTTCTGAGAGCTGCATGTAACCCATACAGAAAATACACGATGGGATACTGGGAGCTGCGTGTAACTATAAAGAAAATACACGATGGGGGTTCTGAGAGCTGTGTGTAACCCATACAGAAAACACACAGTGGGGTTCTGAGAGTTGCATGTAACCCATACAGAAAACACACGGTGGGGTTCTGAGAGCTGCATGTAACCCGTACAGAAAATACACGATGGGATACTGAGAGCTGCGTGTAACCATAACGAAAATACACGATGGGGTTCTGAGAGCTTGCGTGTAACCCATACAGAAAACACACAGTGGGGTTCTGAGAGCTGCATGTAACCATACAGAAAAATACACGATGGATACGGGAGCTGCGTGTAACCATAAAGAAAATATGCGATGGGGCTTCTGAGAGTTGTGTGTAACCCATACAGAAAAACACACAGTGGGGTTCTGAGAGCTGCATGTAACCCATACAGAAAATACACGATGGGATACTGGGAGCTGCGTGTAACTATAAGAAAATAACGCCCTGATGGGGGTTTCTGAGAGTTGTGTGTAACCCATACAGTAAAAGCCAACAGTGAATGGGGTTCTGAAGAGTTGTATGTAACCCATACAGAAAATACACGATGGGATACGGGAGAGCTGCGTGTAACCATAAAAGAAATATTACGGCGATGGGTGGGGGGCTCTGAGAGTTGTGTGTAAACCCATACAGAAAACACACAGTGGGGGTTTCTGAGAGCTGCCATGTAACCCATACAGAAAATACACGATGGGATACTGAGAGCTGCGTGTAACCATAAAGAAAATACGCGATGGGGTTCTGAGAGTTGTGTGTAACCCATACAGAAAACACACAGTGGGGTTCTGAGAGTTGCATGTAACCCATACAGAAAATACACGATGGGATACTGAGAGCTGCGTGTAACCATAAAGAAAATACGCGATGGGGTTCTGAGAGTTGTGTGTAACCCATACAGAAAACACACAGTGGGGTATCTGAGAGCTGCATGTAACCCATACAGAAAATACACGATGGGATACTGGGAGCTGCGTGTAACCATAAAGAAAATACGCGATGGGGTTCTGAGAGTTGTGTGTAACCCATACAGAAAACACACAGTGGGGTTCTGAGAGCTGCATTTAACCCATACAGAAAATACACGATGGGATACTGAGAGCTGCGTGTAACCATAAAGAAAATACGCGATGGGGTTCTGAGAGTTGTGTGTATCCCATACAGAAAACACACAGTGGGGTTCTGAGAGCTGCATGTAACCCATACAGAAAATACACGATGGGATACTGAGAGCTGCGTGTAACCATAAAGAAAATACGCGATGGGGTTCTGAGAGTTGTGTGTAACCCATACAGAAAACACACAGTGGGGTTCTGAGAGCTGCATGTAACCCTTACAGAAAATACACGATGGGATACTGAGAGATGCGTGTAACCCATACAGAAAATACGCGATGGGGTTCTGAGAGTTGTGTGTAACCCATACAGAAAATACACAGTGGGGTTCTGAAAGTTGTGTGTAACCCATACAGAAAACACACAGTGGGGTTCTGAGAGCTGCATGTAACCCATACAGAAAATCACACGATGGGGTTCTGAGGAGCTGTGTGTAACCCATACAGAAAACACACAGTGGGGTTCTGAGAGCTTGAATGTAACCCATACAGAAAATACACGATGGATCTGAGAGCTGCGTGTAACTATAAAATAATACACGATGGGAGTTACTGGAGCTGGTGTAACCTATAAAAGAAAATACGCGATGGGGTTCTGAGAGTTGCGTTTAACCCATACAGAAAAACACACAGTGGGGTTCTGAGAGCTGCATGTAACCATACAGAAAATACACGATGGGATACTGGAGCTGCGTGTAACTATAAAGAAAATACGCGATGGGTTTCTAGAGCTGCTGTGTAACCCATACAGAAAACACACAGTGGGGTTCTGAGAGCTGCATGTAACCCATACACAAATACACGATGGGATACTGGGAGCTGCGTGGAACCATAAAGAAATACGCGATGGGGTTCTGAGAGCTGCGTGGTATAACCTATACAGAAAACACATCAGTGGGTTCTGAGAAGCTGCATGTAACCCAATACAGCAAAATACACCGATGGTATACTGGGAGCTGCGTGTAAACCATAAAGAAATACGCGATGGGGTTCTGAGAGGCTGTGTGTAACCTATACAGAAAACACACAGTGGGTTCTGAAAGCTGCATGTAACCCATACATAAAATACACGATGGGATACTGGGCGCTGCTGTAACCTAAAGAAAATACGCGATGGTGTTCTGAGACTATTTGTAACCATACAGAAAATGCACATGCATTTATAGGACATGTCAACAGAAGACGTGAAATCGAGAATTAGCCATAATAAGGAAAATACTCGACAAGACAGGAAAAGGAAGACAGAGGCAGTTGAAGGCGGAAAGCTTAAACCGCTTAATATAAGCAACAACAACTTTAGTAAACTATCAGATGGCAGAGAGGTTTGAAGATGGCCCATGTCTGTACCAGATCAAGCACGTCATCAAGGAGAAGAAGAGAAAGCAGAGAAAATAGAAGAAGAATAGCAACAACAAATATCAGGTTTAACGCTTTATGTTAATTGCCTTTGCTACTTAAGATCTTTGTACGCCAATATGGACTAATTTACAAGCAAAACAAGACTGTGTTTGTAAGAATAAAAATAACAACTCCATGGCACAGAAGGAGTTAAAGTAACAACTCGGTTACAGAAGGTTAATGTAACAAATGTCTGAATGTTAAGGACTTCAGAAGAGTAGCCAACAAAGTACGGTAAGTGGTTTGGTACTTGATGAGTAAAAGACTTAGCTAAACTAAATACATTGGCATCATAAAGTCCATCTGTGTATTTCATTATTCGTTGACAAACATAGTGACGTGTCTTGCTTACCTTGTCTTTGAATTGTTTCTATCCTGTGGCCGCCTTCAATACAAAAACCGCGTCTTTCTTTAAAGTGTTGATGCATCACTGATCCCGCCCTCAGTTGTTTGGATGCTAGGAAAGCCACCACAAGTATCACCAGCAACATTCTAGATTCTTCTCACGCAATTTAGAACCAAACATGTAATCTCCCCAACTCTGAACCCAAATGTCTCACGACTCAGAGCTTTGCAATAGAAGAAAGACAAAGTGCCGAAAGCTGTATGTAGCACGTTTTTGTTTTTAAACAGTACGCTTAAAGACGATATTATCGGATATATATTATACAGTTTAATGCCTTTCTTAATACACAGCTGTTCTCAAAGCAATATTTGTGTCTACAATGATTACTTTAACAAGTGCAAGAAAGTTTATCTTTAAATAAACAATGCGTTATGATTTACTGAACTTTTAAAAATGTTTAATTCGTTTTGTTTCGTATGAATGCAATTTCTCTTATTGACATTTTTGTTTTGTTTTAAGGTCCACATTACATAAGCAAACAAAGTAAAAATATACAGAAAGGCTTACGTTGATAGGGCATTTAGACAAAATAATCTAAACTGTTACATCAGTCGAATACAGTCTTTTTGATTTACATCGACACCCCAGATTACGCTAATACAAGAAAGCCTCTGATCAGAATGCATGAAAAAGAATGCTCTCTCCACACAAACTGGAGGTTGCAAGTACATGTGTATGTACTAGCATACTTGTGTTTGTGACGACACATAATGCATGACAGTTTGAACCGCCAAGGTTTACACAAGAAACAATAGACAGCAGTGAAGGTTTGCGCCACTAAAAGCTTTAAACAAATGCCATACTTGCTGGCTATGTATCAGTTTCCGTGCTTTGTGTGAGAGGGAACCTATGTTTTTATTTTCTTAAGCCTGTTGAGAAAAGAAATCCCTACAAAGGTTCTTTGCGCGCTATTAGAACTCAGCTCGATTTTCAAACAGGAAATGATTCCAGAAGAATTCATCCTAAGTCCTTATTTCTTTGAAACGAAAACAACATTATATTGTTTGCTCTTTTTCAGTGAGACTTCACTTAGTAGGTTAATAGTGCTGTGGTGTGTTCGGTCAAGTAGTACAGTTCTCTGGTAGAGCCGGGGTAGTCAAATGGGTGTCAAGGATTTCTCTGCGAGTGTCAGAAGGTAAATGTGACACACGCCATCTAATTCAGCAAGTGTAGCGTTTGTTCAAGCCACTCGATTGCTTACAAAAATACAGACCCATTTCGAATTCCAAATGTGAAGCTTTTGTTCAAGTGGCAGTGGACATATAAGATTTAAAGTCAGGTGTCCGTCAATTTTCTAGCTTTTGTTTAAGCGGCGATGTCACTTAAATCAACCAACTAACAGTATACCACAACAAGCAATGATGTACAGACCAGAGGGAAGCAGAGGAAGAAGCCGACTACGTAAACGATGGACGCATGGAATAACACAGGCCATGGGAATATCGATACATGAAACCCATAAGCGGGCACTCTCCCGCTGTTTATACTTTACCTCGACACCGCAAGGTACAAGAGTAACATTATGAGATGAGATAAGATGAGATGAGGTGAGATGATGAGTCACTTAAATGTCACGTGTCCGTTACTTTCTCACTCACTGTTCTGTATGTATTGGTTAACATAACATCTGATGGAAGATACCTTGAAGTGATTAGAACAAGAATCGCCTTCATGGTGAAGGTGGCCATTTACGAGATTAAAAACATACTGACCAATAAAAAGATGTCATTTGCAACGAGAAAAAGAGAGTTGAGGTGCTACATAGAACCTGTGCTTTTGTATGGATGTGAAGCGTGGACAATGAGCAGACACGCTGAAAAACACATGTTGGCTGTGAAAATGTGGTTTCTGGGGGAAATGCAAAGAATACCATGGGCAAACAGAAAAACTAATGACCAATTCCTACAAGAAGCAAATGAGAATCGTACACTAATTGAGAAATTAAACGATTAGATTTTTAATAAAAATGTTTTGGTTACGTTATGAGAAGAAATAAATTGGAGAACTTGGTGACAACTGGCAAGATCGAAGGGAAAAGTACAAGGGGAAGGCAGAGAAATAAAAACCTGGATGGACTGGGCACGTGGTATGATCGAGACAAGAACACTTAAAAGTCGCTTAAAAGTCGACAGAGTCGACTTCATTGCACCGGGTGTTATCCTATATGGCAGTGCGGAAAGCGTCGCACAAAGCACGAACTCCGTAGCTCTAGCGACGACCCACAGGAGTCTTCGAAAAATTTAACTCGTGAACCGAAGGACGCGGCCCGGAATCGAACCCACAACCTTCGGAGCCCGAGTCAAACGGCTTGACCACTTCGCCAGGGAGACTAACACTGAGCTGATCCACGACTCTGGTGATCGAGTGAGATGGTGAAACATGACCGCAAACGCCTATCGGCATGGCACATGATGAATGAATTGTTTAACATCTTCTACTTTTGATTTCTATATTTGTGGTACTTCACATTGATCTTGTGTGTTTCTTTCTGATCTGTCATGATCATCACATAACTCTTAAATATATTCTGCCCATCTTTATATTACCTTCAACATTTGCTGTACACTTCTAATGGAGTTACGTGTAAATTTCCGTTAATATGTGTGTAACACTTGATTACATTCGTTTTGAGTTTCTTTTATGTGGTTCTAAATGTTGCTGCTATTTTTCTAGAACTCACTGCTTCTCATTCCATTAATTATTTCTCTGTTTCTTTATAAAGCATTATGGTCACTCCTATGCTGTTAGGAGCGTTTTACTTTGTATAACCGAAAACATCTTATTTATCCACATTTTAAACAGAAGAATAGAAAATAAGATCTCACAGAAATACATGGAATCGTAATTGACATGGAGAATAAATTGTTTTCGAAAAAAATAAATGAGGCCATGGCAGGGAAATATGGACGGTTGGCTGCCCTAGATTCGTGGTGCGAACTATTTCCTGTGTTTCTTACATAATGAAACTGATACTGGGCATTCAAAATCAACCATGCTCATTCTACACGCGAGACATCAGGTTGGCTACTCCCTCAATCTCGACTCCACCCTTTCGCCTGTCAGTGGACACGCGCAGGCGTAGTTAATGGGCTCATGGGGATACAGCCCCATTATCAAAGCAAGGTGGGTAAAGGATTCTATAGAAAGCAAAGAATTACTTAAAATACAACGCATGTATAAAAGTGCCAGGTCTTTGTCAGACGGTACTATCGGCTTTCTGTTAGCTTCGAATGTCGGATGGCGACAAAACCTGATAGCCTACATTGAACTAACGTCTTCCCGCGGAGGAGCGTAATAGGGTGGGCAAAGCCATATCCTGGTGCGAGAAAATGCAACCTATAGACAAAATGTCATGGCAGGGCAGGCTAGGCCCTGCCCTAAGCCTTGGTAAGCTACTGGTCTATGATGGAAGCTCCGACGGGAGGACTATTAAAGCATTGCTTTGCTGTTTCGGCAGCTTGTCTTGCAACCTTTCCTCTGGAGTAAACTAGGCAGGCAGAAAGACGGATCACCTGCATGTGCAACACATGGTCTCTAAATTCAGCCAAGGCTTTGTGCTATGGAGAGGTATAACTCCATTTTATAAACTATCGTCTATCAAGACGGCAAAGTGATAGTCATATGTAAAAGTAGGCCTACATAACGAATATGTCAAAATCTTGGTGGTAAAAATGTGACACAGCTTTGCCGACCTCTATCGCTTCAGTATCCCTTGAGCTCAAAAGACAAAATGACGTTTTATTTTTGTCATCTGATGCCGGGGGGTTCACGCTTCTAAAAAAGCGTATTCTTTTCTTCTCTGCCTTATAGCAAACTCAAACAGCGCCTCACACCATAACACATATCGATCAGTCTTTATGATTGTGGGATCTGTATTTAAAAGATCTGTCCATACAGACTGAACAATATCAAACTCGTCGATTCATCGACTATAATTATTAGCTTTCAACAGTGACAACAACTTTCCCTGAGATTTCGGATAACCCATGACATTGTAAGGTCGTCGATCTCGTTTGGCATTCTCTGTATTAAACAAATACAGTTGCTGGATGCATTGTCTTTGCTGGCGCTTTGATATAACGGGCTAAGACTTTTCGCTAAAAATGGCCTTGAGTGCTGCCGGACAAGATTCTATGCCGGCTCTCGTTGTTCACTATGAGAGGGAACTACTGGTGTCCTCTTCCTCCGTGGACTCAGGTCTACAAGAAAAGAGACGGTCTCAGCACAACACATTCTTGCTATAGGACTTATTTTGATCTACACGCTGGCCTGTCGACCACATCAGCCACCGAGTGCCGGTTAGTCTGTATGAATCTTGGCTATCGCCATACACCCAATATGTACAATGGTCACTTATTTGTTTATGATTTATACTGCAGTCAGAGAAATAACTAGAAACGATGTCACATGGTGACGTCACTCAGTTAGTTGATATAACTCAATGTCACTCATTTGATGTAATACAATGCCATTTACTTGATGTAGCTTAACGTAACTTATTTGACAGAACTCAGTGTTGGTCAGTGATGTAACTTAATTAAGAAACTCAGTGACGTAACTCAGTGATGTAAATAAGTATCACCGAGTGATGTAAGTAAGTGTCACCCAGTGGTGTAACTCAGTGTCATACAGTGATGCAAATACGTATCACCCTGTGATGTAAACAAGTGTCACTCAGTGATGTAGCTCAGTGTCACCTAGTGATATAACTCAGTGTCATACAGTGATGTAACTTAGTGTCACCCAGTGATATAACTCACTGTCACCCAGTGATGTATCTCAGTATCACCCAGTGATGTATCTCAGTGATATAACTCACTGTCACCCAGTGATGTATCTCAGTGATATAACTCAGTATCACCCAGTGATGTATCTCAGTGATGTAACTCAGTGTCACCTAGTGATATAACTCAGTGTCATACAGTGATGTAACTTAGTGTCACCCAGTGATATAACTCACTGTCACCCAGTGATGTATCTCAGTATCACCCAGTGATGTATCTCAGTGATATAACTCACTGTCACCCAGTGATGTATCTCAGTGATATAACTCAGTATCACCCAGTGATGTATCTCAGTGATATAACTCAGTGTCACCCAGTGATGTAAAGTCACTGTCACCCAATGATGTAACCCAGTGATGTAACTCAGTGTCACCCAGTGATGTAAAGTCACTGTCACCCAATGATGTAACACAGTGATGTAACTCAGTGTCACCCAGTGATATAACTCAGTGTCACCCAGTGATGTAAAGTCACTGTCACCCAATTATGTAAAGTCACTGTCACCCAGTGATGTAACTCAGTGTCACCCAGTGATGTATCTCAGTGATATAACTCAGTATCACCCAGTGATGTATCTCAGTGATATAACTCAGTGTCACCCAGTGATGTAAAGTCACTGTCACCCAATGATGTAACCCAGTGATGTAACTCAGTGTCACCCAGTGATATAACTCAGTGTCACCCAGTGATGTAAAGTCACTGTCACCCAATTATGTAAAGTCACTGTCACCCAGTGATGTAAAGTCACTGTCACCCAATGATGTAACACAGTGATGTAACTCACTGTCACCCAGTGATGTAACTCAGTGTCACCCAGTGATATATCTCAGTGTCACCCAGTGATGTAAAGTCACTGTCACCCAATGATGTAACACAGTGATGTAACTCAGTGTCACCCAGTGATGTAACTCAGTGTCACCCAGTGATGTATCTCAGTGTCACCCAGTGATGTAAAGTCACTGTCACCCAATGATGTAACACAGTGATATAACTCAGTGTCACCCAGTGATGTAACTCAGTGTCACCCAGTGATATAACTCAGTGTCACCCAGTGATGTATCTCAGTGTCACCCAGTGATGTAAAGTCACTGTCACCCATTGATGTAACACAGTGATGTAACTCACTGTCATCCAGTGATGTAAACAAACGTCCCCCAGTGATATAACTCAGTGTCACCCAGTGATGTAACTCAGTGTCACAAGTGATATAACTCACTGTCACCCAGTGATGTTATCTCAGTGATATAACTCACTGTCACCCAGTTGCTTAAAAGTCGACAGGGTCGACTTCATTGCAACGGGTTTTTATCCCATACGGCTCAGTCTCTTTCCGCAGTGAACTGCCAAAAGCGTCGTACAAATCACGAATTCCGAAGCTCCAGCGATGACCCTCAGGAGTCTCTGAAAAAATGCACTCGTGAACCGAAAGACGTGGCCTGGAATCAAACCCACAACCTTCAGAGCCTGAGTCAGATGGCTTGACCACTTCACCACGGAGACTCCAATATAACTCAGTGTCACCTAGTAATATAACTCACTGTCGCCCAGTGATGTGACTCTGTGATGCAACTGACTGTCATACAGTGTTATAACTCAGTGTCATCCAGTGATCTAACTCAGTGTCATCCAGTGATGTAAATAAGTATCACCTAGTGATATAACTCACTGTCACCCAGTGATGTAAATAAGTGTCACCCAGTGATAAAACTCATTGTCACCCAGTGATTTAACTCAGTGATGTAACACAGTGTCACCCAGTAATGTAACTCAGTGATATAACTCACTGTCACCCTGTGATGTAACTCAGTGTCACCTAGTAATGTAACTCAGTGATGTAACACAGTGTCACCCAGTAATGTAACTCAGTGATATAACTCACTGTCACCCTGTGATGTAGCGCAGTGTCACCCAGTAATGTAACTCAGTGATATAACTCACTGTCACCCAGTGATATAACTCAGTGATATAACTCACTGTCACCCTGTGATGTAACTCAGTGTCACCTAGTAATGTAACTCAGTGATATAACTCACTGTCACCCTGTGATGTAACTCAGTGATATAACTCACTGTCACCCTGTGATGTAAATAAGTGTCACCCAGTGATAAAACTCACTGTCACCCAGTAATGTAACTCAGTGATATAACTCACTGTCACCCAGTGATGTAACTCAGTGATATAACTCACTGTCACCCTGTGATGTAACTCAGTGTCACCTAGTAATGTAACTCAGTGATATAACTCACTGTCACTCTGTGATGTAACTCAGTGTCACCTAGTAATGTAACTCAGTGATATAACTCACTGTCACCCAGTGATGTAACTCAGTGATATAACTCACTGTCACCCTGTGATGTAACTCAGTGTCACCCAGTAATGTAACTCAGTGATATAACTCACTGTCACCCAGTGATGTAAATAAGTGTCACCCAGTGATAAAACTCACTGTCACCCAGTAGTGTAACTCAGTGATATAACTCACTGTCAACCTGTGATGTAACTCAATGTCACCCAGTAATGTAACTCAGTGTCACCCATTGATGTAACTCTGTGATATAACTCACTGTCACCCAGTGATGTAACTCAGTGATATAACTCACTGTCACCCATTGATGTAACTCTGTGATATAACTCACTGTCACCCATTGATGTAACTCTGTGATATAACTCACTGTCACCCAGTGATGTAACTCAGTGATATAACTCACTGTCACCCATTGATGTAACTCAGTGATATAACTCACTGTAACCCAGTGATGTAACTCAGTGATATAACTCACTGTCACCCAGTGATGTAACTCAGTGATATAACTCACTGTCACCCAGTGATGTAAATAAGTGTCACACAGTGATATAACTCACTGTCACCTATTGATGTAACTCAGTGATATAACTCACTGTCACCCATTGATGTAACTCAGTGATATAACTCACTGTCACCCAGTGATGTAAATAAGTGTCACCCAGTGATATAACTCACTGTCACCCAGTAATGTAACTCAGTGATATAACTCACTGTCACCCTGTTATGTAACTCAATGTCACCCAGTAATGTAACTCAGTGTCACCCATTGATGTAACTCAGTGATATAACTCACTGTCACCCATTGATGTAACTCAGTGATATAACTCACTGTCACCCAGTAATGTAACTCAGTGTCACCCATTGATGTAACTCAGTGATATAACTCACTGTCACCCAGTAATGTAACTCAGTGTCACCCATTGATGTAACTCAGTGATATAACTCACTGTCACCCAGTAATGTAACTCAGTGATATAACTCACTGTCACCCAGTAATGTAACTCAGTGTCACCCATTGATGTAACTCAGTGATATAACTCACTGTCAATCAGTAATGTAACTCAGTGTCACCCATTGATGTAACTCAGTGATATAACTCACTGTCACCCATTGATGTAACTCAGTGTCACCCATTGATGTAACTCAGTGATATAACTCACTGTCACCCGTTGATGTAACTCAATGTCACCTAGTGATGTAACACTGTATCACCCAGTGATATAATGCACTGTCACCCAGTGATGTAACTCAATGTCATCCAGTAATGTAAATAAGTGTCACCCAGTTATATAGCTCAGTCACCCAGTGATGTAAGACAGTGTCATCCATATATGTCACCAAGTGATGTAACTCACTGTCATCCAGTAATGTAAATAAGTGTCACCCAGTTATATAACTCAGTCACCCAGTGATGTAACACAGTGTCACCCAGTGATGTAACTCACTATCATCCAGTAATGTAAATAAGTGTTATATAACTCAGTCACCCAGTGATGTAACACAATGTCATCCAGTAATGTAAATAAGTGTCACCCAGTTATATAACTCAGTCACCCAGTGATGTAACACATTGTCATCCAGTAATGTAAATAAGTGTCACCCAGTTATATAACTCAGTCACCCAGTAATGTAACACAGTGTCATCCAGTGATGTAACTCATTGTCACCCAGTGATATAATTCACTGTCTCCCAGTGATATAATGCAGTGTGACCCAGTGATTTAACTCACTGTCACCCAGTGATAGAACACAGTTTGACCCAGTGATATAACTCAGTGTCATCCAGTGATTGACTGATTGATTGATTTAAGAACCGACATCACAGCATTCAGGGCATTCCCATAAGCGCTCCGTCCCTATCCTCAGAAGCCAGCGAAGAGTTCTAACCCCAATAGTATCAGTAGCAATCTGATTATATGTGCGTCTCACCTTTCCTCTAAGCATCGAGCATCTGCCAGATCCCCTCGTCACTCCACGCTGTTGCATTCTTGCCAGACCATGGTGATCCATTTGCTCCTCCGTGGTGTACACGTGCTCCCACAAGGCCGCAACCACGTCTGCCTTATCATGCATCAATACTCCACCAAGTTTTGCAGAGCCAGCCAATCTGTCTGCCTGTTCATTCCCCAGCACACCAGCATGCCCCGGAGAAAAGATCCAGACGATGCTTGCCACCCGTGACTTCCGAAGCGAAGCAAGCCACTCGGCACGAAGCTTGCCTGTCCTCACCCTACTCAGCATGCTTTCTGAGTCAGTTACAATCACAATGTGTGTGTGTATCGTATTCTCCATCCAGCGGAAAGCTGCACTGACTGCCTCCACCTTCATTCTTAAGCTAGATGTTGTGGTATCATATGCCAAGCTCTCCTGCACCAAACGTCGACCATTAGCCTTTGACAAGAAACCCCAGGCACTTCTACTACCTCTCAACACCGAACCATCTGTGTAGATAATCACATCACCCAGGCGAGCATTGTCCTGAATTAGTTGCTGGATTTCCACTTCTGTGGCCCCTGCTGGCCACACCCGGCTCAATGTGATTATAATTCTGCACACCCAGTGATATAATTCAGTCATCCAGTGATGTAACTCATTATCATCCAGTGATGTACCTCAGTGTCATCCAGTGATGTAACTCCATAGACTAATTCAGTGTTTTCTATTATAAATAAATTGTCAATTTCAGCAATATTTTCTATTATATAAATTCCATTGTTTGTTTTATCAGTAGGGAAAAGCAAACGGGGAAGACCAAGAGAGATCCTGTGTAGAAACATCATCAGAGAAGGCTCATTCAACTGCCAAGTGAACATCCAGGATCTACAACAGGTAGCAGCGAACCACCAGACATGGAGAGCCTTGACTTCTGCCCTATGCGCCACCTTAGGCTCAAGAGGAAAGACTAACTAACTAACTGTTTATTTTATTCAATCAGTTGTCTGTAAAGTTTGGCTTGATGTATGTCAGTTTTTGTTTCTCTCAGACCTTCCTTTGATAGTTTATCAGCTCTCTCACTTTCTGACATTTCACAGTGAGGCAGCATCAACTGTAAGGTGACCTTAGGCTGGTTGCCTAGTTCAGTCAGTCGTGTATGTTGTACTGCCAATTTTCCATACTGGAGTACCTGAGGTGCTGATCTCTATTATTAATGTACACAGTATTTCATTGAGTAAGAAAGCTTTTTGACTGTTGTATTATGTGTGCGTGCGTGCGTGCGCGCACGCGAGAGAGAGAGAGAGAGAGAGAGAGAGAGAGAGAGAGAGAGAGAGAGAGAGAGAGAGAGAGAGACCCAGAGAGACCCTAAACCATTGAGTGACACTGAAATAATGTTACCTATAGTTTGAGCACACTTCTATTCTCTCCATCAGACTCACAACACAAACAAAGACAATTCAGTTGGATAAGCATGATCAGTGATTTATTATGTTATGGCCCTAATCTTTATGTACATACACTAGTGTGTGAATCAGCTTGACTTGAAGATGGCAGTAGTTAAGCGATCTGTTTTTTTCACAAGCACTGACCTGGGGACATGTTTGATAAATGGTCAAATACCATACATCAGTACAGAAACAGTTGTACACAAGTGTTATTTTCTTCACATAATATGTTTTATGTTTCTATTCCTAACATCAATGACAACTGTAACAACTGGAGATCATCCGCCATATTCATATTCTCTTTGGCCTTCCTCTTCCTCTCTTCCCAGGCATATACCCCTCCATTATTGTTCTCTCCAAACTTTCGTGATGTTTCAAGTGACCAAAATATTTCAATTTTCTTTATTTTATCGTCTTTAATAGCCAACCTTCTTCAATATTCAGCTCTTGAAGTATGGATGCATTTGTTCTTTTCTTTACCCAAGATATTCTTAGAACTCGTCTATAACATTTATATTCAAAGGCATTTATGCGCTGTTCAGCTTGTTTGGTAAGTGTCCAGGTCTCACAGGCGTATGTTGCAATTGGAAAGATGCATGCTCTTAAAAATCTAATTTTTGTAGTTCTGTCTGTCCCATTCCATAATTTATTCAGTTGTTTTAGTCTTTGAAGAGCAATTGATAGTCGTCGTTTAATTTCTTTCATTGTGTCACCGTTGTTGGTAATCAATGACCCAAGATATTCAAAATTTTCCACCACCTCCAATTTTTCCTCATTAACATATATTTCTTTCTCCATAGTAGTTTTATCTGTATGCATTATCTTTGTTTTTGCTATGTTAAGATATAAGTTTTGATTTTCACTATTCAATTGGGTTGAGGCTATTAGGTTTTCTATACCATTCTGTGTTGTGGATAGCAATACTGTATCATCAGCATACCGAATCTCTGGTATGTCATGACCACCGATATTTAGGGCATCATATAGCTCCCTGTTTATATCATCTTTTACATTTCTCATATTTTTGGCGTACAGGTTAAACAAATAGGGGGACAGGCACACATCCCTGATGGACTCCTTGCTTGATGTCAAACCAATCTGATGTCTTGCCATCTATTTTAACCGCTGTTGTTGGTCTAGGTAGAGCATTCTTACGAGTTGTATTACGTGTGGTGGAAAGCCATATTCCTCATGATTTCCCAAAGTTTCTGATGTTGTACACAGTCAAATGCCTTTGAATAATCCACAAAACATGAGAATAGGTTTACATTAAATTCCCTGCACTTCTCTATTATTAAATTTCTTGATAGATTTGTATGCTTTCTTATCCTCCCGCTTTAATTAGTTCAGCTGGTATCTCATCACATCCAGGTGATTTACCATTCTTCAGGTTCTTTATTGCCCATGCAATTTCATCTAATGAGGGCTCAGGTTCTGTCTCTGCTGTCATTGGCTCATGTATCTCATTCATATCCTCACTGTTACTCATATCATACATTCCACTGCAGTACTCCTGCCATCTTTCTAGAATTTGTCTAGATTCTGTTAAGGTATTTCCCATCTTGTCACATATAACTTTCAATTAGGGTGAACATTTCTTGTCAATAACTTCATTTCTTTGAACATTTTATAATCTCTTCCAGTCTTATTATATTGCTCTATTCTGGTACAGCAATCTTGTATATATTGATTTTTGTCCTTTCTTGTGTTCTTTCTTATTTCTTGAGTTAAAGATTTATACTTCATCCTGCTGTTAACAGATTCACCTCCTTTCTGTTTCAGTTCCCTTCATTGTTTTATTAATTCTAACATGTCTGATGTAATCCATGGTCTTTACAGGGCAGACGCTTGTCCATTTTCTAGCCCTGAACGGGCAAGATTTTTTCAGGTTCGGTAACGCTAGTAAAGACATCACAAATAAGGTGTTAGTCAACCGATTTTAGTTAAATAAACAACACAATGAAGGGAAAAGCATGCAGAATATGTTACTCATGTGATTGTTGTCGGTAATCCATATATGAACACAAATATTTACGAAATATGGCATGTTGCTTGTGATTTTCCGTCATGTATACGGCAATTTACAAACACATTTTCAGAACCATAATCACTTTCTTTAAAGTCCGACTCAGACTGCTAATGCAAAGTAACGCTTTGCACTGATATCTAGCTCTGATTAATAGTCAACTTCGTGCCCTTTAATGTCATTTAAATTGAACCTAGCGAAATCTCGGCTATCACTTGAAGAATCACCGAAATCCATTTTCAAAAACAGCGTAAAAATCCCGAAAACTACAAAAAATTGTCCGTAAAAGTCCGTTCAAAATTCATACTATCGCATTTACAAATGGCGGTCACGTTGTCAAGCTGTCGGTGAAAGCGAAAGTAGCCGTCGGAAGTGTCGGAAAGCCGAGAGATCGCGATTTTACAATGCATAATAGTATCGGCCGGAATCGGCCGCTACGATCGTTTTATGGCATCGGCCGGAATTGGCCGCTGTGACCTGTAAAGGGTTAAGTTGCTTTTTCTTGGTCAGCATTAAATCTTTGGCTGCAGTTATCAAGATATCTCTAATTTGTTGTGCCAGTTCATCAGGTATCATTTCCTCTTGTACAGACATCAAGACCCCAAAACGATTCCTAACTTCTACGGTGTATGCATCTCGTATTTTTGTGAGATCAAAACGAAGTGGCCTTGGTCCTTGGGTAAGCTTTTTGAGTTTTAATTTCAGATCTGCTTCTAATAACTGATGATCTGTATCACAGTTTACACTTTGTAGGGTTTTTGAAGATGTTATGCTTGATCTCCATCTTCTTTGTATTAAAATATAATCTATCTGATTTTTGGTAATACTGTCCAGGGACTTCCATGTGAAGAGTCTTCTTGAGTGTTGTTTAAAAAGTGTGTTGGCTATAGTTAACTCATTTTCTGTGCAAAATTCAATTAATTTGTCACCTGCATCATTTTTATTTCCCAACCCAAATTTTCCTAATACGTGTCTCTCATTTTCAGCTCTTCCTGTACCTACTTTTGCATTAAAATCTCCTATTATTATTGCTATATCATTATGACCAATCTTATTTAATGTGTCTTGCAATGTGTTGTAAAAATCTTCAATTTTGTTCGTCCTCTGCTGTTTAAGTATGAAGTATATATCTGTATGAGAGTTGTTTTTTTATTTTTTTAAAATTTTTTTTGGGACGGCCTTTAAGTCTAATAGTGAGGATTCTATCACTAACTGGGTTATTTCCCGGTAAAGCTTTTGCAGTTGTTTTATCTAAATAAAATGCCACTCCATTCTGGCCTCCGAGGTCTCTACCAGAATAAATGAAAAGACTTCCATTTTCAGTTGCAAAATGTCCCTTGCCTTTCGAGTAATGTTCACTAAGTCATAAAATTTGAATATTTAACCTCTCAATCTTATCACATACTACTTTAAGCTTCCCCTCATACAGACTTTTCACATTCCACGTTCCTATTCTCATTCTGTTTCTTAGTCTGACACAGGGGATTTCCTTGGTAACACAGTCAGGATTAATTCCGTCGTCATGATTACTAGTACTGGTCCCTGTGTCACACTCTTCCCCAGTGTTATCTGATCTGCCTGGCCTGGGGGTCTCGCCACCAGATCTCTTTCTTATTATTTTTTCTGTCATGGTTGTTATGGTTTCTTGGCAAGTTTCGCAGAAGGTAGTTTGCCATTGCTTTCCTTCTGGGCAGTGACTGTACTAGTCAGTGGCCATAGCCATTGTCTCTACTGATGAGATCATCTGCCTATTGCTGCAGAGTGCAGACCATAACCAACAACAATCTGTCCACTGCTCTCACAGTCCACCCACAATCTGCTTCCATGGCTTCACGTAATCCTAATTGGGGGGCTAAACAGGTACTCCACCTTGCCCAAGGGTGCCCCGTAGACTAACGGAGGAAAGGAGGCGTCTTACATCTCCTTAGATAAGGGATACCCTTACACCGCTAACCCTAAACTCACCATACTTGTGCAAAATGGACACTCATTGTTTTCTCTGTATAACAAAGGCAACTTTTAAGATAATTACTTAACCATAAAAACGAATAACTTAACTGCATAATCACATACTGCTGTCAGAAAATACAAAACATTTAAATAAATGCTGTTCATTTTCAAGGACAACAGTTTGCCTGCCCAGACGAAGGTGTATTTAAATTCACAACCACTATTATTGGAATCCTTGTAAAGGTTGAGTCTACTAAGTTTAACTACATTTGATTTCAGTTTTGTTTTTATTTGCCCAACTCAGATAATTCCACCACTAGAGGGCACTATGTATCACTGTAATAACAAACTCTGGATATTGATAAATAGAAAAACATGTGTCTGTCCTAATAAGTGCTTCAGCAATGGTGATAACTTTATGGAAAGTTAGTAAATGGACGTGGAATCTGATTTTTAAAAAAAGTTTTGTTGTTTTAAATATGAATTAAATTGTCTTTGTATCCCTCCAATAAAACGTAACATTAACAATACTTTACCCATGCTCTGCCTCCAGGCAAATGACAGGGTTTACTGCATTAAGACTCTGTGATAACATAGCAGCTTGGCAGACAAGTGAACACAATGAACCACTACACTGTTGTGGAATAGTCCCTTTGGCTGCAAACATAAGAAACATATTTGACTGTCTTCAACAACAATGTCAATTATGATCAAAAATATATTTTGTAAAAACCCCCTGAGCTTTCATTCCCACTTTCTGGGAAACACACTGCTAATTGTAACATACACACAATTCACTTTCTGGGAAACACACTGCTAATTGTAACATACACACAATTCACTTTCTGATATATCCTGTCACCACGGGAGGAAAGTAAATTCAAAACATAAAATCAGCAAATAATTCAACACTGACCGTATACTTAACAAGATTGATTACATTTTCAAATAATGAAATTCACTTGGAATGTAGTCTTGTGATATGTAAATCCATCCATCATCCATCATGTGCAATGCCGATAAGCGTGGTCAGTCATGTTTTGCCATCGCACTCGATCACCAGAGTCGTGGATCAGCTCCGTGTTTCTGTCTCAACCATGCCACATAGCCAAGCCATCCAGATATTTACTTCTTGGTCTTCCCCTTGGTCTCTTCCCTTCAATCTTGCCAGTCGTCACCAAATTCTCCAAGTGATACGTAAAACCAACATTAAAATATTGAATATGAATAATTTCTAACACTATCTGATCGTCACTGACATGTTTCTCATTGTCATGTTATTGTAAATGATTCAATTCGAAGAATGCCATGATGATGTTTGTTTCTGAACATGTCAAGAAATTCTAGCTTAGAGACGGCTCATACATTTATTCACAGGAACTAAATGAAGTGGTTTTCCCTTGTTTTCCACGACTATATAAGAGATTGACATCTGATAAATACCAACTGTTTGAGGTGCATTCATAATTAATCCCCTACTGGAAAAGTAGTTGACAGCGAGCCCATTTGTGTCCAAAATGCAACAATGAGTTCTAATTAGCTAATGAATCAGTTAATTTTTGGAATTTTGACAAAATAGTTACAGCCTACTCTTTAATGCTTTGTTTCTCATTGTTAATATATAAGGTACATGTCACATGGTTGATGCATCGTTGATTACATGTTATAAAAATATTTGTTAAAACCCTATAACATGTCTTGAGGTGTACGCGCTATATGGTACTAGCATCATATTTTCGTAGACCGATCTCAGTTTTTTTTGTTTACCCTGTACACATTAATTTACAACAAGATTATTCATAAAATAAAAGACAATTTATATTTTTGGCAAATGTTTTAAAAGTCACCCTTCCAATATACTTAGCTTAACAATGTGATTTCATGTACCTGGCACTTACTTGCACAGTAAGCTGATTTGTAATATATACTCTATCCTTCTGGCCTAGAGAAACAACAGTCAAAGATAACAGTTTACGGACCTCTGAGTGAACAAAAAGAGGCAGTGATGTTTACACAAGAGACAGAACATTGCAGATATACACAATACATTTTAAATGAACGAAAGAAGAAGAAATGCTCTACAAACAGAATTAGTAATGTATCTTTATTTTGTTAGCTCGTCTTCATCCATTTGCTTGAAATAAATTGTCTATAGCTGCTTTGCTGACTCATGTATAAATTTCATTGTTTTTCTTAGTTCACTCAGTGGCCATAAAGTTTGCCTTTCACTGTTGTTTCTGTTGGCTAGAAGGTTTGCCTAGATATGAGGGCGAGTCAATACGTAAGTCACACAGTTCTGTGGGATGGCAGGTAAATGTAGTTGGTGTTTTCTACAGGTGTCATTAGATGACAGCAACATCGAACTTTATATTCCCATTCGTCAGGTGATGCTAGATGTCTTGTGCGCATGCGCAGCGCACAAACAAAATGGCCACTATACTTATGGCGTGTACAACCTAAGAGCAACGTGTTGTGCATTTTTTGTGGACAAAAAGATTGCCTGCAAAGGACATTCATAAGGAAATGATTTCTGTTTATGCTGACAAATGTTCGTCCCTTAAATCGGTGCATAGCTGGGTAGAAACATTTTCTCAAGGTCGCTCTAAAATTGTTGATTAAATCTGATCTGGTCGTCCTGTTGAGATTGCAACAGAAGCATCCGTGCAGCAGGTGGAGGAGATGATTAGAGGTGACAGGCGAGTAACGATAGACTCTGTAGCATCTGCAGTAGGGTGCTCATATGGTTCAGCATAAAGCATAATACATGATCAATTGAAATTTCCAGGACTAGAAGAGTGTTGCTTCTTCATGACAATGCCAGACCACATACGGCTCGATTAACTCAGGAGAAATTAACCAACTAAGGTGGAAAGTTCTGGAACATCCACCTTAGTGCCCCGACTAAGCCCCTAGCAATTTTCATCTTTTTAGTCCACTGAAAACCCACCTTGGCAGGAGACATTTCGCGAATGCCGCCAAAGTTGAATGTGAAGTGAAAACATGGTTTAGAAAACAGAGCACGCAGTTCTATGCAGCCGGTTTGGGAGGACTGATAAAATGATGGGATAAGTGCACCAATGTTGGTGGAAATTATGTTGAAAAATAAAGGGACAATATATATAAAAATAAGCTAGTTTCAAGTTATCATATTTAGTTATTTTTCTACAGCCATTTGTGACTTGCTTATTGACTTCCCTTCGTATGTTGTATTCAGAGCAGTCTTGAAGTATCTGAGCTGTTGCCTAGGCAACCAATCCACATGTGCAAAAGGCTGAGTTGCACATTTACATTCTGTTTATTTTATTACATTTAAATTACAGGGCAATTTTTAATGTGCAGGATCTGACAAAAGTATGAACATTATTAACAGATACCAGGCAATCCTAGATAGACAAAAGGACTACATTTAACATCAGAAAGAAACTAACAGAAAGTATTTGGAGGGCACAATCATTCCTTCATCATCTACAACAAGAAGGTAGTTCAGATCTGACAGTACTAACCTCCTAAGCACAGTCCACTACTGTCTACACAGATAATCCCAGAGGCTCCAGATAAATGCAGTCTGAAATCATCCAATAATAAATGAAATATTTCTAAATAAAATACACCCATCTATACAGGTTTCCACAGTACTGTTTACAAAGTACTCTCAAAGAGCATTATAGTACTGGCAGCTTGTAAAATGGAGTTATACCTCTCCATAGTGCTAAGCTTGGGCTGAATTTAGAGACTATATGTTGCCTGTGCTGTATGATTCATCTCTTGGCTTGCCTAGTTTACTCCAGAGGAAAGGTTAACAACACCAAGATGTCTGGAAAAAGACAAATCAGCAAAGCAATGCCCTGTCTGTCTGTCGGAGCTTCTGTCCTAGATCAGGTGCTGATCAAGACTTAGGGCCTGATATGCCCGGCCATATTTAGTCTTTAGGTTGTATTTCTGTATTTATTCACTCTAGGATAAGGCTTGTACCCTTCCCCGGGAAGGTTAACCCGGTCAACAAATGCCCGCAGAAGTCGGATGTGTCGGCCTAACGGCGCAAGAACGCAGCTCTGCTGTAAACAGGCACAACGCAATCACATCCGAAAAAAAAACTCCGGATGAACGAAGAAGAAGAAGAAGTACCCTTCCAATTGTTCTCCTCTGCCCAAGGCTGTTGGCACAATGTGAATATATATATATATATCTTCTTCTTCTTCAGCTTTCCGAGCCATTGAGCCATTGCTGCAAATACAATCCGTCTCCATTCGTCTTTCTGGTGGACCTTAAATTGCCAGTCGTTGATTTCAAGTATATATATATATATATATATATATATATATATATATATATATATATATATATATATATATATATATATATATATATATATATAAACTCTATCAGCCCCAAAGGACTATTTCTTTAATGTTCACACTATTCTAGTAGTGTCAATATGCTGAGCATATAGTCAATTACAGAGAGTACCAACCCTACATGATATGCAGAAAAAACAAAGCAGAAACAGTGAGGCAGCACAATTTATTATCATCAAATGCCTTGTCAATTGGCTTTTCCACATCTCATGGTCTCCAACAGAATGTATTAATTAATATGCTAATAATTTTCCAAACGAGGGAAGAATCATCTTTCACTGTTTACCTCTATTCCCCCTCTAATCTTTCCAACAGTTACAATATGCTAGCTTTTTTCTTCTAAAAACTATTAACCCTTTAGTGTACACACTCACAATCCACATTTGGTTACATATTATACTCTTTTAGCTTATGCCATCCGTGACCTCCTTCGTCAAATTCTTGTTCCCTTGGTTTTGTCTGTATGTTCAAGCAGAGGATGGTGTTTGTCAGCAGTTACCCATACACAGGTTTTGGCTAATGTTTGCCTAGACCTTATTGAGAGAAATCTGAGTGTACCATATTATCACACACGGGATATCCCTTGTGCATTCTAAGATGATTCTGATCCTTTCATTCTGAATGCTCTCAAGTTGTTCACACTGATATTCTAGTAGTGTCAACATCCTGAGCATATAGTCTATTACAGAGAGTACTAACCGATTGTATAAAAGAATCAACATCTCTGCTTCTGATGTGCTGTAGTCACTTTTTATTAATGTCAATCCAAGCTTGCATTTTTTAGAGTTAGATCTACCCTGTTAGTGTGATGTCCAGTTGGTATCATGAATACAATTTGGTGGAACTGCGGTAAAGCTGTGAAAGTGTAAACAATACAAAATGACACAAAGTAGTGCAGCTTCATATAACAGAGTATGTGTCTTAACTCTGTTATGTGAAGCTGCACTACTTTGTGTCATTTTGTAGTTGGTATCATGGAATGGTGTGCATCAATTCAGAGATCGCGGGTTGTGAGCATTAGCTGGATCTTTTCTCCACGACACTCTGGTGTGGTTGGAAATGAACAGGCAGACACATTGGCTGGTGCTGCATTATTGAGGACTGATTTCTTCTTCTTCTTTTCGTTCATCCGGGGTGTTTTTTCAGATGTGATTGCGGTGTGTCAGTTATGCGCCCTTGGGCCGAAACCCGTAGGCCAACACATCCGGCTACAGCGTGCTTTTTTGACCAGGTAGCATTCCTGGGAGACTCTCACTTTTGTGGTGCCATCTACAGCCCAGCTGGCCAAGTTTGAACGGTCGAAGACAACGGTCATCCCTCAAAGGAAGGCAGGGACAGTCCATAGCATTTTCCGCCATCCAAGGTTGCTTCCATAATTGCAGGGCCGACACATTGCGCCCTGATTCTGGGCTCACTGAGGGAAATCGTCACGTCCTGCTCATGGCTGCTTTAACTCCTCACTTCAATATATTGGTCATTTCGTTTGCCCCGGGCTATTCCCGCACAAACCAGACAAGTTTGCAGACGGTATCCACTCAGCGAGTTTTCGGACATGTGCTTGTCGTTGCGCCCGTCAGAGCTGTTCCAGGCACAACAGACATTCGGAAAACTACCTAGTCAGAGCTGTTCCAAACAAGAGCGGCATTTGGAAACTAGGTAGTCAGAGCTGTTCCTAGCACGAGAGACATTCGGACGAGACATTTCACTCGGACGTAATTGCGTAGTGTCAATTTTTAATTTGCCACCCGTAGGACGACACTTCCGACTTCCGGCGGGCATTTTTTAATGAGGTTAGCCTTCCTCTGGTTTCGAGGCACGTTAGACTGTTGTGATGTCGCCAACATCTCAGCTGGTCAAGATAGAACGATCAACGACATCGCGGTCGGCCCTCAAGAGAAAGCAGGGGCAGATCATGGGCATTCCCTCGCTATCCAAGGAGGCTTCCATAATTGCAGAGCCGGCACATATTGCTCTGAGACTGGGCACACCCGAGGAGTTGCCACGTCCTGCTCATGGCTGCTTTAGTTCCTCACTTCCATGTGTTGGGCATCCCGATTGCCACTGATCGCTCAAGCACACACCAGGAGCGGTCAGACTGCGAGCGACATCCACTCGGTAAGCTTTTGCTTGTGACTTCAGACCACGCAATAGGTTCGCTCGCCGTGCGTTCCATTTCGCGTTGTTGAGACGTTCTTCCACTTTTTTCTACACTCTCTATGAGTTAGATACAGACAGTTTCCGTAACCATGTCCTTCGACTGGGGCACTTTTCTGACTTTTTTGTACTCGCTCACGAGGTAGGCTACATGTGCTGCCGGCTCAGCACCTTACCTTCGTGCAGCAGTGAACGAGAAACGGCCAGGCCCTCTCATCCGGGAATCCCTCATATCCCCCAGCTGAGAGCCTTCGAACATGTATCAGACCTGAGCATGTAGCTTGCTCAGTATCACGTTTCTATTTTCCGGTAGACGGGTGTCGGCCTGGCTCTCAGATCCGAGGGTTTGTGGCTTAGAGGCGTTCAGCCACAGCCCTCGACAGGGAGCCTTAAGAGTTTTGTCCGGACCAAAAACGTCTGCCTTCGTGCACCTTTTAAACTTTTGACTGTTATCCTCAGTCTATACCTGCAGAGCAGCAGGTTGTGTCTCTCTTAGTCTGGTCCCTATCCCATAAGCTGTCCGATATGTAGTTTTTCATCCATCGGCAAGCAAATGGGGTCGATGGGACACGCAAGCTCCCCCACCACGTCAAGGTGGAGACACATCGGGGGAGAGGACTGATTTGATGCATGATAAAGCAGATGTGGTGAAGACCCCCTGGGAATGTGTGAATAATGCAGAACAGACAGACTATCATGGTCTATAGAGAACGCAGCAGCAAGGGGCGGTCAGGGGATCTGGTAGACAGTCGTCACTCAGAGGTAAAGCAATTCGGACATATAATCAGATTATAATGGGCACCATTGAAACTCTCTGCCGACTGTTGAAGATGATAACTGAGTGCTTATGGGAATGCCCCGAGTGCAATGATGTCGGTTCTTGGCTCAACTCATGAAACACATTACACATAACTTGTCCTCTCACCATGAGAGATCACCTACAAAGTCCTCTGAATATCTGTACACATTTTCTATCAGTGAGAACCCATTCTATAAATCAGCGTTGCTGCTCCCTTTCATCTCCCAAAGGAACATAGCCCCTCAGCTGACTCACATCAAGCATACTGTAGACTTGTTTATGATAGGTGGGATTTCACAGCTAACGTTTTCAATGAAATGAAATAGCCAGTCTTCATTTCCTTTACGGGCCCCAGTAAGAAATGGGTGACAAAAATGAAAGCGATCAGTGAATGTCATAATCCACCAGATCCTATGGATTGAACCTTGACTACTTTCACTGTGTAGATGGTAAAATGTTTAAAATTTTCAGGTGATAGTGGGGTACCTTGTTACAGACCTGGAGATATATGCACAATGTTTCTGATGCCCAGCTTCATATTCTGAGAGCTACTGATCTCTGTCAGCGTGGTCATTATCTAGATATTCATTCATCATGTGCCATGCCGATAAGCGTGGGTGGTCATGTTTCACGTGATCACCGGAGTCGTGGATCAGCTCAGTGTTCTCGCTTCGACCATACCATGTGACCAAGCCATCCAGGTATTTGCTTCTCTGCCTTCCTCTTGTTCTCTTCCTCTCAATCTTCCTTGTTGTCACCAAGTTCTCTTATCATAACTTACCAAAAATGTTGACTCTAATCACTTTACAATTTTCATTTGTTTCTTGTAGGACTTGGTCATTGGTATTCCTGTCTGTCCATGGTATTCTTTGCATTTTCCTCAGAAATCACATTTCCACAGCCATTAGATATTTTTCATCTCATCTGCTCATTGTCCATGCTTCACATCCATACAAAAGTGCAGGTTCTATTTAGTACCTCAACACTCTTTTTCTCATTGTAAATGACATCCTTTTATTGGTCAATATGTTTTCCATCTTGCAAAAAGCTACCTTTCTAATCTGTTCCGAGATAATTGTACCAATTTACTTGTTTAAGAATATTCCCATTTACTTGTATATATATATATATTTTTTTTTTTGCATATCCTTCACTTCACAGGACATTGTTGTCAACATCAGCATCTTTCAGCTGATTGTTGATTTCTTGGCAAGATTATGCTCAGTAGTTTGCCATTGCTTTCTGAGCGACTGGCTCACACACCCCGTAAGTTACCGACGCAGAGAGAACCACTACCGATTCTCGCGCAACGTTACTTACGAGAGTATACGAGATTATGGAGATAGTCGTGTAACCTCTAGACCAGGGAGACAGGTACTTGTATATTACATTGTGGTATTTCCTTCTTCCTAGTGACAACCATAATCAATGTCCTTTTACAATTCAATTCAAACCCTAGTATTTCACCGTGTGGAACAACTGCATCTACTAAATTTTGCAGATCTATCTAGATATACTAGCCACGCATTCACTACAGTCTACCAAACAAGATCTACTGTTGCAAACATCCACCAGCCCCAATATCTTGACAACTATTTCCTTTTTGTGTTAGAATCCCCCATAAATATAGTTCAGTTCTGGTCCAACAAGTGGCCATATATTCAGGATGAATAAAGGAAAGCATAGCAGAAGTATTGCATGGGATTCTATAACAATTTGCAGGAGTCAGCTAACAAAACTGAAAGGGAATTTAAAATTCGAAGTGTCTATTTGCAACCAAGTTGTGAATAAACGAAGTGTCTATTCGCAACCAAAGGCTGGTCACGTAATGTATGTGACGTCATCGGGACATGTATTTGACTATATTATCTGATTCTATGCCAACCGCCAACCGATTGCCAAACAGTCTCAACTGTTTGACCCCTTCATCAATATATTGGCAAGATCTTGGCAGTCCGTTTGTTTCTTTCGTTTGCGATCCCTGGCTTATTTTTAATACCCTGAAACGAAGTTTTATGCCAGAAGGTTTTTCATTTACACACAGGCGGAAAATGGACACACGAGAGGAAGAAAATGGATGAATATTGAGGGAAAATTCTTAGTTAAAAGTTTTGTTTACTTTTCTGATTTGACAACGGCTTTGACCCTGATTTTCGGCCTCACATATTTACATTAGATAATAGTTTTAAACAATTTAGATTGTAATTATTCTGATTTAAAGGACTTTGTGAACGATTCTAAACTGATAGCACATGTTAAATGTGGTTGTTTGGTTAAAATTAACTGTGTATGAATGTAAACAAAACTAACCGGCTACCTTAGCTGGTTAGCCGCTAACCGTGAAAGTTTGTCATCATGTCGAATTAGCTAATGGGCCACATTTGTGCCCCTAAAGTTTGCTTTGCCTATCACAAAGTATTTAAGGAGTATTTAAATAATTAAATTTAAAAGAATAATAATTATAACTAAATAAAAAAATAGCGTAAATTTTGTGTTTATCAGCAGAAAACGGTCAAAACCTGTCTCGTGATTTTCCGACATTTTCTATTTTATGTGACAATGATGCGCTTCAAAATAGTATGTTTTTATTGTGATTTATTGGTGTTATTGAGCCGTTCTAGTGATATTTGTGTAGCAAAGTGGTGTAGTTATCATAATTCAGTAAGTTTCATTGGATTATAAACAGCGTTGGAGCAGTAGTGCCTTGGTAAGTGGAAATTTCACATACTTGTCACCTCTGTCATCAATTTATTTTTTACAACATCTGCTAATATTATTATTATATTTCTAACTTTTAGCAACAGTAGCAATACAAATGTGTTCCTTGTGCAGTGTCCTTTAATTTGATATATAATACAATATATTTACTACCATTTTAACAATTTTTAGATCATTATTATGAGACACCCCTACTTCCCATTTTCTGCCATCAATTTCTGCTTGGGCAAAACCCATTTTTTGTTTGGCACTGAATCAGTTAAACATTTCTGTTAAGGTTTCATCATGTTCTCAGTAGCATAGTGGTAAGTATATCCGTCTGTCCCACGGGAGACCGAGGTTCGATTCCTCGACGGCGAGAAAATTTTTTTTCAGTTTTTCATTTTATGAACGGCATATGTGGAAGGCAACATCAACACCAACTTCTGGAATAAATGCTGTGGTTGATTTTGATGTACCTTCTGAAACAAACATGAATAGTCGCCGGGTCTGTAGTGAAGTGGTTATGAAAGCATTTCATAATCCTGCACACCGCATTCGAAACCTAGCTGCGGTGATTTGCCAAACCAAGCCATACATCACAATGTCAGGATTAATTCATGGAAATATCAAATATATCATGAGAGGTTTATTGGATATCTGAATTTGTTGTTGTTTGTTCGTTCGCTTTGAACGCAAGTGTAGCCAATATATGTGCTACACTACTACTAATAGCTGCCACTACTGGAGAGTGCACTGGACTGATATTTGCTTGTGGATTATTTTTCCTATAACCATTGTCCCTCACCATCAGGTAAACCCACTCAGACTTCAGGCAGGGGCAGACTTGGGCATTCCCCGCACATGGCTGCTTAATTGTATAAGTAGCGTGAACCGTATACTGTAAACAGACTTCTACCGGAAACCATTTTTTCCGCGCTTGCGCAGAAGGGTTTCGCCGTGTCAACGAGTCATTGTCGATTATAGGTGGTTCTGGTGTTTCTGATTGGATACCTTCAAATAACACATAACAACCACGGGCACCATCTTGGCTTCATGACCAAAGGTCAGTCTGCCATTTTGAACTCGCAGAATGTGGGTAAGTTTCCCTTCAGTCTTTGAAAAATTGAATTTCTTGTGATATAAGTTAGTAATTGTCTATTTTAAGCTTGATGTATTAATAGTATAATGTTTTCATATGGATTTTCGGATTCTGCATGCAATTTTACATATATTTGGTGAGTTTTCATCGCTCAAAACGCTTACAAAGTGGTTCAAAACATTGTTTTTCGGGAACATTTTTTTGCCATTGAAAATCAATGGGCTGAATGGCGGCACTGCTGCACACACATCTATCGGTTATTTTAAGCTTGATGTATTAATAGTATAATGTTTTCATATGGATTTTCGGATTCTGCATGCAATTTTACATTTATTTGGTGAGTTTCATCACTCAAGATGCTTACGAAGTGGTTCAAAACATTATTTTTTTGCCAACATTTTTTGCCATTGAAAATCAATGGGCTGAATGGCGGCACTGCTGCACACACATCTATCGGTTATTTTAAGCTTGATGTATTAATAGTATAATGTTTTCATATGGATTTTCGGATTCTGCATGCAATTTTACATTTATTTGGTGAGTTTCATCACTCAAGATGCTTACGAAGTGGTTCAAAACATTATTTTTTTGCCATTGAAAATCAATGGGCTGAATGGCGGCACTGCTGCACACACATCTATCGGTTATTTTAAGCTTGATGTATTAATAGTATAATGTTTTCATATGGATTTTCGGATTCTGCATGCAATTTTACATTTATTTGGTGAGTTTCATCACTCAAGATGCTTACGAAGTGGTTCAAAACATTATTTTTTTGCCAACATTTTTTTGCCATTGAAAATCAATGGGCTGAATGGCGGCACTGCTGCACACACATCTATCGGTTATTTTAAGCTTGATGTATTAATAGTATAATGTTTTCATATGGATTTTCGGATTCTGCATGCAATTTTACATTTATTTGGTGAGTTTCATCACTCAAGATGCTTACGAAGTGGTTCAAAACATTATTTTTTTGCCAACAGGTTTTTGCCATTGAAAATCAATGGGCGGCACTGCGTTGTCTACCTCTTGCTCGCATGCCCTCAACCTTGCCCTCCAGTATGGTTTTTATAAGAGTATCATGTCTTTTAACAATAACATGGCCGAAATATTTCACTTGCCTCCTCTTTATTTCTATGTAGCATCTCAACACTCTTTTTCTCGTTTCAATTGACATCTTTTTATTGGTCAGTATGTACTTCATCTTGCTAAAGGCTACTTTTGCCATGGCGATTCTTGTTCTAATCTCTTCAAGGCATCTCCCATCAGATATTACTGTTCCGAGATAATTGTACCTATTCACTTGTTGAAGAATATTCCCAATTACTTTTACGTACATTTATTTTATATTCAGAATTGTAATAAAGAAGGACTGCTGATGATCTCAGATCCCATCTGTCTGTGTTCCAAGAAGGATACCCTATTCTGAAAGGGTACATAGCTCGGCTGCTCGGATGCCTTAATGCAGAGAGCTCCAATTGCTACGCTTGGCTTCAAGAGTATAAGAGGTGCAGCAAGAAACTGTGAGTACAACTGTGGTCGATCATGCTGTCTTTCTGTATTTCTTTCTGCAAATCTTTTTCATATCGTGGCCAGTCTTCTTCTTCTTCTTCTCTGCGGCCATTTTTATATGCTAATTAGATAACGTTGCATACTATCTAAACAGGAATTAACCCATTATGTGCGTAGCATCATTCCGCATAATACAATATATTACGTGCCAGGGTTTAAACATAATATAAAGAATGCACTTGGTAATTAATTAATATAATAACTAGTTGGCGGCCATTTTTATATGCTAATTAGATAACGTTGCATACTATCTAAACAGGATTTAACCCATTATGTGCGTAGCATCATTCCGCATAATACAATATATTACGTGCCAGGGTTTAAACATAATATAAAGAATGCACTTGGTAACTTGGTAATTAATTAATATAATAACTAGTTGGCGGCCATTTTTATATGCTAATTAGATAACGTTGCATACTATCTAAATAGGAATTAACCCATTATGTGCGTAGCATCATTCCGCATAATACAATATATTACGTGCCAGGGTTTAAACATAATATAAAGAATGCACTTGGTAATTAATTAATATAATAACTAATTGGTGGCCATTTAAATAGATGACATGAGCGGTTAGGCTTCGCTACACCGATCGCAATGATGTATGGTTGCTAGGATGTTCGTGTATGGTTGCTAGGATGTTCGTTTAAAAATAAACAAACTACTCTAGTTTTGATAACTTCTGCTATGACCTTGGTTCGGACACGAAAAAAAGATGTGCAGAAGAGATCTTTTGTGTCAATTTCTGCGTTAATGATCTCGACACTCAAAGTTGCATATCTTCGCTTCTAATTGACATACATGCATCATCTTGGTACCATTAGATTCGGTTTCTCAAGGCCTATCTTTTGGTGGTGGTCCCATTAGAAAATACTCAAATTTAAAAATCTGATGGTTCACCCTAGTATAAGCTTCTACATTGGTTTGTTAGAATAGATGTGTACTCACTCCATATTGTTTAAGGATTTCCCACAGCTTGTTTGTATCTACTCTTGGTTGCAAATAGAGACTTCATTTATTCGCAATTTGGTTGCGAATAAAGACTTTGTTTATTCGCAACTTGGTTGTGAATAAACTCTCCCTTTAAAAATTAGAAACTGCTAACTCAGTAACTGCTAGTCCTTAACGCACTTTCTCAGTTCTGCATCCTTGCCAGTGCTACAGGCAGGGCTCATGCCCTGTTCGGATATTCTCCTTGTGTAACTCTATGGGAGGAGACTGGTACTCTTACTGACATATCAGTGTGCAATGAAAGTGATCCTTTACATTTAGTTTACCAAAACCGAAAGAAATCTTAAGAAAGATGTGCTACACCCAACGGCGATCGTTGTGAGCATATTTTAATTTCCCCAATAAAATACCCTTTAATTTTTTTTAAAAATAACTGTAGTATTTAAGGTGTCATAATAATAGATATCACCCCAACATACGCTTCATTCATTTGTTTATCCAATGCTTTCTCCATTCCAGCACGGTTTATGTTTTCCTATTTTCCTTCTGGTGGTCACAGAAATATTGAGTGATATTTTATTTATCACCGGCCATGTCACATGATCAGCCTCCACCGGAAGTTGTATCAATGCGTCGCCCTATCAATGACCCGGAAGTTGTTCCTGCGTCTGCTTCGTGGCAATGTCTTTTCAACTTGCATGATTTCATCATACATGATCCGTGTGTCTCTGTGTCAACGACTGTGTATTAAACTATTATTTCCGTCATTTCAACAATAGACAAAAGTTTAAACTTTTCCTAACTCTGGAAACGCGAACAAATTCTGGTGCATGGTCTTTCTCTGTGTTTTCTTTCTGCTTTGTTCTAATTGATATATCATTATTTATATTCAGCTGTCTAACATTTCCGGGCTTTGAAATTTGTTATTATTATTTATTAAATTTTACCTTAGAATCCAATTTGAGACTAAATAACGATGATTATCATTTAAAATAGCGGCGCCTTGGATATTGATGAGTCAGTACTGTAGTCTGTATATGAGCTGCTGCGTGATTACAGCCAGTGCAAAACATAAGTCATAAATAATTTAAAATAATCTATTATTAGGGAGTTATTATTATTATTTTTTTATTATTAGTATTATTGATTAATTTGGTTATTATTTAGGGAGTCTCTGTGGCGAAGTGGTCAAGCTGTTTGACTCATGCTCCGAAGGTTGTGGGTTCGATTCCGGGCCGCACCCTTCGGTTTACAAGTTAAATGTTTCGGAGACTCCTGTGAATCGTCGCTAAAAGCTACGGAGTTCGTGCTTTGTGCGACGCTTTCTGCGCTGCGGAAAGAGACCGAGCCATATGGGATAAAACCCGGTGCGATGAAGTCGACCCTGTCGACTTTTAAGCGACTTTTTAAAATAATCTATTAACTCCCAACATGTTTTTTTAGAAGAGACTGAGCACTTACGGTTTTTACCTCATAGCAACATTATAAGTTTAGAGTAACAGTATCAGTAAGCTTCTATACTCTCCACTAGATAAGAGTAGAAACTTAGTGTTTTTTTTTTTTTTAAATTCAACCTTGATTACTCAATTATTGGGAAATTACCTTGCAATAGCAAACTACTGAACGTAAACTTGCCACGAGATCACAAACAGCCAAATTCAAATATGCTCAGCTGGAGTTGATGTGACATCCTGTAAAGCAGTGGTTCTCAACCTTTTTTGGCCCGTGCCCCCCTTCACCATATTTTCAGAACGTCATTCCCCCCCCCCCCCCCTTTTTCGTATTTCCTACCTAAAAAATTGGCCCTTGCCCCTCTTCACCATATTTTCAGAATGTCATTCCCTCCTTTCATATTTCCTACCTATGGAAACTAAATTTAATAGCACATACTAAAACAAGTCTAGACGTCCACATAAAACATGATTTGTGGGTCTACTTACTTTACAAATTGAATTTTAGAAGGGTGAGACGTACAGAACCGTACAGTATGAAGGGAAAAACAATATCAAGTAATCGGTTCTTATATTAACGCGATCTTGAAATAATCTTAATTCCCCCCTTGGAAACCCTCAAATAATTCTCCCCTGTGGGGGGGGGGGGGGGGGGGGGGGGGATTCTTCACCAGTTGAGTACCACTGCTGTAAAGGATATGCAACTAACTTTGACCTCATTGTTAGATCATAACTGGTAATTGGACAGTCTTGCAGGTTGCATTACACAATCTGTGCAATCCGCAAAATACAACATAAACATATAAAAGCACTGTGATGATACTACAGTGACTACCTGAAGGCATAAGAATGAAATGAGGAGAGTGGAAAGATGAGAACAGTGAAAAGAAAATGAAAAAAACAAATGTGCTACTTATCTCAGAATCCAAGGCTATTATACTGATAGTAGGTAGATCATTCAAGTTTGCTGTCACCAGAGACATCTAGAAAGGGACACACATCTACTGAACTCTTACAGAAAATGACAGTTGTATTCCAGATGATCACACCACGCTGTCATGTCTGAACATAAAGCTGAGTTGTATTCCAGTGGATCACACCATGCTGTCATGTCTGAACATAAAGCTGAGTTGTATTCCAGTGGATCACACCACGCTGTCATGTCTGAACATAAAGCTGACAGTTGTATTCCAGTGGATCACACCACGCTGTCATGTCTGAACATAAAGCTGACAGTTGTATTCCAGTGGATCACACCACGCTGTCATGTCTGAACATAAAGCTGACAGTTGTATTCCAGTGGATCACACCACGCTGTCATGTCTGAACATAAAGCTGACAGTTGTATTCCAGTGGATCACACCACGCTGTCATGTCTGAACATAAAGCTGACAGTTGTATTCCAGTGGATCACACCACGCTGTCATGTCTGAACATAAAGCTGAGTTGTATTCCAGTGGATCACACCATGCTGTCATGTCTGAACATAAAGCTGAGTTGTATTCCAGTGGATCACACCACGCTGTCATGTCTGAACATAAAGCTGAGTTGTATTCCAGTGGATCACACCATGCTGTCATGTCTGAACATAAAGCTGACAGTTGTATTCCAGTGGATCACACCATGCTGTCATGTCTGAACATAAAGCTGACAGTTGTATTCCAGTGGATTACACCATGCTGTCATGTCTGAACATAAAGCTGACAGTTGTAGTCCAGTGGATCACACCATGCTGTCATGTCTGAACATAAAGCTGACAGTTGTAGTCCAGTGGATCACACCATGCTGTCATGTCTGAACATAAAGCTGACAGTTGTATTCCAGTGGATCACACCATGCTGTCATGTCTGAACATAAAGCTGACAGTTGTAGTCCAGTGGATCACACCATGCTGTCATGTCTGAACATAAAGCTGACAGTTGTAGTCCAGTGGATCACACCAAGCTGTCATGTCTGAACATAAAGCTGACAGTTGTAGTCCAGTGGATCACACCATGCTGTCATGTCTGAACATGAAGTTGACAGTTGTTGTCCAGCAGATCACACCATGCTGTTAAGTCTGCATAAAGCTGACAGTTGCCAAGCATATTTATGTGAGGCAGTGATTTATCTAACACCAGTGACCAGATATCATACTTCTGCATCACAAACAGATCAACATCTTTAAACTACACACAGGTCACTACCACTTACAAGCACACCTCTATGGCCTCAACTTGTCACATACCTCCCTACTGCATCTGTCAGACAGACTACCCAAACTCTAGATTATTATTAATTTGCAAACTGGAAACTTTAACTATTCACTTGTTTCCCTCATGTAGGTGTCATTCATTGTGGAACATCTAAATCTGCATCAGTAAATCCAGTCCATCATAATGAAAGCTTTGATTCTTGTTGGTGGTTACGGCACCCGTCTTCGCCCTCTGACCCTCAGTATACCTAAGCCACTTGTTGAGTTTGGGAACAAACCCATGCTGTTTCATCAACTTGAAGCTCTTGTTGATGTAAGTACACTTGATTTCAACAAATATTTTCTCTTATGAAGCCAGCAGTATATGGGGTTGTATGATTCTACTTAGGTAAGAGTTAAAGTGGGCACTGCCGTAGCACAGTGACTGGCACATTTTCCTGTTGTTCATGTGTTTGAATCCCCCTTGAGGCAGGAATTTTAAACAGAAAAACTTAGCCTGAGCTTCAGATCGACCCATCCAAAAATTGGTATCAGGAAATATTCTGGGAAGTAAAGGCAGCCATTGTAATATTGACGGCATCATCCATTGAGTACTGATTGGTTGAGCTATTACCATATGGGGCTAGCACCACTTACCCAAATAAGCCTTGTGGTGTGGAAATGGGTCCCATGGTGCATTGCTTGGAACATGAGTTATAGAACATTACTATCACCATGAGGATCTTTTTTTAAAAAGAATTTAAAGCAATTTCATTCCAGTAAAATATGTTTTAATGTGCTGAATGAGATCAGACAATATGAGCAGTATTTAAAGTATTTGGGGAAAAACAGGTGGTAGATACATAATAGATTATCAGCATAATTTACTAAACAAATGCTGTTTTTCAAGAGATGAAAAGTAACTTAAGTAGCAAGTCTCATTCACTGAATGTGAGGAAAAAGAGTACTGACATGTTATATCCGACATGTTAACAGTTAATCTTAGAATTTAAGTGAACAAATTTAGAATCGCTTGGAGAAAGCAGAGATGTGGTTTCTTCGACAAATGTTGCAAATAGAGTAACTAACATTGATTGTCTCGAAAGAGCTAATGAAAGTAGAACATTATAACAACTATAAGAAATAGGTAAAGAGCACTCTTTGTTAATCATGAAAAGAGAAGCATTCAAAAACTTTGGTCAGATAAAGATGAGAGGCATTTCTTTAGTCATATTTTGAGGCAAGGCATTGGACGACATGGCAACTAGAAAGGCCAGTGGTAAAAGAGGCAGACCATGTAGAACATTGTAATCATAATAACTTTGGTTAAGTAAGTTGGCTGTGAATCTTCTGGAAGACTGAGTTTTCACTCTTAAGACTGATGCATTAACATTCAGGTCCTTTGAGCCCTAAATATGGCTGACATCTATCAATGAAAATGGTATAGACTTCCCTTCTTGCCCAGTGCTGAAATTCATTTCTATGAGAACTTTCCTTCTTACCCAGTACCAGTCTATTTCTATGGGGACTTTCCTTCTTGCCCAGTGCCGAAGTGCATTTCCTTGGGAACTTTCCTTCTTACCCAGTACCAAAGTCCCATGGTGACTTTCCTTCTTGCCCAGTGCTGAAGTCCATTTCCATGGGAATTTTCCTTCTTACCAAGTGCTGAATTCTATTTCCATAGGGAATGTATTTAGCTGTCTCTCATTGCTCTCCCTGAGCCTGAAAGCCAGTGTTATGTGCAAGACTGGTACTGCAAACTTACATCTGCTCAGAGGCTTATAAGGTTGCGACCAGGTCATGATACAGCACAGTGCATGATTGCTGGCTGGGATTAGGCCTAAGTTGGTCATGTTTCCTCCTCTGGTTTGAAGCTTTTAATTAGCGCTTGCTCACTTTGAACTCAAGCTTAGTTCATACACACTACGTTTAGTAGCAGTAGACTGAATTTTGCTTGTGGATAGCTTTCCCTATTACCACTGTCCCTCACCATCAGATGAACCCACTCCGACTCCAGAGGTACTTGTAATTGACGTCCCCAAGTCAAGGACGAGAAGTCAACATTTTAGTCCAACTGTCCGGTGTAGGAGTTGAATCCCTTACTTCGGCATCAGCAAACCGGATGTTTAAGAACACACACTTTTATCCATTCGCCCATGTTTGAGGTGTTTCATTGTCCACAGATTCCAACCAGTGCACAGTTGGAAGTTTGTAGAGCAAGTAACAGAGTTATGCAAAGTTTCCTTGAGAAATTGTGCATTACATTTGTTTTTAATAATAGGGAAAATACTTGAACAATGTAGTAGAATAAATCATTTACCAGGTAATATTGCTGCGCCTCATGATTGTTGCCTGTCATTGTGTTCTGACAGGTTAATTGATGTGATGTTTGCACTTATCTCACCACTTGAAAGGCTGATGTGACACATGTTAGGTTAATTGATGTGATTTTTCGCGCTGAATCTGTCATCTTGAAAAGCTGGTGTGCCACATGTTAGGTTGATTGATGTAATTTTTGCACATAATCTATCATCTTGAAAGGCTGGTGTGTCACACATTGTTCTGGCTGTTAGCTACAGGGCTGAACAAATGGAGAAGGAGATGGAAAGTTTACAAAAACAGGTTAGTTCAATGTGCTGTGTGAGGAGACATGTGACATATCTGATACAAATGAGAGATAAGAATACAATAGAATCTTATCTTGTGTGTCTACTTGGAGAATGAAACAAACCTGTAGATTAGTGTTTGAGTGTTCTTTCTTGTGTGTCTACTGGTCAAGTGAAGCAATCCGTGTAAATTAATGTTTGAATGTTCTTTCTTGTGTGTCTACTGGTGGAATGAAGCAAACCTGTAGATTAGTGTTTGAGTGTTCTTTCTTGTTTGTCTACTAGTGAAGTGAAGCAAACCTGTACATTAATGTTTGAATGTTCTTTCTTGTGTGTCTACTGGTGGAATGAAGCAAACCTTAGTGTTTTCTTGTGTCTACTGGTGGAGTGAAGCAAACCTGTAGATTAGTGTTTGAGTGTTCTTTCTTGTTTGTCTACTGGTGAAGTGAAGCAAACCTGTAAATTAATGTTTGAATGTTCTTTCTTGTGTGTCTACTGGTGGAATGAAGCAAACCTGTAGATTAGTGTTTTCTTGTGTCTACTGGTGGAGTGAAGCAAACCTGTAGATTAGTGTTTGAGTGTTCTTTCTTGTTTGTCTACTGGTGAAGTGAAGCAAACCTGTAAATTAATGTTTGAATGTTCTTTCTTGTGTGTCTACTGGTGGAATGAAGCAAACCTGTAGATTAGTGTTTGAGTGTTCTTTCTTGTTTGTCTACTGGTGAAATGAAGCAAACCTGTACATTGTTTGAATGTTCTTTATTGTGTGTCTACTGGTGGAATGAAGCAAACTTGTAGATTAGTGTTTTCTTGTGTCTACTGGTGGAGTGAAGCAAACCTGTAGATTAGTGTTTGAGTGTTCTTTCTTGTTTGTTTACTGGTGAAGTGAAGCAAACCTGTAAATTAATGTTTGAATGTTCTTTCTTGTGTGTCTACTGGTGGAATGAAGCAAACCTGTAGATTAGTGTTTTCTTGTGTCTACTGGTGGAGTGAAGCAAACCTGTAAATTAATGTTTGAATGTTCTTTCTTGTGTGTCTACTGGTTGAGTGAAGCAAACCTGTTGAGTTTTCTTGTGTCTATTGGTGGAATGAAGCAAACCTGTAGATTAGAGTTTTCTTGTGTCTATTGGTGGAATGAAGTAAACATGTAGATTAGAGTTTTCTTTTGTCTGCTGGTGGAGTGAAGCAAACCTGTAGATTAGTATTTGAGTGTTCTTTTTTGTGTGTCTACTGGTTGAGTGAAGCAAACCTGTAGATTAGTATTTGAGTGTTCTTTCTTGTGTGTCTACTGGTGGAGTGAAGCAAACCTGTAGATTAGTATTTTAATTGTTCTTTCTTGTGTGTCTACTGGTGGAATGAAGCAAACCTGTAGATTAGTGTTTTCTTGTGTCTACTGGTGGAGTGAAGCAAACCTGTAAATTAATATTTGAATGTTCTTTCTTGTGTGTCTACTGGTGGAATGAAGCAAACCTGTAGATTAGTGTTTGAGTGTTTTTTCTTGTTTGTCTACTGGTGAAGTGAAGCAAACCTGTAAATTAATGTTTGAATGTTCTTTCTTGTGTGTCTACTGGTGGAATGAAGCAAACCTGTAGATTAGTGTTTTCTTGTGTCTACTGGTGGAGTGAAGCAAACCTGTAGATTAGTGTTTGAGTGTTCTTTCTTGTTTGTCTACTGGTGAAGTGAAGCAAACCTGTAAATTAATGTTTGAATGTTCTTTCTTGTGTGTCTACTGGTGGAATGAAGCAAACCTGTAGATTAGTGTTTGAGTGTTCTTTCTTGTTTGTCTACTGGTGAAATGAAGCAAACCTGTACATTGTTTGAATGTTCTTTATTGTGTGTCTACTGGTGGAATGAAGCAAACTTGTAGATTAGTGTTTTCTTGTGTCTACTGGTGGAGTGAAGCAAACCTGTAGATTAGTGTTTGAGTGTTCTTTCTTGTTTGTTACTGGTGAAGTGAAGCAACCTGTAAATTAATGTTTGAATGTTCTTTCTTGTGTGTCTACTGGTGGAATGAAGCAAACCTGTAGATTAGTGTTTTCTTGTGTCTACTGGTGGAGTGAAGCAAACCTGTAAATTAATGTTTGAATGTTCTTTCTTTGTGTGTCTACTGGTTGAGTGAAGCAAACCTGTGAGTTTTCTTGTGTCTATTGGTGGAATGAAGCAAACCTGTAGATTAGAGTTTGCTCTGTGTCTATTGGTGGAATGAAGTAAACATGTAGATTAGAGTTTTTCTTTTGTCTGCTGGTGGAGTGAAGCAAACCTGTAGATTAGTATTTGAGTGTTCTTTTTTGTGTGTCTACTGGTGAGTGAAGCAAACCTGTAGATTAGTATTTGAGTGTTCTTTCTTGTGTGTCTACTGGTGAAGTGAAGCAAACCTGTAAATTAATATTTGAATGTTCTTTCTTGTGTGTCTACTGGTGGAATGAAGCAAACCTGTAGATTAGTGTTTTCTTGTGTCTACTGGTGGAGTGAAGCAAACCTGTAAATTAATATTTGAATGTTCTTTCTTGTGTGTCTACTGGTGGAATGAAGCAAACCTGTAGATTAGTGTTTTCTTGTGTCTACTGGTGGAGTGAAGAAGCAAACCTGTAAATTAATGTTTGAATGTTCTTTCTTGTGTGTCTACTGGTTGAGTGAAGCAAACCTGTTGAGTTTTCTTGTGTCTATTGGTGGAATGAAGTAAACATGTAGATTAGAGTTTTCTTTTGTCTACTGGTGGAGTGAAGCAAACTTGTAGATTAGTATTTGAGTGTTCTTTTTTGTGTGTCTACTGGTGGAGTGAAGCAAACCTGTAGATTAGTATTTGAGTGTTCTTTCTTGTGTGTCTACTGGTGGAGTGAAGCAAACCTGTAGATTAGTATTTGAGTGTTCTTTCTTGTGTGTCTACTGGTGGAATGAAGCAAACCTGTAGATTAGTGTTTTCTTGTGTCTACTGGTGGAGTGAAGCAAACCTGTAAATTAATGTTTGAATGTTCTTTCTTGTGTGTCTACTGGTGGAATGAAGCAAACCTGTAGATTAGTGTTTTCTTGTGTCTACTAGTGGAGTGAAGCAAACCTGTAATGTTTGAATGTTCTTTCTTGTGTGTCTACTGGTGGAGTGAAGCAAATCTGTAGATTAGAGTTTTCTTGTGTCTACTGGTTGAGTGAAGCAAACCTGTTGAGTTTTCTTGTGTCTATTGGTGGAATGAAGTAAACATGTAGATTAGAGTTTTCTTGTGTCTACTGGTGGAGTGAAGCAAACCTGTAGATTAGAGTTTTCTTGTGTCTATTTGGTGGAATGAAGTAAACATGTAGATTAGAGTTTTCTTGTGTCTACTGGTGGAGTGAAGCAAACCTGTAGATTAGTATTTGAGTGTTCTTTCTTGTGTGTCTACTGGTGGAGTGAAGCAAACATGTAGATTAGTATTTGAGTGTTCTTTTTTGTGTCTACTGGTGGAGTGAAGCAAACCTGTAGATTAGTATTTGACTGTTCTTTCTTGTGTGTCTACTGGTGGAGTGAAGCAAACCTGTAGATTAGTATTTGAGTGTTCTTTCTTGTGTGTCTACTATTGGAGTGAAGCAAACCTGTAGATTAGTGTTTGAGTGTTCTTTCTTGTGTTTCTGCTGGAGGGATGAAGCAAACCTGTAGATTAGTGTTGGAGTGTTCTTTCTTGTGTGTCTACTGGTGGAATGAAGCAAACCTGTAGATTAGTGTTTGAGTGTTCTTTCTTGTGTGTCTACTGGTGGTGTGAAGCAAACCTGTAGATTAGAGTTTTCTTGTGTCTACTGGTGGAGTGAACCAAGCCTGTAGATTTGAGTTTTCTTGTGTCTACTGGTGGAGTGAAGCAAGCCTTTAGATTAGAGTTATTTTGTGTCTACTGGTGGAGTGAAGCAAACCTGTAGATTAGTGATTGAGTGTTCTTTCTTGTGTGTACTGGTGGAGTGAAACAAAACCTGTAGATTAGTGTTTGAGTGTTCTTTCTTGTGTGTCTACTGGTGGAATGAAGCAAACCTGTAGATTAGTGTTTTCTTGTGTCTACTGGTGGAGTGAAGCAAACCTGTAATGTTTGAATGTTCTTTCTTGTGTGTCTACTGGTGGAGTGAAGCAAACCTGTAGATTAGAGTTTTCTTGTGTCTACTGGTTGAGTGAAGCAAACCTGTTGAGTTTTCTTGTGTCTATTGGTGGAATGAAGTAAACATGTAGATTAGAGTTTTCTTGTGTCTACTGGTGGAGTGAAGCAAACCTGTAGATTAGAGTTTTCTTGTGTCTATTGGTGGAATGAAGTAAACATGTAGATTAGAGTTTTCTTGTGTCTACTGGTGGAGTGAAGCAAACCTGTAGATTAGTATTTGAGTGTTCTTTCTTGTGTGTCTACTGGTGGAGTGAAGCAAACCTGTAGATTAGTATTTGAGTGTTCTTTTTTGTGTCTACTGGTGGAGTGAAGCAAACCTGTAGATTAGTATTTGACTGTTCTTTCTTGTGTGTCTACTGGTGGAGTGAAGCAAACCTGTAGATTAGTATTTGAGTGTTCTTTCTTGTGTGTCTACTATTGGAGTGAAGCAAACCTGTAGATTAGTGTTTGAGTGTTCTTTCTTGTGTTTCTGCTGGAGGAATGAAGCAAACCTGTAGATTAGTGTTTGAGTGTTCTTTCTTGTGTGTCTACTGGTGGAATGAAGCAAACCTTTAGATTAGTGTTTGAGTGTTCTTTCTTGTGTGTCTACTTGTGGGGTGAAGCAAACCTGTAGATTAGTATTTGAGTGTTCTTTCTTGTTTGTCTACTGGTGGCGTGAAGCAAACCTATAGATTAGTGTTTGAGATGTTTTTCTTGCTAGCTAAGATGATAAGGAACTGCTGATAATGTCATAGGCACAGTCAGATGAGGGTTTGTTGCCTGGACACATTGCCTTCTAAGTGAGGGAGAGATTCCTCCGTGGATTCAAGTCTACAAAATGTAAAGACCCTATCGCATCACCGACCCATAGTAAGAAACTGCTTGGAGACAATTATTTTGTTTCTTTCTTTGTCAGGAGTGTCACTCTGGCTGGCAAGATCCCTAGCTTTTGTGGAATACCTCTGATGTTATTAACCCATCTACGTTAAGCCTTCATTTTAAAAATAAGATGTTCTGCTCTTGGAGGGAAACAGGCAGTTTACTGGGCTTCATTCACATAAGATGTTAGAATCAGTATTCTAGAGTATTATCTATTCTTTAGTGAATTTAATCAGATGAAAGACACCATATGAGAATATTGTGGACAGAGAAGGAAACAAACACTGAGGTACTGAGAGCTGCAAGTGCTACACAATCATTCATAAAAACTGTGAGGAAAAGCCCAATTTATGTGGCACATCAACAGAAGAGCCGGGGTAGCCTGGTGACTAGATATTTACTTGAACCCATGCCCTGGGGTAATGAGTTCAAACCCGCACTGGGGCAGAATTGTAAAACTGGCCTGGGCTCCCAGGTTGACCCAGTCTAAAGTGGGTACCAGGAAGTGTCTTGGGAAGTAAAAGTGGCCGGCATGAAACTGACCACATGACCCACCGAGTGCTGATCTGTCTACACATACATGAATCTAGCACCATGTGCCTAGTGCACCTTCAGGTGTTTAAAAGGGTCAAATACTTACTTGTATCAGCAGAACAGATCAAGTAGAGAAATAAGCCTTGTGTGGGGAATTACTAGGCAAAAGAGGCAGAGGAAGACAAAGAAAGATGTATTAGTTTAAACAGCTGGGCAACAAATTGTCATATATTCCACAAGACCAAAATATCAGATGACAGAGAAGATTGGAGAGTCATGATTGCCAGTGTCTGCTCCAGACCAAGCACAAGAAGAAGGAGGAGGAAGACAAAGGAAGAGGAAGAAGAAGAAGCCTCCAGTGCATCCCCGAAGCAGCAAATGTATTTTGACACATGGGCAGCTAGACAGTGTATCAGAGTATACTTGTTCTTCAGCAGGGTGCTGTCATCAATGAAAGTGTACAAACAGTTTTACATGTTTATCTTGTTTAGTGTGTCCTACAGCGCCTACTGTTCTATGTCTTCTATGAGTACCAATTAACGCCTATGAATTTATTCCTCGTAATATTTCATTGGTTCTCCATTGACTTGTCTATATCACTTATGTATGTATTTGATATGATATTAAATATATGAATTGAGACTTTGTTTTTGTTTTCCACAGCTTGGAGTTAAAATCTCAATTTCACTAGAAAATGAACCATTAGGAACTGGTATGTTTGTATCTTATTGTATGTTCCACTCACCCTCTCTCTCTCTCCCTCTCTCTCCGCCTCCCTCCTATTCCACCTCCTCTCTGTTCCCATCTCTCTCTCTCTCTCTCTCTCTCTCTCTCTCTCTCTCTCTCTCTCTCTCTCTCTCTCTCTCTCTCTCTCTCTCTCTCTCTCTCTCTCTCTCCTTCCTCATCTCCTTCCCCTCTCTTTCTCTCTTTCCCCCCTTCCACCTCCTAACCACACATCCTCATGAGTACAAACTAAATCCTTCTTAGAGAACAGTGCACTGCTATTTGTGAAACTAGCAGATCATATCCTTATTAAAACTTTAGGAATGAGCTTGTATGTTGTGCAACTCTTGGTAAGGACTACTTTACTAACAACATATTGGTTGAACTAAAGAGGATACCTGTGCCAAACATTTCTCAATTCCACACAGCATCAACAATTCAACAGCTTGTAGAAACATTAAACCTATTTTTGCTCAGTTGAAGAACACAAGTAAAGCAATCATTAGTCGCATTTCAGTGTGGATGTTTATAATGGATAGAAATCTGAGATTGTTTTCCTCTGCCTTAAACCCGGATGCCGGCATCTGTGGCTAAGGGGTAGCAAACAAGTTTTGCAATCCCACGTGCCAGGTTCAAAATCAGCTGTGTGTGAATTGGAAATAGACCGCCTTGCGTTGGGTGTAAGGTGTAAATGTCGGTCGTTCAGAAAGTAATGGCAAACTACTGAACGTAAAATTGCCCAGAAAATCACAGACAGGCAAAAATGCTGGGTTGGTTGTGACGTCCATTTTAAGGATATGTAGCTAGTGTCATCCTGGCCATAGAATTTAACTTACTGAGTTGTGTTTGGTACAATGTTATAGTACTTGTTCTGCAGTTTGAGATGTTTGCCCACACTTACACATTTGGTGTAGAACCTATCTTTAGCTTTTTGTACATATGACTGTCATAAGTCTTTAAAAAAATAACTTGTCTATCCTGTCAAACAGTCATTCTGTGGTTGAATGAATACATGGCTGCTCTCTGTGTGTTTGATATTATTTTTCTTGTTGTAATATGATATACTGCTGATCATTTTTATTTAATTTAAAATGTGTATTTAGGATTTTCAAAACATGCAGCACTGAGTAAAAATGAATAGAGGAATGGTAATTATAACACCTTTCCTCTAGAGTAAACTAGGCAGGCCGAGAGAGGGATCATGCAGCATGGGCAACACGTGGTCTCTACAATTCAGCCCAGGCTTTGTGCTATGAAGAGATATAACTCCATGACTGGTCCCCGCCATGGGTTATAGTTATTATGCCTTTTTTTTAAGCACAATGTAACAAACTATCATCTGTCAGGATGGCAAGGTGTCAGTAGTAAAAGTAATTATAATACCTGACATAAAAACCATACAGTACTTTGATCAGCATGTGATTGAGATACTGTTTGCCGTGGAATATGTATTTTATTGAGTGAGACCAGACAGTACAAACATTGTTCTGTTTCTTATGAAATATTAAATTTGCTCTTTTTTTTGTCATGAAGCTGGGCCTCTGGCACTTGCTAGGGACATCCTGTGCCAAGATGATGCTCCATTCTTCGTCCTCAACAGTGACATCATCTGTGATTTCCCATTTAAAAACATGGTTTTGTTTCATAAAAACCATGGGAAGGAAGGAACTATAGTTGTAAGTTATTCTGTATTGAAAGTTATCCAAAAGGATCATTGCATTTAGTAAAGTAAAAGACCAGTTTCTTTGCTTTCAGTCATACTGAGTATCCATCCATCCATCATGTGCCATGCCGGTAAGCGTGGGCGGTCATGTTCTGCCATCTGACTCGATCAACAGAGTCGTGGATCAGTTCCGTGTTTCTGTCTCGACCATGCCACAAGGCCAAGCCATCCAGATACTTGTTTCTAGGTCTTCCCCTTGGTCTGTTCCCCTCGATCTTACCAGTTGTCACCAAGTTCTCCAAATCATTTCTTCTCATAACATGCCCAAAAAATTGTGACTGTCTACGTCTAATGTCTCTGATCAGTTTACGATCTTCATTTGTTTCTTGAAGGACTTCTTCATTGGTCTTTCTGGCTGTCCATGGTATTCTTTGCATTTTCCTCAGAAACCACATTTCTACAGCCATACTGAGTATATGGTACAAGTAAATAAGGATCCTTTACACACCTCGAAGCATATCGTGCCAGTCCCAAATTTTTTTAGACCAACCGGCCCTCTAGGGGTCATGTAGTGAAAATCATGATGGCTGCCCTTGCTTCCCAGAACATTTGTACTCATTTTAGGCTGAGTTGGCCTTGCAAGCCCAGGTCAGTTTTTAAAAAGAATCCCTGGCTCAGTGGAAATTCAATCACATGACCACGGGGCCAGCGGGCTTGTGTACCAGCCGCTGCACTACACAGCTCCCTTTACATTAAGTAGCTGTTAAATTATATTTATGCAGTTTTTTTTTTTATTCCTTTGCACATGCATAGTATTGCAATTATTATTTTTTTAATTTGCATTATTACCAATCATTGTTATCACTTCAATATACTGTTGTTTGTAAACAAAAACAATACACAAAAAAACTATGTGCAATTATTTCAATCGTGCTATGAAGAGTTACTTGTAATAATAGGGATAGAAAGGAAACCACCTTGTTGTAACATCATTTTCAAAGTTCTACTCAATTACAGATGGTCTTCCAATGTTAAAACATTTTGTTGTTTGCAGTGTGACTATCTGGTCAGTGGAGGATCTGTTTTGTAGAAAGTCTGCCTGTTCATCTCTTAGTATCAACAAATTAGCATGCACACAACAGATAACGGTCTGTAACATAAGAACAAGTCACACAACACTGAATATACATTTTGATAGAATAAGTTCATTCCAAACTTCTCAAAGGACAGTTATCCATATAAAACAGTCCACCCTACAGTGTTTTCATACCGATGACCTTTCACAGAGAGAAGAAAGTGTCACAGAGAGAAGAAAGCTACCCATTTCTCCAACTATAACAAAACTCACACACGTTACAGCACAACAGCTACAGAACATTCCAGTTTTCTAGCCAGACATTAAAGGCAACAGAACTATAAGTTTAGCAGCTTTAGTTATGAATGGTAGCAACATTTGCAGTAATAATAATAGCTGTGAAATCATGAACTTTCTTCCAATGCCATTGTTTTCTAACATGAGCATATTGCCTGCATTTTCAGTATGTCGTAGGTTGCTTCTGTTTTAAACTGTATTGTCTGCATAATTGAGACACACACAACTTGCTTCTGCATATATCCCAATACATGTTAAACTGTAACATGGAAATGCTCCATCAGGTCACAAAAGTGGATGAGCCATCCAAATATGGTGTAGTGGTGTATGGTGCAGAAACGGGCCAGATACAACAATTTGTGGAGAAGCCCCAGGAGTATGTGTCCAACAAAATCAATGCTGGCATGTACATCTTCAACCCATCTGTTCTTCAGAGGATAAAGGTTTGTAGTTTTTGATTTCTTCGCCAAGGAAATGTACAACACAGGGGAAACATTGAGGCCACCTGATTATTAATGTAAAGGTGGTCCCCTAGCAGATACTGCTGTAATGGGCCAAGGTTTAGGCCTTCACATTTTGCTAGGCTATGACATATGAAGTGTGGTGCCAGTTCCCCCCCCCCTCCTCCTCACCCTTCCCCCCCCCCCTTCCCCTCATCTTCTTTCCTTCCCAGACAGTTCCCTGAAAATTGTCCGGCACCCATGTTTATGAGACTAGATCAATCCCAGAGCCGTACTGTCAGGACAAGGATAATCCTTCTCTGTTGAGGATTGAACCCAGACCACTGTCTTGACAGATAAGTGCACTAACCATAATCACTATGTTTCTACGTCTTCTCCCTGATTAATACATTTTAAAACAAAGGACATGTAATTCGATGGCAGATACTTTCATAGGGGTGTAAAGTGCTGGATCTTGACATATGAGATGGAAGGACTAGTTTCCTTCCATACCACTGTTCTTTCTCAGGCAATTCCTAATAATGTCTGAAAATATTCCGCTGTCATTACATGTGACAGAATTTAACCTAAAACTACACTGGTCAGAAATTTTTCTCAGCAAATGCATTGTAAATTTTCAGATGCTTATAGAGTGCTAGAAAAATAGACTGGGAAATAAGTAGACATTAGAATGCAAACTAAACAATAGAAAATATGTAGGCTATAGGTACTCAGGATTTGAATCGATCACATTCAAATTACGTTGTCTTGCTGAAGTAGAAATAAAGTAAAATATGTAATGTGATTCTCAACCATGGACATATTCTTACCTTTTTTTTTAAAAAAGTGGACAAGGTATACAGTTTTCTGACTCTTTAGTGTTAACTGATTCACTTCCAAACAAAAAATTGGGTTTGGACCAAACAGGAATTCATGGCAGAAAATGGGAAGTAGGGGTGTGTCACAATAATGATGTAAAACTAGTTAAAATTGTAGCAGATATATTGTATTATATATCAAATTAAAGGAGATTGCACAAGGAACATCTCAGTGTTAATAATTATGTGAGATGTTGGAAAAATTATAACAATAATGATATGTTTTATAACAACAATTTAAATAAAAGGAGTGAAAATTATTAAAGATGTCCACTTTAACAAGGCGTTGTTTCTTATCCGTTTAAGATAATCCTGTTAAATTTACTGAATAATAATAAACACACCACATTTCTTCACCAGTATCACAAGAACTGTTCCATAACACCAATAAAACACAATTAAAACATCATATTTTTAAGCACACCATTTTCACACAAAATGGAAAATGTCAGGAACACACGAGGCAGATTGTACTGAGAAACAGTACATACATTAATTCCTATTCAGTTATAGTTAGTATTCTTTTAAATTTAATTATTTAAATACTCCTTAAATGCTTTGTGATAGGCAAAGCAAATTTAGGGGCACAAGTGTGGCCCATTAGCGCAAACATAATTTGACATGTGCCATCATATTATGACGTACTTTCACTGTTAATGGTCAATAATTTCACTGAATACTGCACAAGGTATTAGTTTTAGAATCTTTCACAAAGTCCTTTAAATCAGAATAACTATAATTTAAAATTGTTTAAAACGCTAATTTGATGAAAATCTATGCAGTCGCAATGTAGAAGGCGTTGCCATTTATAAAATAATCAAAACAAACTAAGGGGCGTTCATTTGAAATCCGTTTGTGCCACACCGCGGGTAATTGCATACGTTGAACATGATTATGTCATAGTCATGTGATAAGTACTGACCAATGTATAAAAGAGCTTGTGCTTATCGTCCCATGATGCATAGGCTCTGTTTCTGACCGTTGAGAAAATGGCCGGGTTGATCCAAAATCCGTCCAAAGAAGCTCAAAGAGCGGTGATTCAGTTTCTTTCATTTGAAGGATATCGACCAGTGGACATTCATCGAAGAATATAGGCAGCATACGGTAACAAATGTGTGTCAAAGACAACAGTGACAGATTGGGCACGAATGTTTCGGAAAGGACGTCAGTTCACGACAGATCTTCGACGGCCGGGTCAAGCGCATATTGTTGCAACAGAAAAAACCATCACCAAAATTGATGCAGCAGTACAGATTAACTGTTGTTAAAGCATACGTTCGTTTGATGTGCCAATTGGGACAATTCAAAAGGTCGTTCATAAGAAACTGCAATATCGGAAGGTGTGTTCGCAATGAGTACCACGGAGGTTGACCGACCACCAAAAAGAGGAACGCACGGGATGATGTTTGAACTTGCTGCATTACAGAGTGGAGGGTGATGCATTTCTCTTCCACATAGTGGCAGGCGATGAATCATGGTGTCACCACTTTGAGCCGAGCTGCAAAAGAGAGAGAGAGCATGCAGGATCACCAAAAGCCAAAAAATTCAAGTTACAGGTTTCCGCTGGTAAGGTTATGCTGAGCGCATTTTTATGGCCATGAAGGGCCATTGTTGGCTGATCTTAAAGAACCTGGTATCAACATCAACTCTACCCACTACTTGCAAACACTAGACAAGCTGTGAAAAGCCATCAAGAATAAACGACTGGCATGCTTTCTCGGGGTGTGATTTTGTTGCATGATAATGCTCGTCCGCATGTCGCAAAGATTGTGCAGGAAGCATTAGCAAGGAAGAAGTGGGAAATTCTGCAACATCCAGCCTATAGTCCTGATTTGTCACCATGTGATTTTCATTTGTTCGGACCTCTAAAAAAAAGCTCTCAAGGGGCAACGATTTCACACAGATACAGACGTAATGAACGTGCTAAACATTTAGTTCTGTGAGCAACCACAATCCTTTTTTGCGGACGGCATTCGCTGCCTACCTAAGCAATGAGATGCTTGCCTGAATGCCTACAGCAACTTCTTCTGACCAACCCATGGTGCATAATTCATTCAAAGTGAATGCTTTGTTTAATTCTACCACACCTGTTAATGTTTCTTTCATGCTTTTGTAATAAAGCCATTGGAACGAGTTTCAAATGAACGTCCCTAATACTTAAACACTTGTTTTGTCCTAAAATCAATGAGCCCGTGTGTCTTGTCTGACACTGATCGAAGGGCAATCTATTATGTGTGTAAATTTTAATTTTAATTGAAATGTTTATATAGTTTGTTCAAGATATATGCCCATCCTCTCCCACTATTAACATCAGTTTCTGTATCTTACAATCTCCAATACCTACCACATAAATTAAGTTCTGTCTCTCTATCTCTCTGATGCACTCACCCATATGAAGACAGCAGAACACTTTATATTTATGTGTGTGCATGAGTGTACGTGCGAGTGCACACGTGCAAGAGGGAGAAGAGAGAGAGAGGTCTCATCTCCCTGTAAATACTATAGACTACTCATGTATAGACATGTATTTGTAATGAAAGGAAATGTGTGCTGCCATATTGAGGTTGATCAAGTAAGTGAAGAAAAGTATATACTGACTCAGTTAAGAGGAAGTTTAGATCATGTGTGTTTGTGTGAGTGCACATGTATATGTGTCTGTATGTTTAATCTTTTTATTTCAATACAAATTATTTAGTTGCAGCCAACTTCAATAGAAAAAGAAGTGTTTCCAATGATGGCTCAGGATGGGCAGCTGTTTGCCATGGAGTTACAAGGTTTGTAGTTGGACAGTTCTGTTTTCAGTATTTTTGCATTTACCAAATTAGTGATGAGCGACATTCTGCAAATGATCTGCTACATGATGCTGATGTGGGTAGATAAACTAGGGAAGAGAATGATGGCAGAACAAGAATGCTTAGTAGAGATTATGGCAGTACGCCCAATGGTACTACTAAGGAAAGTTCTGCCATTGGGCTAAAGTAAACATTAAGGTTGGGACATGGAATGTCAGAATTCCATACCCGGGAAGAATCGCCATGATTAGTAAGGAATTAATTTGAAATAAAATTGATATACTCAGAATAGCCAGTGAAATATCAAACTAGTTTGAGGTGCAAAGAAGAGTAAGACAGGACTGCATTCTCTCTACATATTTGTTCAACATCTATGCAGAAAGTGTAATCAGAAACTTCAAACATACCTCTGAAGTCAGAGTGGGTTCGCCTGATGGTGAGGGACAATGTTAATAAAAAAAGCTAATCCACACACAAAATTCAGTCCATCACTACTATAAATAGTATGTATGGACTACGCTTGAGTTTAAAGAGAGCAAGCGCAAAAAACAAACTTCAAACATGAGAACAGAGAACGTTGAGATCCATTTATAATTGGTGGAAAACCAATTTTGTAAAGGTCCTTAACCTTGAATGACATATGACACTTTGTGACTAATGTTGTACCATCAGCTGCTAACTTGACCAACTGGGGCAAGTCTGTTGATGCATCACGTCCCCCTCTGTCAAGAGAAGTAGATTCTTGAGCATGTATTGTCCACATATAAGGTAGACCTTCATTCATATGGCGACAGTACCTCAGAAGGTGAAGTGGGTTCGCATGATGGTGAGGACACGTAATAGAGAAACCTAATCCACACACAAACATCATTCCAGTGCACTAGCAGTATGAGTAGTTGCACATGTATGGACTATGCATGAGTTCAAACCGAGCAAATGAACAAAACACGGTGACACAATAAAATGCTCAGTGAACTGAGGGTGGTTGTTGTAGTGAGAATTACAGGCAAATATTTTTTTTAGAAACCAATGCTAAGGCCAAACCAATTACTTCCTCAGAGTTGGGCTGAGGTGAAAGTAATCAGCTACTCTGCAACTTGCCATCTATCTTCAATAGCACAAAGGACTGGGAGTTGATGATAGCCTTGAAGTTGATGATAGCTTGAAGTTGATGATGGCCTTGAAGTTGATGATGGCCTTGAAGTTGATGATAGCTTGAAGTTGATGATAGCTTGAAGTTGATGATGGCCTTGAAGTTGATGATAGCCTTGAAGTTGATGATGGCCTTGAAGTTGATGATAGCCTTGAAGTTGATGATAGCCTTGAAGAGCCATGAAAGATACTCTGATATAATCAGACATCGGTGTGCACTTATTTTAGGCTTGCCAGATAATGCTGATTGACCTGACAGTCACGTATGAATTGAGAATCCAGGAGCAGCACACATTCAAGGTGAAAAGTATTGTTACCTGATTGCCAGTGTATTATTGGGGTATTAGGAGACTTGACACTGGATTCCTCTGAAACAAGTCACCCGAGAATATCACTAACTGGATCCAACATTAAAACCAGTTATTTTACTGGTGTGGGAAATCTGGAACAGGTAGGCCTCATTCACATGCATGATTAAAGCATCCTTTTTTCTGTTTCTATATATTCTATACATGATATTGTTCATGCACGTCTTCTAATGTCAGTTTCTCATTGTCTTTTCTAGCAGTGCCAACAGCTTTTCTCAAGCATCTCTATTTCACACGCTTCAATCTTCCTCTTGTGTGTATTGGTCTGAGGCGTTGTTTGATACTGCTAAAACAGAGTTGTTATTACTCTTCTGTTTGTCACGCTAAGCTCAGTTCCCTCACTGTTTACTGTGAAATGGAAATAGTAATGGTGTAGTTTAAGTTGAGCACGGCCACTTGTAAAAACAATACATCTTATTTGTGTGTATGTGTTATCGAAGACAACTGGCTTATACACAGCATCATATCTAGGAAACTGAAATACTTTGTACATGTTAAATATAACAGTGGCTTGGAAAGAACAGTGATGGTTCCTAGAGCAAGAGACAGGGATTGGCCAGCACAAACATGGACACAGGACATGGCAGACACACCCCACAAACATGGACACAGGACATGGCGGACACGCTGGCCATAAGGGGTCCTAGAACACGAGGCCAGGATTGACCAGCACAAACATGGACACAGGACATGGCAGACACGCCAGCACAAACATGGACACAGGACATGGCAGACACGTCGGCCATAAGGGTTCCTAGAGCAAGAGACAGACTGACCAGCACAAACATGGACACAGGACATGGCAGATATGCTGGCCATAAGGCGTCCTAGAGCAAGAGACAGATTGACCAGCACAAACATGGACACAGGACTTGGCAGACATGCCGGCACAGGACATGGCGGACACGCTGGCCATAAGGTTGGTGATGTTCTGTAAAGGACCTGCTACAGATTGAGGATGTCCATGTGAGAGCTTGGAGAAAGGCCTGGGCAAATCATATCTATTATTTGGTCTACTATTATACCTGAATATGTCAGATTTCTCCTATATACAGTTCTTTTACTCTATGCTATCTAACACTAGTTATGTATACTTCTTCTTTGTAGCTTCTTCTTTGTACACCTTTAGAGGTCAAATCCAAAGATGGCAGCAGTGAACTTGGTCTTGTTAACATCTTCATAGGGTTTGTCTTCAAGTGGAGCAGTAGTAGGCCAAAATATTGTTTGGCTGTTCTGCATATGATCATACTCCCAAAACAAATGTTGAGCTATCTTTTACCTGGCCCACTGTTCATTCATGAGTATCGCTTTATTTAGTTCATTAAAGTTATGCTTCCTATAATTATTACAGGTTTTTGGATGGATGTTGGTCAGCCTAAGGACTTTTTGACTGGAATGTGCATGTATTTGACATCACTCAAACAGAAACAGCCAGAAAAACTTCATCAAGGTCCAGACATTGTGGGAAATGTTCTAATTGTGAGCAGAATTCAGCACCAATATTTATCCTTCTGACTGTATTGTCATATTCATTCACTACACACTAGTTGTTTCAAGTGCTTTCATTGTTGAAGCAATCATTCTGCACTTCTTGTTTAGGCTGTTAAAATGATTTTTTAAACTATTAGGGGACTTGTAGTTTCCCCATGTTTGGTGCAGGATTTTTGTTTCATTGAGTTTCCATGTAATAGATCAAGTTTCAACTTGGTTATTTCTACATTTAAAAAATAAAGATCTTAATGCTGTAATTCATAGTTACAAAGGAAAGATTCAAAACGTATAAATCAGAGAAGAAATGAAGCAAATAGTCTTTGAAAGTTACTAACTATTATCATCATCATCCTGTTGCTCGTCTTGTGCTCAACCTTTCCAGCATAACAATCTGTTGAAATTAATATCCTAACCTGAATGCCCTACCTATGTTGCTGTCATGTGTACAATATCTACTACATATTCAACCCATTTACAACAAGGTCTGCCTGTTTTTTACTTTCCCCATTACACCTCCCTCCATGATTATCTTTTCCAGACATTTGTGTCTCTTTACATGCCCATCATAGTTCATTTCCCTCAATTGTATCTGTTTTAATAACCAATCTTCTTCAATATTGAGTCTCTAATACTAGCTCTTTGACTTTGAGAGTTAATTATAGTGTTTTGTTGTTGGAACAATCATCTTTTATGTTTAGTCTTCTATTGTTGAAATACTACTGTTTCTTTTGGGTTTTTTGCCTAACATTTAGATGGTGAGTAGGCCAGAATTCTGCCATTCACAAAATGTAAGGATGTTAATGTCTGCTGACATTTTCACAGAGTGGTCAGTGAGTGTCATGTTTATGCTACAACAGTATGAAAGTCATACTGAGTAGGTGATCACCTATTTATAAACAGCTCCCTGTATTCTGACTTATGGTGTTTGGTATTCAGTTCGTCCACGATGTGCGGTGAGAGTTTTTGTTTTAGTCTTTTCCTGTTTGTCAATTTTCTGACTAGAGAGGAGACATGGAAGAGCAAAAATAGACATATAAATAATACTAAAATTTTGTGTGGCTTTAAGAAAATGTAAAATCTTGATTCAGAAACATTTACTCCATTTGAGTTCAAATATTAACTCAGCTGATAGACTGGCAGGGAATGCACCTGTTGGTGGTAGATGACCTACTCAGCTGATAGACTGGCAGGGAATGCACCTGTTGATGGTAGATGACCTACTCAGCTGATAGACTGGCAGGGAATGCACCTGTTGATGGTAGATGACCTACTCAGCTGATAGACTGGCAGGGAATGCACCTGTTGGTGGTAGATGACCTACTCAGCTGATAGACTGGCAGGGAAGGCACCTGTTGGTGGTAGATGACCTACTCAGCTGATAGACTGGCAGGGAAGGCACCTGTTGGTGGTAGATGACCTGTGGACAAGGGGGAGGTGGTCACCTGTGGGACCAGGTAGAGAGAGCGGAGGAACAGACTAAGAATTGTATGTGGAGAGAATGATATAGCCTGCAGGGGTTCTGGACGAATCTCAAAACTGAGAGGGAAGACCAGGAGAACTTTCAATCAGATGGCATTTGGAACGATTAGCATTACAACTCTTCGCTGGCTGTTGAATGAGGGGATGTAGCGTGTGGGAATGTCCTGAATGTAGTGATGTCATTTCTTAGTTCAACTAAACTGATATAACTCAACATATCAAATATATTTATCTAATGCCTTTTTATTTTATGACTGCAGGACCCAAGTGCAAAGATTGGCAATAATTGCAGAATTGGTCCCAATGTCACAATTGGTCCAGATGTTGTTATAGAGGATGGCGTTTGTATAAAAAGGTGCACCGTCCTCCGTGAAGCTCATATCAAGTCTCATTCGTGGCTGGAATCTTGCATCATAGGGTGGAAATGTGTGGTAGGGAACTGGGTAAGTAACTGGGACTTGTCCTAGGTTGTACTAGTCATGGGTGCATGTCTTTGTCCGTTGCTACCAAAGAGAAAGATATTGTCATCAGTCAGAGTGAGTTTGGAAGTGGCTGAATACACTCATCCGAGCCCAGGCTCAGTAATAATGACTCAGTATTGAAGAAGATAGATGATTAAGACACATACAATTGAGAGGGGAATGAAATATGCTGGGCACGTAAAGAGACACAAATGTCTGGATAAGATCATTATGGAGGGAGGCGAATAGGGAAGACCTTGTTGTAAATGGATTGAAGATGTAATAGATAATTTACATATGACAACAACAGAGGTAGCAAATTTGGCTTAGGATATGAATTTAGAAAGACTTATATGGGAAAGGTTCAAAACAGGACAAACAACAGGATGATGATAATAATGGCTAGTAACTTTCATCTGCCACACTGAGGGCAGAGGAGTGTGGACTGTTGATCAGACAAAGGTAACTTGTTCTTTGATTTTCAGTTGGCAGACCTGTGACGCTTCAATTGTTAAATTGTTCTATATGGCATCCCTCTGCGTAGCTTCCTCAGTTATTAACTATTCCAGAGTTACCTTGCCAGCAAACGCTTGACTAAGCTAAGCAGAGCAATCAACAGCAATGCTCTGGCTGCATAGTGGTTTGTGCATTGGCATACCAGTAAGGCAGTCAGGTTAGATTTCAAGTTAACAAGGGATGCATTGTTCTGATGATGTGTAGGCAGGCATTGATCACTGCACATGCTTACAGCACTATCTGACATTGGAAATACCTTTACCATCAGGGCACAATCAATTTATAAATCATCTGGATCATAGTTATCAGGCAGTTTCACTTTTGTAGATTTTTGTAGTCAAAGTCATGGGTTAAGTACACTATGTCAAGTATGCAACATGTAGTATAGCAGGATGCCTCTAATTGAGGAGGGAAAATAGAGAAATGGATTGTCACTAGAAGCCTAACTGTTGCAGTCAGGACACAGAAGCAAGTGTGGCACTAAACAAGGCACTAAACTCAGGCTGCTTTTGACAATTCACTTGAGTCAACAACGGAGAAAAAGAGTGGCTTTCTCTCAGCACATGTTTGTATGTCTGGATGTTTGTACGTCTGGAAAGAAACAGGGTAAAATGATGAGAACATGGTGACAAGTGTTTGTATGTCTGGATGTTTGTACGTCTGGAAAGAAACAGGGTAAAATGATGAGAACATGGTGACAAGTGTTTGTATGTCTGGATGTTTGTACGTCTGGAAAGAAACAGGGTAAAATGATGAGAACATGGTGACAAGTGTTTGTATGTCTGGATGTTTGTACGTCTGGAAAGAAACAGGGTAAAATGATGAGAACATGGTGACAAGTGTTTGTATGTCTGGATGTTTGTACGTCAGGAAAGAAACAGGGTAAAATGATGAGAACATGGTGACAAGTGTTTGTATGTCTGGATGTTTGTACGTCAGGAAAGAAACAGGGTAAAATGATGAGAACATGGTGACAAGTGTTTGTATGTCTGGATGTTTGTACGTCAGGAAAGAAACAGGGTAAAATGATGAGAACATGGTGACAAGTGTTTGTATGTCTGGATGTTTGTACGTCAGGAAAGAAACAGGGTAAAATGATGAGAACATGGTGACAAGTGTTTGTATGTCTGGATGTTTGTACGTCTGGAAAGAAACAGGGTAAAATGATGAGAACATGGTGACAAGTGTTTGTATGTCTGGATGTTTGTACGTCTGGAAAGAAACAGGGTAAAATGATGAGAACATGGTGACAAGTGTTTGTAGTGCTTCAGCAAGCTGTAGCTGCAGAGGTTGTGTCAGAGACTGAGTGGTCCAGTCCAGTTCAGCAAGTGCTGAATAAAGTGAATGGATCATAATGCACTAACTAGATCCTGCACTTCCGAGGGGGATGGAGATCATTATGAACTCTGTGGGTGAACATCTAGGAAATATACAGATGGGAAAATGACTGCCGATTCCATCAGAGATAAACTGGATGTTTCGTGGGGGACTATTGTGTTGACATTCTGGCGGCGGCATTATGCACAGTGTATCTGTGCGGGTTGTTGTTTGTCGAGACTCCTGTCTTTTCCACTTTTCACATTGGGCAGTGGGTAGCATTTTATGTGATATTCACTGGCACAGGAACGGAGCATAATGGGGACGACCCGTTGCTGTGAAGTTGGAACTGCGACTAACTAACTAACTATGGCAAACACATCAACGTAGAAGAACAATATTATCAGGATTATAAACAAGCCTATCTATAGCTGGCTTTATAGGTATAGAAACACAACAGGATAACGACGTTTAATAGTCAATTTTGTTAAGGGAAGCAGAGAATAATAACACTGTAACCTACCATGTATGCCATAAGAGGCATCTAAAGAAAGTTTGGCTTGAGACTGGCTACCTCCTCCCTTAGAAAACTAGCTGCAAAATCCATCTAATCATGATCAGGTCGCCAATGGGCTTGGCATGAATTGTGCTCCTATGCTCCACTGTGATATGAAAGGCAGAAGATGAAGAATACAGTCAGATAGATGCCCAGTCAGCATATGCAGAATTGAATTTGAATACAGTGGATACAGGACTAGGGGCAAGGCAATGGTTTAGCTAAATAGCAATGAACATCTCACATCCTGCACAACCGTCTCTGCCAAGAATGTTCTATCTTATCTAGCGTTGAAAGATATTACAGATGAAAGAAAGAAGGAAAGGCAGAAAGATTTTAATGAAAATCTGCAACAGAAATTCGCAAGAATAAGTGCAACACGTATAATGACTAGTTGAAACCAATAAAAAAAATTCAGGAAGAGCCTGTTTGTAACAATACAAGATATAAATGGGCATTTGCTGTGAAATTTCTTTTCTTATGAGTGTCAGTGGCAGAGTGTATGTTGTTTTTATCATCTGACCTATGCTCCTTTGCAAGTGTTTTTGAAATCTTATTTACAAATATATCTGATCTTAAATGATTTTCTTCTGTGATTTTCTTCCACAGGTAAGGATGGAGAATGTTTCTGTTTTAGGTGAAGATGTGATTGTTAAAGATGAACTTTATATCAACGGAGGCAGGATTTTGCCACACAAATCTATAGGAGAATCAGTGCCCGATCCTCAAATTATTATGTAGTTGATAGCCGAGTGTGTGTGATGATTGTGAGTTGTCAAAAGAATTGCTAGTGGCTCAGCAGATGGTGTTTTATATGTAAAATATGGTGTATTTGAATATTGGTCATATGGGATTTGTTTGTTCTCACATTATGAGACAAGGGGGATTGATATACCAAACAATTTTCAGGTGATTTTGTTTTTGTATGTTTAAATTGTTTGATTATATTCTGCTAATAAATTTATATATTTATAATTTAAATTGATATGTTTATCTTCTTAATATAATAAATATGAACTCTTTTTTACCCCCCCTTTATCCAGGTAGTCAATCACATGGTTAGCCTTCTCAGATAATGGGTAAAACAAACGAGGGTGTTCCCTCTAAGCTGTGCTAGTTTGTGCTGACTGAGACATTTTTAGCCCTTAGAGCACATATTTTTTGGCACTGTGCACAGGTAGCAATATAACAACATAATTTACACCATAGTCAAATGTAGGCTTGCTCACAACTTGAATAGTAGTACATTACAACACATATTTTTTCTCACAACACTCCAAAATTTGTTGTCAATTGAGAATTGTAATGAGTAGGCTATTACTGAAATCTGTACTGACCAAAAAAAGTTAAAAAAAATTGAAGACAAAAAAACTGCTCAGCATATTTATGGCATATAAATCTTATGGATATGGAAAACTGCCACATTAGTTTCCCAAGAAAAGGTTTTTGCACAACAGCAAAGCTAGATTTATTGTGACTAAATTATTCCAAAAGGTATACTAGCCCTTTACAGGGCAGACGCTTATCCGTTTTTTAGCCCTGAACGGGCAAGATTTTTTCAGGTTCGGTAAAATTTCGGGTTGCGTTAGTAAAAATATCACAAATAAGGTGTTAGTCAACCGATTTTAGTTAAATAAACAACACAATGAAGGGAAAAGCATGCAGAATATGTTACTCACGTGATTGTTGCCGGTTATCCATATATGAACACAAATATTTACGAAATACAGTTATTGTTTGTGATTTTCAGTCATCTATACGGCAATTTACAAACACATTTTCAGAATCATAATCACTTTCTTTAAAGTCCGACTCACGACTGCTAATAAATGCAAAGTAACGCTTTTCACTGATATCTAGCTCTGATTAGTAGTCAACTTCGTGCCCTTTAATGTCACTTAAATTGAACCTAGCGAAATCTCGGCTATCACTTGAAAAATCGCTGAAATCCATTTTGAAAAACTAAGCGTAAAAACCCTGAAAACTCAAAGTCAGTCAGTTCAAATTCATAGTAGGCACTTGCAAATGGCGGCCACGTTGTCAAGCTATCAGCGAAAGCAAAAGTAGCCGTCTGAAGTATCGGAAAGCCGAGAGATCGTGTTTTTACAATGCATAATAGTATCGGGCGCGTTCGAGCGGTCTGCCCGTTTAAGCGATCGGACGGAAATGGACGTTCCACCCTGTAAAGGGCTAGTCTTCAGATTGAATAACCCTACTTTAGATCTAATACAGTGGTTCTCAAATGCATTTTTCTGTAGACCACACTTGTAGAATATTAAATACAAGCTTCACACCCTGTTCTTTATCCATAACAAATATGTCACAAAACCATTTATCTGCTTGTAAGCTGAAGGTAGTCCCAGTCTCTAAGGCAAAGTGGTCAAGCCGGTTGCCTCCCACTTAGTAGGTCACGTGTTAATTTTTGGACTGTGTTTCATAGATCAAGAATGTTTTCTGGGAGTCATTACTGGAACTAGAGTTTGTGTTTGATGTGATGCTACTGTCAGGTGCCCTCAGAGAGAGAGAGAGATTGAGCCACAAAGGGTAAAACCCAATGCCATAAAGTCAAGCCTCATTTTAAAGTTAGGTAATCCAATGGCAGATACTGTTTTTGGGGTGCTGAAAGTTAGGCCTTCACATATTCTAGGCCATGACAGACGAGGGGCTGGCCAGTTCCATTCCTCATCACTTTTCCTTGGCAGAAAATTCTGAAAACTTATCGCATGCCCATTTTATGATCGTGATCAACCCCAGAACCATACTGGTCAGGAAAACATTGTTCTGCCACAGCTGTAAGATTGTGATACTAATGCAAAAAGAACACTGTGTTCACAAAATACACGTTCTATTAGAGATATCTCAAAATTATTGTCTGTCCATCTCTGAAAAGAATGTCACACAGTTTGGAAACTGCCAATCTAAGATGTGTTTGTTTAGCACTTTTTCTATGAGAAAGTCAATAAAGAAATGATCAATTCACCCATAACAATTGTGATTTGAATAAAGAATGTCTGATATTTATAGTGCAGTATCTACTGCATATTGTTTTTAAAATTTGTTGCATAGTAGTCAACCCCAGCCAATTTTGGCTGTTCGTGATTCCTGGGCAAGTTTACTTTCAATTGTTTGCCACTGCTTTCTGAACGGCCGGCACCCATCCCATTTCATAAAAAAACCAATGTATGGTGGCCTGCTGCCAAATCGCCCACAGTTGTGTTTCGAATGCGGGTATGCAGGATTACGAATTGTGTCCATAACTCCTTCGCCGCGGAGCCGGTTACATCATTACCCAACATTAATTTAAGAGAGAGACAAACAGCTTTCTTTGGTCATGTGATGAGAAGAGAGGCATTGGAGAACATTGTGACAACTAGAAAGATCAAGGGGAAGTGGGGCAGAGGCAGATCAAGAGAAATGATGCTGGATGGATTGAGACAGTGGCATGGAGAAATATTAGCATCAGAGTTGATCCAAAACACCAAAGACTGAGATATGTGAAGACATAAACGCTGATGCCAGCTGGCTTGACACTTGATGATGATGATGATCTACTGTAAGCTTACTCTTATAATTTTATAGCATGAGAAATACATTAACAGGTATTTATTGGCACTCATTGAAGTTGAGGAAAGAAGTAGAGATTAGAGAACACATCAGATAGTATACACATTTAAAGCTATTGTGGCCACATGGGAATTCAAACCTGCCACCTCCAAATGATGACAGCAACCATTTAAAGGCAGGTTTGCCTCAAGTTTGAATCCTGGCATGGTGGCTGTAGCTTTTAATATTTATATTGATGTTATATATGAATTACCGGTCTCTGTGGCTAAGGGCTTGCGAACGCGGTTTGTGAGCCCATATACCCGGGTTCGAAACACAGCGGTGCTGGTTTTTTTCGAAAAAGATATAGGAGCCGGTCGTTCAGAAAGCAATGGCAAACTACTGAACGTAAAATTTGCCCAGGAATCACGAACAGTGAAAATGCTGGGGTTGACTGCTACATCCTGTGAAGGACATGCAACTTAATTATTATTATTATATGTGAATTTTAAAGCCTCAGGACTACAACATTACACTCACCTATGCTCACTGATGCAAAATTGCGAAAAACTAGCATTAGGGTTGCTGATAAATGAAATGTTCTAAATTCAGATGAATTATTTACCCAGTGTTTCTTGTCAAAAGGTCATCAATTAAGTATAGCGTTCAGCAAAATTGTATAACATCTTGGAGGGGTGACGCACTCTTCAATTTCTGCTAATACTTTGTTCGTCTTCCAGTTTGAAAATTGGTCATCTTGAATTCTTCCGTTATGTTGGCACATTTTCTTCATTCACTGTTCAAATGTATGCAATTGCATATGTCTTTGTGTAACCTACTCTCTTTCCTAAACATGATATTGGTAGCATCAGTCCTTAAACTGTCACCAATCACCTACTATTAAACTGGAGTGTACAGTAACATGAACATTTTAACTTTTTAAATTACCATTCAGGTCTTGCTAGCAAGACAATTACTAGAAAAAGATATATTGCCTGAACAAGACAAATGAGATTGCAATTTTTCCATGAGTAGTGATACAGAAACACTCTGTAAGGTAACAGTCAATATTGGAGCATAGTGTATGGAGAACTGGCTTGCCAGCGCAGTAGTCCAGCTTCATCCCTGCTCTGAAGGGACAGCAGGAAATTATTATAGAACATTACCGAAAACAGTAAGAACAGAAGGCTTTCTCTGATTATAATGTACGGCATGATGGCAGTTCTAAGAGTCCGGGAAGGCACAGTCCTTGAGCAATGAGTAGGTTAACCAAGGAACATCTTTGTTCCCAGGATTGCACAGACCTGTGCTGGAGATATTTGCAGCGCTGCAGCATGCAACGGAGGACAGATGCCATCGGGAAATTTTAAGCAGTTGCAAAACATAATGAAGGCCTGATCATCTTGATGATGCAGGTCAGCCAACTCTCATCAAATGAACATCATGTCCCTTTGAAGGGAAACAGGCAGGGAAGAATGGAATCTCTCCTTCCCCATGTTATGACTTAGTTTATATGGAAGCACCTTGCCTTTGCGACCAAGTGACAATATTTGCCATGGGGATTGCTTCATATATATGCTGTTACAAGATGTTGCAGTTGCAAGATGTGCAGAAAACTTTTGCAGCTAAACTTCATTGTATTATAAAAGTTAGTTGCATAAACTTTACAGGATGTTGCTGTCAACCCCAGCATTTAAAAAATGTTTGCTGTTTGTGATCTCTTGGCAAGTTTATGTTCAGTAGTTTGCCATTGCTTTCTGAACATTGTATTATACAGTGCCCTATCAGATGGACAGAACTATAAGTAAGAGGATGCATAAAAGTAGGTATTTCTGGAAGTTGAAAACAAAATGTTGCACATGATCACTGAAGATAGGATGCAATACAAGCAGATTGGGCTTGCTGCAAATGGTCTTGCATGCTCATCACATCTGACATAGAACATTACTGTTTGAATGTACCTTATGATTTTTGACACAAAAATAAAACATCTGTAAGCATACATTGCAATGTCAGGAACTTAAGTAACTATGGTTGCTTTATTTGTTGTTTCATATTGTTCATGCCTGTTATCAAAAGTCAAAAGTAGTTGAGAGAGGGAGAATGGGGGAGGGGGAGACCGCCAGTAATCTAAAGATCTAAAGTAGTTGAGAGACAGTTATCAAAAATAATTGGAGAATGGCAGGTAACTGAGGAGGCCCAGAGAATGGGACCCTCAATGAGTTCAAAGAGGAGATAAATACAACCACTGCTAAACTAGTTTTGTCCAAATCAAAAACTTGGTGTAGTTGCTACATGGTCTTTACCGTTATTTGCTTCCATAAAGTGTTACACGTATAATTGTTTCAATGTATTTTTTACCTTCATCCAGTTTGGATCATTGCCTTCGATGATACAAATGCCATTAAAAAAACACTTTTCAAAGACTATATATATAATTCTATGAATATGTTAGAGGGTGAAAATTATGTTGCCATATTTAATGCCCTTTTTATATTATCTTTGCCAGTGTATATGACATAATTTTAACTTTGTAAACTTATTTTTGTTGCAATGGGTTGTTAAAAATGTTTGTGTATGTACACGATTTTTAGTGTACTGTAAAAGATGTCAATGCACAATGATGATTTAGAGAGTGAAACACAACCTGATAGGGTGCATGGCTGACATTAGCCAGTGTTGTACATATACTTAATGGCAACAAGAATATGAAGACAATTATGGTGACCTTTCAATGATGAACATTTGATAAACATGATTTGCTTTGTGTATGTGTGATAAATAAGTTATTGTGAATTTGAATGGATAGTCCCAAGTAATTCAAGAAAAGTATTACTTTTGGTGTTCTCCAACTAATGCGCACGTGCGCACACACACATATATATCCAGCCCACTTTTCTGAAATAAAATATGCTGTTTACCAGAGCGCAGTAGCTGAGAGGCTTTTCTCCACCTTTGTCTCAGAAGTTAACTGGTTTATATGCAGTCTAGGGATGGTAATGTTTACGTGAACCAATGTGTGCTAATGGTATCTAACTACCGTCTGAAATGAAATATAAAACCAATTATAAAAACCATTGCACTTTGGACCCTCCATTCTTCAGAAGCCAACAAAGAGTTCCCTTGCTGTTGGTACCAGTCGCAGCCTGGTTGAATGTCTGCCTCTTTTCCTCTACACAGAAGCTACCCAGCTGACTGCTCTTGATTTATCACTTGAATGTTAAAATCAGACACACATACTTCTCTGATAATGGTGACATATTAAAAAAGGTCCCCTGCGCCAGGTAAAACTTTTCAGGCAGTACAAAATTGCAAAAGAGTTGAACATAAAGTCATTGATCTTGCAAAATTGTCGGATTAACATCTACCCAAAGGTAAATATGGAGCCATGGTAGCATAGTAGCTAGACACTTGCCAGTTGGCCCAGTAGTCATGAGTTTGAATTAGCATTGAGGCAGATTTTTAAACATGTACCTGGGCACTCAGGTCGGCCTAGTCTAGTACCCAAAAATTAGTTTCATATTCGTGCCAGGGCATGCAGGTGTACAAGGAAATGAGCAGGCTGACAGGCTTACAGGTAAAACTACAGTGGAGGGCGGGCTAGCCATGGACCAGGCTGATATACTGAATGCTCTGTGAGACTTTTGTTAAAACTTTTGGGAGAGCCAAGTGATGACTATGAAAATGCAACCATGGTTAGACTGCAAGAACAGCAAGTTAAAAGAGGTGTGGCCAGACAAAAGCACTATGCAGAAAGCCAAAGAAGATTAATAAACCAACACAGAACTGGTGTCATGAGCTGCTAAACGCTGCGGGGTTCACTGAGGAAGGGATATGAGCACTTATGAACTACTCTACACTTATGGTTAGATGTGCAATTAGGATGATCTGTCGACTAACTAACTAATGGCATCTTGCTGGCTTGACAAATGATAGTTTGTTACATTGTGCTTAAAAAAAGGCATAACTATAACCCACAGCGGTTAAGACCATAGCACAAAGCCAGGGTTGAATTGTAGTGACCATGTGTTACCCATGCAGCATGATCCTCTCTCAGCCTGCCTAGTTTATTTACTCCACAGGAAAAGTAACACCAATACGTTTGGAGCAAGACAAGCTGCAGGACTTGTCCGCTTGTTGGGAGTTCGATCATAGATCATCTGCCGACCCAGGCTTAAACAAAAATGAATCTTGAAAATAGAGAGACATGCCATTGTGTGCTGTAGACCCCAGGAATCCCATCTGTCCTTGTCAAAGGGAGTATACTCTTCTCTCCTTTTTAACAACACTAACTGTATTAAGTTAGCACATTGAACAGCAGTTCACCACGGTGGGTCAATATTTTGGCATTGCCTGTGGCACATTTCAACATGAGGTGAAGGACACACAACTGTAACTTACAAATATTTACATTTACATGACTATTTTGTATCATTTCCATAACAGTGTATACTTAGAAATCCAAATGCCGACCCTATATCTTAATGTTTGTGTGCTTCTGTATCTTAATGTATCTGGAGTGAGTGGGCAAACATACTTGTCCTCTAATGTGTTTCATGAGCAGATTTCTACACTGTATCCTGATGTGGAATATTAATATTTGTGGGCCGTTCAGAAAATAATGCACCACATCATTTTTCTCAGGATATGTTTATTCAAAAAGCACAAAATGTATACACAATATATATGGATATGACATGTAAACATCTGCATTATTCAACATAATCCCCATTAACTTGTATGGCTTTATGCCAGCGTGAAACAAGTGCATGTATTCCTAGCCCGGTCGAGAATTTTTCTTGATCATGATAACCGTTTCTTTGCTGCATGAATTACTCCATCATCCTCAAACCTTGTCCCACGGAGTGCATCTGTAAGTGGACCAAGTAGATTAAAATCAGAAGCTGCCAAATTGGGACTGCATAGGTGGATGGGGTAGTACAGTCCAACCCAATTTGGTAATTCCATCCCATGTTGCTAGACTTGTGTGAGGGAGAAGCAGGTCTACTGGATTCTTCTGCGGCGGAACTCTGTGAAAACGTTGATTTATTTTGTTTCAATTGTCTTAATGTAAGCTTGCAAATTGATTGGCAGTATCATCCACAAGAATCACACCTTCAATGTCCCAACAGACAGTGATCATGACCTTTCCAGCTGAAGTAAGTCTTGAATTTCTTCTTGGTGATTGCAGATGATGCCACTCAATTGAGTGTCTTTTTGTTTCGGGTTCGAAATTGTGTGCCTAGGTTTCATCACGTGTAACGATCTTAGCCAAAAAGTTCCCTCTGCATTAAAACATTCCAACAATTCAGAAGAAATTGCTTTCCTTTGCAATTTGCCCTCAAACAGTGGTCATTTGTGAGACTTCAAAATACCCATCTTGCGCAAACCTTAGAAAATCTGAGACTTTATAACTGCATTTGCACTACCATTGCTGACTGATAGCTGTAAGGCCAATTGTTGAGTAGTGATTCGCCAATCAGTAAGAATAATGCCCTCAGCGCATTTCAACATTTCTGCATTGGTGGCTGTGTACAGGATGTCCTTAGCGCGGCCGATCAAGCAGCTCCGTATCTCTACTTCCTGATTCTTTGATTCTCTGAACCCAGCGACTGACTGTACTCCTGTTGACTGCAAAACTTCCATAGACATTGCATAGCTCTTGTGAATGTTGACACGTTTCTTTCTCCTCTGCAATGAGAAATTCTATCACAATTCGCTGCTTATAATGCAAGTTGCTAACACACTCCATTTCAACAGTTTAGGGCAGCCATATTATTTGGCCGGTTGGGTTCGAATTTGGTACACACAATCGGCACATGCCACTTGAAGAGTGCAAAATGTCTTGCTTCTATCTTCATTATTAGCTGAGATAAAACGATATGGTGCATTACCTTTCTGAACGACCCACATATTATGTCTGGCAGTGAATGGCAAATTGACTGGATATTTCAATAACTGAAGTTACATATGTGTTTGAAGAAAATGACGTGTTATTTGGGACTCCTTGGTGAAGGTGTTACAGACACAGTTCGTTATCCCGCATTTTAAACACAACTGTGGGCAATTTGGCAGCAGACCGCCATTGCGTTGGTGTTTTATGAAATGGTATGGGTGCCGGTCTTTCAGAAAACAATGAACAAACTATTGAATGTAAACTTGTCCAGGCATCACGAACAGGCAAAACTGCTGGGGTTGACTGCTACATCCTGTATAGGATATGCAACTAACTGTTTGTGTTGTTGACAACTTGACATCACTGGCTGATATGTAAATAGTGTTTACCACATGTAACGTTTTGCCATTTTAATAAAGTGTACTTTCTTACATATGGCTGAACATTTGTGTTTTGTATGGAAATGAAGTGATATACATTCATACCTCAGTGTCAGATTGTAGCAGGTTTTATCCAGCAATGTAATGAATGGACATTTTTATTTCAAGACTCCTGATATCATGTCTCCCCTATATGTCCATGAAATTACATGCCGTTTCATATAAGAGCTAAACTAGGAAGTTATATGTGCATGTTAAAAATCCCACATAGGCTGTAGTCGAACATAGTAAATGGTGGATCCAAAAATTCCACATATACTGTAGTCATAACATTTACTGCCCTGACATACAAACTATTTTAGTATGTTTTTAAAACCCTAACCACTTGCACAAATATTTATAGTGTGGTGTGGTTCACAATAATGATGGTGGTATTGCTTTCTTTAGACCTGATGCATTAATTATTGCATTTCATGCTGTGGTTTGAGTTCTCTTTTTTCCTTACTAGCTTTCTGAAACTTGGTTGAAGTTTTACATGTATGCAAAGGATTTAACATACTAGGGCATTTCTTTTATGTGGTGAGATACCCAGCTCCATTCATTTTTCATACCCCAACGTGACCCATTTTGTAACTGAATTCATTATATTTATAGTCTTAATAGTTGTGCTATGCACTTGTAAATTTGTTTACATTTTCAGAATGTTTCTTTGTTAAAAGATCAGCACACAGATACCCCCTATGTGCTACAGTCTGTCTATTTCTGTCCCCATATAGACAGTGGCTTGTGGTCAACATTTGCCATCAAGCATGGTGAAAAGTTGAAGCTTCTGATCACGAGTCAGATGTATGTCCTAGACTGCAGTGAGTTTGTGTGGTATACTTTTCATTAGAAATAAAGTCTTAAAAGTCGAGAGGATTGACTTCATTGCACCAGGTTATCCCATATGACTCGGTCTCTTTCCGCAAGGTGGCCTGCTGAAAGTGTCGCACAAGGCACGAACTCTGTAGCGACAACCCCCAGGAGTCTCCGAGAAAAATACACTCATGAACTGAAAAATCGAGCCCGGAATCAAACCCACGACCTTCGGATCGCGAGGCAGGCGGCTTGGCCACTGAGACTCATAATAGAACCGATCCATCTGATTCTGTTTCTCTTTTGCTCTATACCCAGAACTTCTTTGATCGTAGGCACAACACTCCAGTCTCCTCCCATCCTCAATCAGAATAATGAAGGTGTACTGTGTATGTGCTAAGGGGTTAGTACATTGCATTTATGCCACATGGACAACAAACCGTTGGTATGGACCAGTGATCTGTTATTAGCCTGTGGCATATGTAATTTAATATTAATGAGTCATTGATTCAGATCATTGACAGTGTTGAGGGTTTAAGTGTCCTAATGATCAGTTATTGTTTTTATTGACTTAACTTACATTGTTAGTGTGCATACTGCTAATATTTTTTATATTTTTTAATCATTGTCTCTACACTTTACAATATTTGCTATGGGAGACAGTTTGTATGAGTTTGCCTATGTCCACTACTATTATGAATAACGGACAAGTAGTCAGCAAATAAGAATGCTTATTAAAGATACACATGTGGTTTCATAGAAGCATGCTTGTAGACAAAATATCCCAGACAGACAAAATTAGCTATAAAGATGCCGTAGGGAAGGAAAAGACACAGGAATATAATCAGACAGAAGTGGTAAATGTTGTGTGGCCATGTCACAAGAAGAGAAAAACTTGCAGGATTACTGGACAAAGAGATAGAAGACATAGAGAACAAATACTAGTCTTATATCATGGCATGAACAGATAGCATATCAACTGATAAATTGTACAAGAGAAAAAGGAGATGCATGATTGTCCAAGTCTGCCACTTAAAAGAACACGGCTGAAGTATCTACTTTTCTAGTGAATCAGATTGTTATTTTATCAGTTTCCACTGTGAGTGGAATGTGGTAATTGATTTTATGGCTCTGAACATTTTATTGGATTTATTTCTTACTTCAAGATGTGGGTTTTACAATAATGATGGAGTAATATGTCCTGAAAATAAATCACATCTTGTTCTGTCTTATGCTGAAAGAGTTCATTGAATGCACTCTATACCAAGCAACTCACTGAGTGGCAGCAGAGATTGAGATCAAACAGCCATTTTCTTGGCCAATTGTGTATGAGCTGACATGTAATCGCAACATTGACTACAAGCATGCATTTACTTGACTCATTGTGTATCAAGTTATATATAAAATTAACACTGGCTTGACTACATCAACTGACAAGTAAACTAAACACTTATTAGACCATTTCAAATGACATGTAAATTTAACACTGACTTGACCGTATCAAGTGACATGTAAACTGAACAATGACTTGACTCTATCAAGTGACATATAAATTGAACAGTGACTTGGCTCTATCAAGTGACATATAAACTGAACAGTGACTTGACTCTATCAAGTGACATATAAACTGAACAGTGACTTGACTCTATCAAGTGACATATAAACTGAACAATGACTTTATCAAGTGACATAAAAACTGAACAATGACTCTATCAAGTGACATATAAACTGAACAATGACTTGACTCTATCAAGTGACATGTAAACTGAATAGTGACTTGACTCTATCAAGTGACATATAAACTGAATAATGACTTGACCATATCAACTGACATGTAAACTGAACACTGACTTGACTGTATCACATCAAGTGATAGCAGGTCAGCATGGTCAAATGGGTAAGAACGCGTGTTCTTAAACATACGGTGTGCTGATTCCAAGGTAAGCGGTTAAACCCCTACACCAGACAGCTGGACTAAAATGTTGACCTGTAGTCCTTGACTTGGGGACGTAAATTACAAGTACCTCTGAAGTCAGAGTGGGTTCACCTGATGGTGAGGGACACTGGTAATAGGGAAAGCTAGTGTGTATGGACTACGCTTGAGTTAAAAGCGAGTGAGCGCCCCAAAAAAAATATATCAAGTGGCATGTAAACTGAACACTGACTTGACCATATCAAGACTTGACCATATCAAGTGACATATGAACTGAACAATGACTTGACCATATCAAGTGGCATGTAAACTGAACAATGACTTGGCTCTATCAAGTGACATGTAAACTGAACCCTGACTTGACTCTATCAACTGAGATACAAACTGAACACTGACCTGACTGCATCAACTGACGTGTAAACTGAACACGGATTTGACCGTATCATGTTAAGTGACATATAAACTGAACAATGACTTGACTATCATTTACATGTAAACTTAACTCTGGCTTGACTGTCAGCTGGCATATAAACTGAACGACTTGACTCTATCAAGTGACATATAAACTGAACAATGACTTGACTCTATCAAGTGACATATAAACTGAACAATGACTTGACTGACATCAACTGACATGTAAACACTGGCTTGATTGCATCAACTGACATGTAAACTGAACAACTGACTACAAACGTGCACATTACTTCACCCACTCTATACCAAACAAATGACATGTTCACTGATACTCTAAAGATGACACTTTTTCTAAAGTAGACTGACTGTGTGTGGATAATAAGGATTCCATAGAATGTATTTGAATTACAAACAGTAACTGCCATTTTTCACAGAGCATTGCGTTCTGAGTATATAACATAACCTATTTGAATAGTGTTCGTTATTGTGTTTCAATTATCAAGCTACAACATTCACACCAATGATTGCATATTGTATCATTTGTAATCAATGTTTTGCAACATTCCATGTGACCAAGAAAATAAATCAATAGATTTATACTATTCAATCCATATGTTCATGTTTCATTACTGAGCATAGTTTTTCTGCTGAGTACAAGTCTAGCCGACCTATTGGGTGTGTTTTGCTTTCTTTTGTATTTCATGCATGTATACAGGCTTTCAGTGGTTTTTCCTTGGTATATTCTTGCATCATAGTTATTTAACCATTTACAGGCCGGCGGCTGAAAATGTCCATACTATTGAACGGGCAAAACGCCTGAAAGCGTCTGTGACAACTAAGGGTTGAAAACACAAGATCAAAAAGACTTTGCGAAACTTCCCATTGTTTACGTCCGGTGTTTTTGATAACTTGATAATGTGGCTGCCATTTTCAAGTGTGTTCTTTAAATTTGATCCGATTTTTAAAAAAGTTTTCAGGGTGTTTACACTTTGTTTTTCAAAATGGATTTTGATGATCCTTTAAGTGATAGCGGAGATTTTTCTGGGTTCAATTTAAGTGACATTGAAGTACACGAAGTTGACTATAATTCGGAGATAGAAATCAGTGATATTAGCGTAAGCAGTGTAACACTTCGGATCTTTCGGACTTAAGAAATTGAGCAGTTGACAGTGTTTGCAAATTATGTATAGGTGACTGACAATCACAAACAATATGTTGTAGTTTGTAAACATTTGTGGGTTACCGGCAACATTATTGGATTATTTATCTCACATATGAGTAAAATAATCTACATTCATTTTCCTCCTTTTTGTTTTTTATTTTATAAAATTATTTTCACTAACACCTTAGATTTGATGTTTTTACTAACGTAACCATAACCCTAAAAAATCTTGCCCGTTCAGAGGTACTAAACGGAAAAACATGTGCTCTGTAAAGGGTTAAATGAAATTGTTAAACATAATAGCATGACAGTGGCTGATTTACCTGCTCACATAACTAGTGGTGTGGTTAAGTGTTTCCCCAGTGCAATTAAGTATTGTATTGACAACAGACATGGTTGGTTAACCATGTTACTGTAACCTGCTCAAACAACTCTTGCCATTTGTACATCCCTTCAGCCAGGGCTGCTTTCTAAGACTCCATTGACCTTAGGCTGATCATCCAGAAACTGTTTCGTGACTGTCATATCCCGTCTTGTCAATTACAAATGCTAATTATGACTGTGACCATCCAAAAACTCTTAATGACTTTCTTACCTCTTTTAATCTAATCATTTGTCACTTTTTGTGTGTGTGAGTTATGGTTAATGAAGAATGTTAGTTGGGTCATTGATTCACTATCCACCTAGAAGGTGTTCGATGACTGTCATACACCATCTTATCAATTGTAGATATTTTTTATTGTTTGGGGTTAATGAACATATGTTAGTTGAGTCATTGATCATGCAGGAACTGTTTTGTGACTGATATCCCATCTTATCAATTATAAATGTTATGTCTTTGACTCACTAACCATACAGAAAGTCTAATAACATTCACATGCCATCTGATCATCTAATCAATTATAACAGTTAATTGCATGTTCCTTACATGGCGAAAGGGTCATGCACACAGTTCATAATCCCACATACCGCATCTGAAACACAGCTGCTGGCGATGTGGCAGCAGACCGCCTTGCGTTGGATTTTTTATTAAATGGTATGGGTGCCAGTCGGTTAGAAAGCAATGGCAAACTACTGAACGTAAACTTGCCAAGAGATCACAAACAGCCAACAAATGCTGGGGTTAACTGCGAAGTCCTGTAAAAGATATGAAACTAACTTACAGGACGCTGTCGACTGCAGCATGTATTGACAGTGGGTGATTTTCTAGACAATTCTAGTCAGTTATGGCCTTGTTCTGAGTGTATGGATGCAATGGTTAATGAAGAACACATATCATAGCACTCTGGCTAAATCTGTGGGTGCCCTCTCTCGCTCAGAAAAATGTTGCAAGGTGTAGATGCTGACTGTTCTAGTAACATAAATGTTGTAAACACTCTAAAAATGATGTGACATTATTTAAGTGTGGTGCCAACAAGATGGGATGAATCAACACATCTTGTTGCCACCACACTTAAATAATGTCACATCATAATGTATTGGATGTAGGATTTTAAAGCTTCATGTGACAATATGTGGGTAAATATTAAGGTAATCATTCACAATTGTAATATTAATTCTGACTTGATTATATTTGTAATGACTTGCTAATAAATTTTTGATTACTTTGTTCTTTTACAAATTTGTCCTTAAATGTTAGGTGTTTGTGTTACGTCAGCTTATGATAAAGAAGTTCTATTTTAGATCTGCATAAAGATGGCCTGGGATATTTTGTGAACAAGAATTGTGTATTCTTTCAGTGAATCTCAACAGAGAAACCACAAACTACACTGCACACTGCAGTCATATATCACAGTTTGCCTAAATACTTAACTCAGTCACTGTTTAAATGTGGAGCCTTTCTTATCCCCATGGTAATCACAATCACTATAAAGTCTTTGTCTGCATAACCCAGGTGTTAGACACCTAATTGTTGGGCACAGACGTGCATCAAATTGCTGGTGGCTTCTGTGTTTTTACGAAGAATTGTTTTTGATGTTTTATAAAGTTATCAGTAAATAAACTTGTCATTTAAATACCAGTCTAATGCACCCACTGAGTATATATATATAAAAAACAGAGGCAATTGGCATTAAATAGAATTATTCAACTTGTGTTCAGTAAGAACAAAAAGAACAGGCGTACACACATTTGAGTGTTTCATTGTTTATAATATATACCCTATACAATGCATGATGGAAATCATGAAAAGTCTGCTTCAAAATTGTAGCTTTCACCTCCCAAACTGTCAAAGGCTGAAGACAGGGCATCAGACAGCTTTCCTGCAAGAGCATCTGTCAGGGACATAAATATAAGATGGTCACAGGCTTGAATATAAACACTTTGCTTATGTTTTTGTTTACCTTATATTGATGATTTGTGAACAAAGTCTGGTATATTGCTGGATATGATTCATTGATAATAAATCAAGCAATATACCATATACACAATGTGACCAAATAGAAAATGTTCATAACAAATTCACGTTATTTACTGATATGTGGATTCTTAAGACTAGCCTGGACTCACAGGTCAAGTCAGCCTAAAATGGGTACCAGCAATTGTCTTGGGAAGAAGGGCGGGTGGCGAGATATTGAGCACATGACCCACCTAGTGTAGACTGGTCTATACACATGTGGGTCTGGCACCATATACCCAGGCATGTAACAGGTTGTTTTACCTTCACAATAATACAGACAATAATTGACAGTAATGAGCAGCTAAGAAAATTACAGACTGGATCTTATAACAGAAGATTAACAGCATATGGTAATTGGGGTCACTTTAAGATTGGTTAAAATCTTTTAGCTCTCTCTGGCACTCACTCAGGTGAAGTCTTCTGAAATAATTCTCCAGATTTTGGTTATTTCATAAAGCATATTATATGTCTCAAAGAAACTGAACTATGGTCGATTTTCTTATAATGTAGTGCATACAACAGCCTAACATGTTTTCATTAGCACATAATTAAGTCTGGTTGTGTAATTAATATCGATATAGCACTACTAGTGAAGCACTCATAAGCAAAATACACCTGTGATTAAACAAAAAACTATTCAGTAAAATCAACCTGATCTTACCTGCTTTCTTTCTCTTTTTCTTGTCTTTTTTCTCTGCTAATTTCTTGCCCTTCTTTGTGGTTAGTCCCCCAAACTTCTCCAGCTGCATCTTGACGGGAGGACCTCGTGGCCGTACCCCAACTGTGCTAAGAGGCTGCCTTGCAGACTTTTGTTTTGTGCCAGCAGATATTGTAACCCCTTTCAGCTGAAAGCATTAATATAACAACCAATATTTAAAATAAAAATATAACCACCATAGCTTTTGTATACATGGGTTCTGTTCTGTTGTTTGTCCATCAAGAATGATGATGACCATTCATTTCATCCAGTGGGGTTGAAGGTATGGAGCCGTGGGTTCTAAGATGGCTGATAAGGCCTATTTTGGCTCAAAATGTTCTTTGACAATGTGGGCATAGAATGCTTGACGTTTCTGGAGGAAGATTTCCTGCGGTGGTTTTTCTGTCCTGCCTTTTCTTCACAGCTCTTGCAGTCCTGGTTGCCTCACATATGACTGCACCTTTGCGTAATGATGCACGCCACGAATTTCGGTCTCTGGCTGCAGCCTCCCAGGTGTCATGATGAATTCCAAAAGCATTCAGTGAGATTTTCAGAGTGTCTTTAAAGCGTTTCCCCTGGCCACCTTGGGAGTGTTTACCACAACGCAGTTCGCGGTCGTGGGTATGACAAAAGGAAACACTAACTGTATGTGGAGATATTAACATATAGCCGCACAGATACATCAGCACATACAAGTTGCATGTGGACAGTGACAATTTATATTGAAGATGCTGTGAATTGTCTATAAGCTGGCGAGTTTTAACTCTTTTAAAGGGTGGCCTGAGCCCTGATAAGGACTTGCATCTATGACAGTGATGTTTGTGTAGAGGCTTTCATCTCAACTGGTAGAAAGTAACATCTCCAAGATGACTTGCAGCACTTTCCTTCACCTCACGAGGCTCAGAAGCCAGCAGGTTGTGCCAAGTTATGATTCTCAGCACCAGTCTGGCTGAACTCAGGCCAAGGTTGCTAGTTTTTTCCTTCTGGAGACTAGGTATGTCACTGTCAACAGATTCTGTGTCAATGCCCAGAGGAAACTGATAATCTATCAGACTTATGATCAGCAATCACATGTTACAAGATAAATGTTTCAGGCATGTGCTCTGCAACATGTGATCACTGAGCAGGTACACAAGGGTGGGAGGAATTTTAGAGAATGTGAAATGAGAGTGGCTGAAGTATTTTCCTAGGTCTCAACATGTAATCCTTTCAACGTGTATACTGAAAGATATGGGGGATGTAGACAAGACATAGTTCTTGAACCTCACTGGACATTTTTAAATGACTTAACATACACTGGCAGTCACTGCAGCTCTGAGATGGCTTTCTGAGACTCCATTCAATAAGGCAGTCATCATAACTGATTCTTAGCCAATGCTCCAGTAGGTTCAATGTGGATATTTCTGGCTGTCAACGTCTCTAGGGGTTTATGTAATGGGTTCAGACAGGCGATACGTGTATAGACGAAGCATGAAACCATGAGTACATCATTAAAGACTTTAATATCAATATATCATTACAACAATAATTGTACAATTCAATTCATAAACTCACACAGCTCTCGCAATACTTTTGCTCGTTCGCAAAGAATAACATAATCGTGCCTCAGCACCCACACTAACACACGGCTCACAGCGGCCACATTCTCTCTCATTAGCGCACACTGATGTCTATGAAAATGGTCTATTGTCCCTCTCAACACAGTCAGGCATCCTCTCTCATCCAGTCCAAGTCCCGTCTGAGGCTTTCTACTCAGTTAGGTGGTCACGAGGTTCTTGAGCTTCGTGGGGTCCGTGGAGGTCATGGTAGTCGGGTCTGTCGCCCTGTTCTCTCGTCTGCTAATGCAGGTGTGCTGCATCGTACCGTCCAAGGTGAACCTGTCCTGTCATTCAAGGGCACAGTGTCGTCTGTAACCCCCTGTCATGGATGTAGGGACCTGTCTACTATACCCACACTATTCCTATGGCTGTCCTCTACGTCACGTCCTTTGGAGACCTTGACACTGGCTGGTGGACACACATCACACCTACCAGAGCTGAACTGGCTCTACTGCCCAGGCCTACTGGCTTGCATCTGGGGGGAGCACTGAGCAAAAGTGGGGTGAAACTGTCTGTTACACAAAGAACCACAAATCAATGACAATATGCAACTATGACGGAGAGAATCAGGAATACACTTTGACACTGGTAGGAAGGGTTGAGGTAGAGGACTGAAGCAGAGGCACGTATGTGTAACCATCTGGCCACTTGAAATACAAGTCAACATCTAAAAGAGATGGCACACATAATATGGGCATGCCCTGATTGCTGTCACAACAATGCTGAATGACCAATCATGTATGTTATAGTGGTAAATTAAAAAAAAACAAAGCAATTTAACGATGCAACACAATTTATAGAAGTAGTGCTGCGCTGGCAAGCATGCTCGCCTGGAGGTCGTGTGTTTGAAACCCCATTAAGGCTGTTTTTTCTCATGTTTCTCCATTATTTTTAATTGTCAACTGACCTGGGCTCCTAGGTTGGCCTAGCTTAAAATGGGTTCCAGAATAGGTCCTGGAAAGTCAAGCGGATAACATGACAGTTGCACTCACCCACCGAGTGCTGAGGCCCTACAAACAATTGAGGCTTGCACCATATGCCAAATACACCACAACGTGTGTAAATGGGCTCATTACTTATTCACATACAACTTATACAGAATGGGGTCTCACTTCTGTATGTATACAACTGTGATCCGTGATAACCTTCATGTGCTCGGTTATTAACAGGCACAAAAACACTTGTTAAATTATGACTGTATGGCTATTATTTTGGACTGAATTCGGTCTCTGGCAGAAGGTGGCAGTGTTACTCCACTACCATCAAGACAACTATAAAACACATTTTGAGAATTGTTCAACTGACAAATTACAGTTCCTAGTCAGATACTTATTTAGAACATTCTACACATAACACTTCATTTACAGCATTCTACAGATAACACTTATTTGCACACATCAAATCACTTGCCTCTTTGTCTGCTTCCTCTTCATCCTCCATGCTTTCATCTGAGTCATCATCATCAACAATTTCTTCCGCATCCTTGATGCCATTATTCTCTCCGTCTTCTAAATCTTCCTCTCTGACAACAGCTTTCAGAGGTCCCACACTGGACACAAGCAATGGGCTGATGTTTTTCGTATTAAGTCCTATATTATTCAAAAAGGCCACAGGTACATCAAACATGAAAATAAAAATAGAAATTATGAAGTTATTACAGCATAATTCTCTGTGGCTATTCAAAGAAAACTGACTGAAATTGCGGCAATAACAGTGTATCACAAAATTTAACTAATATTTAGTAATTTTACCTTGACTAAACAGACCAGAATTCTCCCATATGTATATAAGCATTCAATGAGCTTTCATATTCAACCAATTTTCCATTCACATTCTACTAAAACATGCCAAGAGAAATGAAGGAGTCCAGGATGACAGCAGGACCAGATAATTGCTAACTTTAGACACATAACCGTAGAGACAATTGTCATATGCACACAAACATAAAGACTTATCTCTACAGCAATGTGTACATGTGAGAATGCATGTTAAACTCGAGAATACATTTTATTAGCAAACACACAACTGCAGCAGAACGTATTCTACAGGAATGTGTACATGTACCCTACACTACAGAACACATTCTACAATATTGTGTACATATGGGCACGTTTTTCAAACTACAATGTGTACGTGTGAGCAGGAATATAAAACTGCAGAACACATTCCACACCATTGTGTAGGGTGTCTCTGTGGCGAAGTGGTCACGCCGTTTGACTCGTGCTCCGAAGGTTGTGTGTTCGATTCCGGGCCGCGCCCTTCGGTTCACGAGTTAAATGTTTCGGAGACTCCTGTGGGTCGTCGCTAAAAGCTACGGAGTTCATCCGTTGTGTGATGCTTTCCGCGCTGCGGAAAGAGACCGAGCCATATGGGATAAACCCCAGTGCAATGAAGTTGACCGTGTCGACTTTTAAGCGACTTTTTTTTCTACACCATTGTGTACACGTGAAGCACCTCAAATTGCAGAACACATTCTGCAACAGTGTACACATGAGCAAAGTGTACATACGAGCCAGCACATATAACTGCAGGACACATTCTACATTGTACCAAAACCAGCTCTAACAAGCATTCTCTATGTCTTGATCTAACAGTCCTAGTACAGTCAAACTACAGTTAGCTACAAGATCTGCTGACAACAAATGCTGTTCAAGCAAGAAACAAAATTGCAGATATGAGCTAATCAAAAGGAATGATGACAGTAACTACTGAAAACTCTACAAAATAAATATGTGCATATAATAATTTATTGTTGTCAACTTCCATCAGTTTCCTAGGCTTTTCTCTTTCTTTTTCTATTATCCCTCATTTTTCCTAATGTGAAATTCTCAATTGCTTTTCCCAGGTTTTCCCATGTTTCCTGGCCAACTACAACCTAATTATTCTTATGAATTTGCTAGAAACCAACTTTTCAGCTGTAATAAAATGACCCGATAATGCTACATTCCACCTTCACTTGCACAATTCAGCATTTCCTGATCTATTTGCCACTAATAACTGCCATCTACGCTCCACACCTTCCCGAGAGTCTTGTGTGAAATATCATCTCATGAAAATGTTTGCTCATATCACAATGTTTGTGGCATGCACTGAAAACATAACTCTAAGCATGTGCACAAACGCACACAATCCATACCTGCCATGATCTTTGATTCATCAGCCAACAGTTCGTCAATGTTGAACTCCTTGCCCCACTCTGTAACAATTGTTGCCTCAATGTGATGACTGGACCCCACTGTGTCCTCTGGAGGAGCGGTGTAGTATGTGATTTTCCCACTGTGAGAGGTACAGCACAGACAATTAGTTTCATGGAGAATCAAGGTAAACATCTTCATGTAAGCAATGTTCCAATAGCAATACATTTCTTTCTCTTCCTTTCATCTTCTAATGCAGCACAGGTCCTCAACCAACTCACAGTGAGCTCTATGTAGGCTTGTTCATGACTGGCTGGACTTTGAAGTAAAAGTATTCCATGGAATGGCCAACCCTCCTTAGTGGCCTCAAGCATTCATGTACAGCTGTGCTATTATTCTTTGGGCCTCAGAACACAGGGGCATGCAATCAATCTACTACATACTTGTAATTCTCTAACCTAGTGTTAGAAATGAAATGGGTAATGAGTTCAAGCAAAACAATATGCCTGGAATTACTCTCCTCATATACCCAAGGACATTTAGAAAGACCATCAAAATAAACCCTGAGCTCTAGTGCCTAAGACACAATGGAATGCCTACTCAGTTGTCAGATTACCACCCACTACAGATCGACCCATTCAGTCCATTAGTGCTGGTATTCCTTCAGATGCCAGTCACAGTATCTCCCTCCATGTAGTGGTTGGCGACACAAGGTCTGTTCTGGTAAACAATGATTCGCAGGCCCCCTGCTAGATTGCCCGAGGTTGTGAATGCGGACATGTATAAAGCACACACAAAAACTTATTCTGTATGTCTCTTGTTAACTTGATTCTGTAAGGCAGACAGGCATGGAGAAAATAAGAAAGTAATCTTTCAAACTAAATAAAAAGAACTTTAAAAAACAACTTGACCGGAGTTAAACAATGAATGCACAGACTTACTTGTTCCAATCCTGAAGCATGGTTCTGGCTGCCCTGCTGGTGTCCAGCATGCCACCCTTCTTCAGCTTCCCCATCCTCTGGGCCAACAGAGAGAGGAACTCGGCCGTGTCCTTGTAGTCGGGTAAGTTATAGTGCAGCATCATCTGGTCAATACAAAGGTTCAAGGTCAGAGGATCAACCACACTGCAACAGGCTGGATCCCACCTGGCCTAGTCTCTCTCTGTAGAGTGGCTAGCTCTCTGCCATAAGCACCACAGAGCACACACTCCACTGCTCTAGCAATATCCTCCAGGGGTCTCCAGAAAAATTAAACTGCACTTGTAAACCCTGTGCAAACCCATGACCTTCAGGGTGCATGGCAGGTGGCTTGATCATTTTGCAACTGAGATTCCCCATAAATATAAACACTGAATAATGATATTGCAATTTTTTAAAACCCATCATCATCATGTGTTACTCTCCACATTAAAGGTCAGCAGCATGAGTGCCAATATCTTCAATCTATCTTTACAGAGCATCCTTCATCCTTCTTCATTGAGTCCACCCACATGTAACAATGTTTCCTCCTGTATGACTCCCCTCCACCTTTACCTACAGAATACCATTTAAAAAGAAATTGTGTCTCTTTATGTGGGCACAGTACATTAATTGTTTAGCACTGATCTCATTCAGTAATGTTTTCTTCAATTCCAGTTTCTGTAGTACATCTTTGTTTTCTTCTCCTGCCATGATACCCCTCTTATTTGTGCATATAAACACATTTTGAGTTTCAATTATACACTCATTCTGTTCAATGTTGCTGCACTGTACTTAAGATATCCAGAAATATTAAAAAACCCATTTAAAGATAAGAAATATGTACCAAACCTGTTTATTCAATGGCCAGTAAAGTAAATGTACATGGTGTTTATGAAGTCATACTTTGTACAACACACCCCGTTTCTGCTGAGGTATACTGCACATACTGGTGGTTCCAGTGCACCACATATACAGTGGTTTTCTAGAGCAATACAACTGATAAACCAATGCAATGCCATTAATTCTAGTTTATTAACCAACCAAAGCTCCTAATTTAGTATTCACTTTAGATTGTAACAGTCCAGAAATCATATAACAGTGCAAAGCCAAAGGACAATTTTACACTCCCTGTGACAGCCTCATATTTTACAGACCAATCAGCACACAACTGGCTATGTAATCAATACATGCCAGCCTTGACTTCCCAGGATATTTCTGGTACCCATATTAGGCGGGGGGATTAAAACACATGATCCCAGGACCTAAGATTAGCATACTGGCCACTGTGCTACCATCGCATACATGAAATTAAATGTCTTTTCTGTTACAATGTCAAAAAGTGTTTAACAAAATAAAGAGAAATGTGAACATAATACATTCAGACACTGAAAGTCAATGCAATGAATATAAACAATAAACATTCCTACCTGAGTCTTCTGACACCTGGATAAAATTGCTTCAACACACTGGAACCGGGTCTTCCAGTGATTCTAACTGTGGTGAGGAAGAGGAAACAAGCACACAAAAATTTTTAGTTTCGTAAAAAGAATTGTTAAAACAGATTTGTTTTTAAACAGCAAATTATCATCTTGATGAGACGGCACCCTCTGGATCCATAATTAAATAAAACAAACACTTAGATCTGTGCTCTAACTTCAGGACAAAGTAACAGTAATCAGCAATTTCTAAGTAAAAATACATCGGGACTCTTGATAGCAACAGCCTGCATTCAGCAACTAATCATACACTGACCACTGACCAATCACTTAATTCTCTGGTCATTCTTGCCCAACCAACTCACCACACTTGAATTGGAAGTAAGTGTCAGGTGGTAAAAAACAATTATCAGCTTGATGTGTTTGGTATAGGTCACGATCAGTTTTCAGCAGCCTACTTATCTGTATGTGATACTCATCATACAGCCATGAAAATTCTCACTAACTCATCCTGCCTGCAATTATGTCTTATTGCTGGACCTGGGTTATGGTTTCTTCTTCTTCTGCGTTCATCCGGTTTTTTTTTCCGGACGTGATTGCGTTGTACCTGTTTACAGCAGAGCTGCATTCTTGCACCATTAGGCCGACTTCTGCGGGCATTTGTTTACCGGATTAACCTTTGGGGTGGGGGGTGGTGGTTGGTGTGTGTGTGTGTGTGTGTATTTTTTTTTTTTTTTTGGTTATGGTTTAAGAAACAGGATTTCAAAAAAAAAAAGCATCTGTGCACCAAGACACTTGTCATGACTTAACTCATGAACATGGCCAGCTACTGAATGAGTGAATATTTTATACTATGGTCTGAGAAGTATCAAGCTATTAAATTAACAACATGGACTATCATTATTGTACGAGTCCATAGGTGTGCAGATCTCTTCCTCACAACTGATGAGAGTGTGTGACAACTGATCTCACCAGTTTGGTGTTAGTTCACGAGTTTTCCTGTGTCCTGTACCACCAATTCCCTGCTAGACCCCAATGTCTCTCATCCCAAGGAAGTCTCACGCATTTAACTGCAGTCAGCAGTTTCATTCAAGATACAGAACGTCTTAAGAATTTTCTGGGCATGAAAAGTGGCAAGGAAGGAAGTTGTTAACCCACATTATTATGCAATGACCTAGTACATATGAAAGGGGACATACCACAACCCTATGACTGCATCTGAAACTATTTAATTTAGTCATAATGTTTACAATTTACTGCCACTTTCACTATCAGGAAAGTTACAAATAAACAAGTAGAGAATTGTTAAGAAGAATATGATGATGATCACAACACATTTGAAGAACAAAAGATGTCCAGAAATTGTGTATTCAGGTGCGTGAATTACCTTGACAACATTCCTCAGCACGGCTGCAACATCTGAAGGGCTGGTGGACAACACAACGCCGGGACTGTCCAGAAGTTTGATGTGTTTGTCTAGCTGTACACTCTGCATTGCTCTGATGGTGGAAGCAATCAAACAATGAGAAACATAAGAACACTGAATGAACAACTCAATTGTGTGTACAGCTCGACTGTTAGGTCATTTCAATATAATAAAAGGAAACATGGCCTCAACTAGTCCCCATTCTATTTTTGCAATAGTGCATTCCCCAACAGTGCAAAATTGGATAAGTTTCACATGGTGAGATGAAGAGTTACTACTTTTCATTTTGGAAGTAGTTTATTAGTTTTCATTTGAAAGTAGTAACTCACATAAACAGGTTAATACATTTTAGTATCCATTTAAAAGAAATATCAGTAATTAAACAGAGAAGGAATGCTAACTGAGAACTGCTACTGTATTCAATATACGAGGGGCGTTCAGAAAGTAATGCACCACATCAATTTTCTCAGTTAATAATGAAGATAGAAGCAAGACATTTTGCGTACTTCAAATGTAGCATGTGCCAATTGTGTGCAATAAATTGTAACCCTACCGGCCAAATAATACGGATCCCCTAAATCGTTGAATTGAGCGTGTTAGAAACTTGCATTATAAGCAGCAAATTGTGATAGAATTTCTCGTTGCAGGGAAGGAAACTTGTGAACATTCACAAGCATCTATGTGATGCGTATGGCAGTTAACAGGAGTACAGTCAGTCGCCTGGTTCAGAGAATCAAAGAATCAGGAAGTGGAGATGTGAAGCTGATTGATCGGCCACGCTGTGGACGTCCTGCCACAGCCACCAATGCAGAAATGTTGAAATGCGCTGAGGGCATTATTCTTGCTGATAGGCGACAGACAATCAATTTGCAGGCTGACATTAAGACATTGAAAAAACTCGATCAACGTTTTCGCAGAGTTCGACAACACAAGAATCCAGCAGACATACTTCTTTACAACAATGAGCACCCCCACACAACATGGCAAGCAATCACCAAATTGGGTTGGGCAGTACTACCCCATCCACTATATAGTCCCAATCAGGCACCCTCTGATTTTCATCTATCTGGTCCACTTTAAAGATGCACTCCATGGGACAAGGTTTGAAGATGATTAAGTAGTGATTCATGCAGCAAAGAAATGGCTACTTATCAAGAAAAAATCTGGCATGGGCAAGGAATACATGCACTTGTTTCAGGATGGCATAAAACTGTACAAGTTTATGGGGATTATGTTGAATAATACCGATGTTTACATGAAATCAGTGTCTATCAAGCCTGTGTCCTTAGTACTCTTCTTTATAGCAGTGAAACCTGGACAACTTACTCACACCAAGAGAAACGTTTAAACAGCTTTCATATGCGGTGTCTGCGAAGAATTCTTGGTATTAAGTGGCAAGACAAAATCACAAATACTGAAGTATTGGAAAGATCAGGTTGTGTGACAGTGTATTCCATGCCCAGTCTTCGTTGACTTAGATGGATAGGACATCTTAGGAGGATGGATGATGGTAGAATACCAAAGGACATCTTTTTTTGGTGAATTACAGATGGGTAAGAGATCTCAGGGTCGGCCTCTACTACGATACAAAGATGTGTGTAAGCGGGACTGATTGATACAGGCATTGATAATGCACATTGGGAGCAAGTCGCCACTGAACGTGTTGCATGGTGGGCAAAGATCAGAAATGGAATAAAGACAAAGGAGAAAATTATTGCAGATAAGTCACACACCAAGCGTATGAGACGTAAGATGGTGCATGATGGTGGAAATGACCACATGTTCACAAGCACCCACTGTGAACGGACATTTACAGCGCGAATTGGCCTTATCAGTCACATTCGTTACAGCCATAGGTAAAAGTTATTATGCCTTTTTAAAGCACAAACTATCGTCTGTCAATGAAATACATGAAATATCAATGTGTATTGTGCATAAATTGCATGCTTTTTGAATAAACAGCTCCTGAGAAAAACGATGTGGTGCATTACTTTCTGAATGTAGTATGATTATAATGTCAATGTTTGATAAACGTTGCTTCAGAATAAGGACAAAGAACACACGAATGCCAACATGACTCAGGTGGAAATCTATGGCCTTGTCTAACAAAGAGTTTCATATACTTACATACAAAATTCTCCAGCACCAATTTTAATAAGGCTGGTTGAAAACAGAGTATTCAATCCAGACCACGTTAATATTGTGCTCTAATCACTCTGCCATCAAAGCTCCAATTCCTTCATATCATACTTAATAACCATGCAAAGTGGATAAAACTCTTAATTTACCAGCACAGGCCCAAACACCCCCCACCTCTCCCCCAGAAAACATTAGCAATGACAGAATTCAAAATAATGAGAAATGTCAGAGATGATATAGCCAATGAGTAATATGATGCCCTAAATATCTGATCATGAAATACCAAAGATTCGATATGCTGATGACACAGTATTACTATCCACATCACAGAATGGTATATAAAAACTAATAACCTCAACCTAAAATAATAGTGAAAATCACGTGTATCTTAACATAACGAAAATAAAGATAATGCATAAAGATAAGACTAATATGGAGAAAGAAATATATGTTAATACAAGGACAAGTGAACTGGTAATGACAACAAGGAGCTACTAAGGCAAGGAATGGCTGCTATCAAAATAACACTGAGAAAGAGCTAAAGTATAATTTGCCTAGAGAGATTGAAAAAGAAAAACATAAAATGAGCATGTTGACCAGTCTTTTACAACAAACAAACTATCACAACAATAAAATGTTTAAAAAAAACGTTATCAGACAATTAAAATATGTGTGAACACAACACAGCTACTGACATTGATGACAAAACAAAAACAGCATACCTTGTGATTCCTGGGACTGCCCCAACATCACAAGCTTTTGACCTCTTCAAACTGTTAATAATACTGCTCTTACCAGTATTAGGAAATCCTGAAATACAAATGACAGTAACATGAGTTTTTTCACCCTTAAAATATATGTGATATTCTGTTCAACTGTTCAGACATAGTATCTATTGTTATTTTAAATAATACATTTTTGTCATTTATTCATGTCATTCAAGCAAACTGATCAGACCAGTTGTGCTGTATGGCTCTGAAACCTGGAGTACAACGAAATGAGACGAAGCCTTGTTACAAACCTTTGAGAACAAAGTTTTAAGATGCATCTTTGGACCCATTAGGGATACACAAAGTGGAGAGTGGAAAAGAAGAAGTAATAAAGACATTTATGATCTGTTTAAGTCCCCCCTAATCACTGGTATCATAAAGGCTAATCGACTATAATGGCTGGGGCATATAGAAAGAATGGAACAGGGAAACAAAACTCGCTTACACTCAGGAAATAAATGACTGTAGACCCCGAGGTAGACCAAGAAGATGGTGGAGAGATAATATATATACAGACCTACAAGCACTTGGAATCAACGACTGGCAAGAGAAGGTCAACCAGAGAGACGAATGGAGATGGATTGTATCTGCAGCAAAGAACTTCAATGGCTCGGAACGCTGAAGAAGAAGAAGAAGAAGAAGAAGAAGAAGAAGAAGAAGAAGAAGAAGAAGAAGAAGAAGAAGAAGAAGAAGAAGAAGAAGAAGAAGAAGAAGAAGAAGAAGAAGAAGAAGAAGCAATTATTATATTCATATTGCATTCCTAATGTTCTATATATGAATGTATAGATATATACTTATCTATTTTGTGTTGTTGGAACATGCCATTCTTCACTGACACCATAAGTTAGGGAATACTGATTAACTGGGAGGGAACATAATTAATCTTAGTTATTCAGTATTCCCTAACTTATGATGTCAATGAAGAATGGCATGTTCCAACACAACACGGAATAGATAAATATAACATTACACATCTCATTCTAAAGCATGAGGAGTGTGATATGGCAGACAAGAGACTGTTTCAGTGACCCCAAAGAGCTATGCTAATGGTAACACAGTTACTGTTAGGGTCTCCCATGTCAGACAAGTCAAAGGATAGGGACCAAATGAAGAGATACAAAACTATTGTCTTGTAGGTAGACAGTCAAAGGCTAGGGAAAGCAAACCAGATAAAATGCTTGCTTGAACCAGCTTTACTGAGCCACAGGTTTGACAAAGCAGTGCAAATGACTAGCTGTGTGACCCTAGATGTACAAATACCCCATGTTAAATATCACTGATCTATACTAAACAGATTGTCCAGCAAACCACTATCATATCTTAATCACCTTCAACTACAACAAAGGTATGTCCAAGTTTCCTAAAATTGTGTAAACAACTGCCATACATACCAACAACCCCAACATTAATGGCCATCTCTGTGCTGCGGCAGTAGTTCCGTAGCAACTTCATCAGCATGTCAGCACCCAGGCAGTTGCTGGATTTAACAAGATCCTCGCTGGCAGTAAAGTAGTCGATCTTAGACTGGGTCTGTAAAAGAACAAGCATGAAATTGTATAATGGTTTCTAGAGAGATGGCGATGCCAGATTTCAAAATTTAATATTTATGTTCTGGGAATTGGGGCGAACTATGTAAAATATAATCTCTATATGTAGCTGCATTTTTTAAAAACTTTATATAAAATGTAGCAATTTTCAGTAAACTGCATCGCTTTTGAGTCATAAGAAATCTCATAATGGCTTCTGCTTGTTACATGAAGGACATACATGTGAAAGAAGGGAAAAAAGATATTTTTTTTTAAGTTATTGGATCTCCCAAATTTAAATATTTGCTCCTACTCTTTTCTCATCCAAGTTTTCTCATACACTGTTCCATACTGCTTTTATGTCATACCAGTCTTTTCTATGGTCCTCTACTAGTGTCTGTTTGTGGGCTCAAATGTATGGTAAACAACCTGTCCCCTGATCAACATCTACTGAGAACTTCAATTCTATATGAATTGTTTAAGTGTTTTTACAGTTTTGTGTTTCTAACCAATCTAAATGTATGTAATGCATCATTTGAGAAAAAATGACTTGAAATAAGCATTCAGTTTCATATAAATGCTGAACATCATGTCCACAGTGAGCAACTAACCCATAAGGGGCGTTCAGTTGAAATCTGTTTGTGCCGCACCACACAAAATTGCGTACGTTGAACATGATCATGTCATAGTCATGTGATAAGTACTGATAAATGAATAAAAGAGCATGTGCTTATTGTCCCATGATGAATAGGTTCTGTTTCTGACCGTTGAGAAAATGGCCGGGTTGATCCAAAATTCGTCCAAAGAAGCTCAAAGAGCGGTGATTCAGTTTCTTTCGTTCGAAGGATGTCGACCAGTGGACATTCATCGAAGAATGCAGGCAGCATACGGTAACAAATGTGTGTCGAAGACAACAGTGACAGACTGGGTACAAGTGTTTCGGAAAGGACGTCAGTTCACGACAGATCTTCGATGGCCGGATCAAGTGCATATTGTTGCAACAGAAAAAACCATCGCCAAAATTGATGCAGCAGAACAGATGAACCGTTGTCGAAGCATACGTTCGCTAGTGAAAGAATTTGATGTGTCAAATGGGACAATTCAAAAGTTTGTTCGTAAGAAACTGCAATATCAGAAGGTGTGTTCACAGTGGGTACCACGGATGTTGACCGACCACCAAAAAGAGGAATGCATGGGATAGTGTTTAAACCACTTGCTGCGCTACAGAGTTGAGGGTGATGCATTTCTCTTCCGCATAGTGGCAGATGGATGAATCATGGTGTCACAACTTTAAGCCAAGCAGCAAAAGAGAGAGCATGCAATGGAAGCATGCTGGATCACCAAAAGCCAAAAAATTCAAGTTACAGGTTTCCGCTGGTAAGGTTATGCTGAGCGCATTTTTATACCATGAAGGGCTCTTGTTGGCCGACTTTAAAGAACCTGGTGTCAACATCAACTCTACCCACTACTTGCAAACACTAGATAAGCTGCAAAAAGCCATCAAGAATAAATGACCCGGCATGCTTTCTTGCGGTGTGATTTTGTTACACGATAATGTTCGTCCGCAGATTGTGCAGGAAGCATTAGCAAGGAAGAAGTGGGAAATTCTGCAACATCCAGCCTATAGTCCTGATTCGTCCCCATGTGACTTTCATTTGTTCGGACCTCTAAAACAGGCTCTCAAGAGGCAATGATTTCACACAGAAGCAGACGTAATGAACGCAGTAAAAAGTGACCAGCCACAATCATTTGTTGCGGACGCATTCGCCGCCTACCTAAGCAATGGAATGTTTGCCTGAATGCCTATGGCGACTTCTTCTGACCAACCCATGGTGTATAATTCTTTCAAAATGAATGCTTTGTTTAATTCTACCTCACCTGTTAATGTTTCTTTCATGCTTTTGTAATAAAGCCATTGGAATGGGTTTCAAATGAACGTCCCTAATAGTTAGTTAGTTAGTCGACAGATCATCCTCATTGCACATCGAACCATTCAGTCCATAAGTGCTCGGATCCCCTCCTCAGCAAATCCCGCAGAGTATAGTGGCTAACGACACCAGTTCTGTGCTGGTTTATCAATCTTCTTAGGCTTCCTGCGTAATGTTCTTGTTTGGCCACCCCTCTCTTAATTTGCTTCTCGCAGTCTGGCCATGGTTGTAGATTCACAGTCATTACTAGGTTCACGCAAAAGTCTTACTTCTCGTAGAGCATTCAGAATGTCAGCCTGGTCCATGGCGCGTCCGCCCTCCACCTTAGCCTCACCTGCGAGCTTGTCAGCCCGCTCATTTCCTTGTACTCCCACATGCCCTGGCACGAAGATGAAACTAATCTTTGCCAGCTGAGACTGCTCCAGAGATAGCAACCATTTTCTTTGGATCCACCCCACCTGTATCCTCTTGATCATGTTCATTGAGTCGCTAAGGAAACATGCCCTAGTGAATGTCTGTGTCTCGAGCCATGTTATTGCTTTACTTACTGCCATGACTTCTATAGTCAGGCTACTTGTGGTTTCAGTGAAAGCACCAGAGTCCTTCACAATTCTCCCTCTGGCCCGAGCCGTAAAGGCCCATGAGCTTCTCACATGTCGGACAACCGACCCATCTGTATAGTTGACAGCATCACCATCTAGCTAATTCTCGAAAATCAACGCTTGTACTTCAGCCTCCACAGCAGCCGGATTTTCTTGTCTGCATTTTCTATCTAGTTGGATGCAAACTGAAAAAGATGTGCAGAAATCTGTTGGCACTTGTACCCACTCCTCGCCAGGTTCTAAATCCTCAAGTGAACACACCTGTTGAAGAATGTCTTTGGCTTGACCCATCCACGACCTTCCTCTTTTTAACCTGCTGCCCTTCACCTTCATAATTTCACTATGCAGTGGATGTTGTGTGTTTGCGTTAACTCTGAGGTAGGCGCGTGCTCTGCAAACTTGTATTCTGTCTTCAAAGGTTGGAAAATCAAGAAGGTAGGGCATCGCCCTGCATACTGTATCTCTTGTACATCCAAGAATAATGCGCGTAGCTTCATTCTGTATCCTTTCCATCTGCTTACGGCTGAGAGTCAGGATTGCCATTGCATACTCAAAAACAGACATGACCAGCCCCTCGTACAGAAGACATAGATGGCACTTCTCACAGTTTGCTAATCATCCCTAATACTAATGACTAAGAAGATTAATCTACTCTTGTGGATACTTACAAGATGATCTCGCTGCTGCTGTGTTGAAGCCTTGAAGGCAACAGCTGGGAGTTCCTTTCTCAAATGTTTCAGCCATGCTTCTACATTTTCTTTAGGAACAAGATCTGAAAGACAACCCCAAAATGCAATAGATTAAACAGCTGGTGATTCACAAGTTTCACCGTTTGCTATGGCTAGTCGTGCATCCCATTTAACCTTCAATAAGTAAACATTTACAATATATAATGTTAAACTATGAGTTTAAGGGTTGCGGATAATGGTTTTTGATTCTCTGTAAGATAATGGGTGACCAAACATTCTACTGTGCTAATATTCAACAGGGCATCAGCTGTCATTTCCAATGAAATGCAAAGAATCTTTGGATGCTGTCAAACACTCTTACAGTAGATGCTCATTTCTAGTGTTTTGTTTTACTACAGAAAAATAAATGGATGAAAGCCTTTCTGGAAGAAAAAACATGCCATGCTAGATCATAGAGAAAAACATACCTATCTTATTCAGTACCAGAATGCTTTTTAAAGACC
>JACEFZ010013052.1:0-112603 GCA_014155875.1 Cepaea nemoralis
TCAACCCACACAACGAAGCTTGCTCCCCAACACGGCTGCGGTGGGGTACCGTTACTTCCCCTTCGGTCACCTGTCCGTCAAATCAGCGAATGTCAATTTTCTGTATCCATGTAACTCTCCCCCTCCCGAGAGAGTTTATCGTCGCCTTGCGACCACACAGTGCGCTTGCCTTCACACACACACAAAATGTCCCACCACGCACAGGACTTCGCAACGAAATTGCTTACTGTCTTAAGTCCTGTCCTGTCACACACACACCTAGGACTGACCGCTCTTGTCGCAATTACCGTTTTGTTCACGCGACTTTCACCTGTGCTGTGTTTGTGCCCAGTGACCAACCCCGTCACCTCACACTCTCCGTTGATCTGTGCCGTGTCTTCTCAACGCGCGCTGGTTTTGATGTTGTCCTTTTCATGAACTGTCTGCTAGCTTCAGCAATCCTGCCTGGTATCAAATTTACCTGTCGTTAACTTTACGTGAACTGTGTATTACCTCTCGGACACTTTTGGCATTGACCGTCTACTGAAAATGGTGTTTATTCCTTGTGCCATAATTGTCGTTGTAACTGGGCATCCGACTAATGTCTCTTATCTTCGTATTCTCTCTAATCGACGAGTTCACAGATAACAGAATGACAACAATGTCTATAATGCAATGGGTTTTGTTGTTGTTAACCGGAGAGCCACCCAGATAATACAATATTACACCGTTTTTCTTGACCGAATGTATCTGTCATAAATCTTTACTAAGCGACGAGCTCCCAGTTAATACACTGGGTTTTATTGAACGTACGAGCTCTCAGATAATATCACGAACGATGTTCTTGATGATAAGTTCGTGATATGGTCGTTGTCTAGGTAACGATACTCCATGGTGTGTCAATTGAGCTATCTAACTGTCTTATACAATATAACTCACCCCCGCAGTGCACATTCACCAGTCAGTAAACAAGATCGATCTTGGCGCACATAATCCTTTAATACAGAAATAACACAGACCCACGGAACATATTTATATATCCAGAAAACACTATATAATCCATAGAATATCCATATCCTCCTCACAACATTAACACGCACACATCCCTGTCTTCTCACGGCCTGCTTAATCTCAAATCCACAAGACATGTAATCCAGCTCCTATCCACCTCTGGACCTCACACAATACACCCACACACTGGGTCTAGTCTCCACTAACTATATCACCCACTCTGGGTTCAGGCCTCCATTAACTATCCAAACCCCACTGGGTTTAGGCCTGCATTCACAACTGGGAGAACAACACAACACAAGAACTGACCCACAGTCAGTCTAAACTCCCACGTCCTCGACAACCGATCCGTTCGGCGCCAAAACATCAACTGTCCTGAAGTCCCCTTGACTTCACACAAAACTAAACTGTCCTTCACCCATCCACTCCTGGGGGTCTCCACTCACACCCGCCCCATTATTTCTCAGGGTTGATTGTTTTTCTCGTAGCCAGGTCACTCACCTTACTGTCTTCAACTTTCCTCTATTATTTCTCATGCCCGGGTCACTTGTTTATGTACTAGCACGGTCATTCTCCTTAATGTCAATGACCCCAGGCATGTGTCATGTGGGTTTATTCCTAACATTTAAGTGTGTCGTTTACGCCTGATGTATAAGTTTGTTTCATACTTTGCTTTTGTGTGGGTTTATGCCTAACGTTTAAATCGTCCTAAATATAGATTAAGTGTTATTGTATAATTTATAACTGTCAAATTTTGTTTTCATATTATGAAAGGCTAGCGGATGGAATGCGATGCTTTAATTCTGCTTTAATTGGGATACACCCTAAAAACAGAAACAATGCACACTCACATGTACACACCAAGCGAAACAAACACAGTCATACAAAAGCTGGAGGAAATATATAAAATGAGATAACAAGACAGGCCCCAGAATAGATTGCTTCCATGGGGATCACTGAAAAATTGAACAATACGAATGCAATGAACAGAAGATGGGTGAGAACCACTAAGTTCATCAAAGTATAGAGGTCAGAGACAATGACAATGCCGACGTATTTCCCTGAGCCATAAAGGTCATCACACATATCAACAAATATATAGAAAGAATGAAATGAGTGTTAGAATATCGGAACGCGGACAACAAATAGATAGTAAAACAGCTTTAGGCGAGCGGAATAAAGAGCGCTAGACGAAACTTACCATGGACAAAGAAATATTTCAATAAACTATCATCCAGCAAAGTAAATAAGAAGTTGACAGCGTCAGATAAAACGCACCAAATACCACTACATCCAAAGTGCACACTACAAACAACATACAAACCCCACATACCTCGGTAGCACACTACAAGAATACAACACATATGTCTGCACAATACATGTAACAATATCATCACCCATCGTAAATACACTTACAAAAACCACCATCATCAAGTGCCTTCCCGACTGGTGTGGGAAATCACGCTTCTGCATATTTTGCTATTGCCACCAACATGTATCATCTCGTGCGCTGACACCCTTCCTTGCCATGACACAAGACTGTCAAGAACTTTCTCTCGTCGTCTTCTTCTATCTCTCTTTCCACAAATCTTTCCAGTTGCCACAATATGTTATCATGTCTTTCTATTCATAATGTAGCCACAAATGATCACTGCCTCTCACTGTTTGTAATACGTTGTCTTACCTCTTCCTTGTGTAATACGTTGTCTTACCTCTTCCTTGTGTAATAAGTTTGTCTTGCCCTTCTCTGTGTGTAATACGTTGTCTTACCTCTTCCTTGTGTAATAAGTTGTCTTGCCTTCTCTGTGTGTAATACGTTGTCTTACCTCTTCCTTGTGTAATAAGTTGTCTTGCCCTTCTCTGTGTGTAATAAGTTGTCTTGCCCTTCTCTGTGTGTAATAAGTTGTCTTGCCCTTCTCTGTGTGTAATACGTTGTCTTGCCCTTCTCTGTGTGTAATACGTTGTCTTACCTCTTCCTTGTGTAATAAGTTGTCTTGCCCTTCTCTGTGTGTAATACGTTGTCTTGCCCTTCTCTGTGTGTAATACGTTGTCTTACCTCTTCCTTGTGTAATAAGTTGTCTTGCCCTTCTCTGTGTGTAATAAGTTGTCTTGCCCTTCTCTGTGTGTAATACGTTGTCTTACCTCTTCCTTGTGTATAAGTTGTCTTGCCCTTCTCTGTGTGTAATACGTTGTCTTACCTCTTCCTTGTGTAATAAGTTGTCTTGCCCTTCTCTGTGTGTAATAAGTTGTCTTGCCCTTCTCTGTGTGTAATAAGTTGTCTTGCCCTTCTCTGTGTGTAATACGTTGTCTTGCCCTTCTCTGTGTGTAATACGTTGTCTTACCTCTTCCTTGTGTAATAAGTTGTCTTGCCCTTCTCTGTGTGTAATACGTTGTCTTGCCCTTCTCTGTGTGTAATACGTTGTCTTACCTCTTCCTTGTGTAATAAGTTGTCTTGCCCTTCTCTGTGTGTAATAAGTTGTCTTGCCCTTCTCTGTGTGTAATAAGTTGTCTTGCCCTTCTCTGTGTGTAATACGTTGTCTTGCCCTTCTCTGTGTGTAATACGTTGTCTTACCTCTTCCTTGTGTAATAAGTTGTCTTGCCCTTCTCTGTGTGTAATAAGTTTTCTTTCCTCTTTCTGTTTGTAATAAGTTGTCTTTTCTCTTTCTTATGGGAATGTCCCGAATACTGTGATGTCGGTTCCTAAATCAATCAATCAATCAATCAATCATCAATCAAACAATCAATCAATCACTCAATCACTCAATCAATCAATCAATTCTCTTTCTTTTTGAAATACGTTTTCTTGCTTCTCTGTGTGTGTAATAAGTTGTGGCCTCTTTGACAACATAATGATTACTGATGATGTTGGCTTTCCAATAAATACACCAAAATGAAATACTACAGATTACACAGCAGACATTACAACAAACAATATACAACATCAAACAACATCACTCGAACTCCCACCCATCCACACAATAAACACACACACAAGACATACACCAGCTGAAAGTTGTGCACGAGGTAGCCAATCGGATACCAAACCACCATAGTCGTCTCATACGACACGCTGGTGGGACACGGTGTTAGTATTCTTTCCCTGTCACTGCCGGTAACACAGCTGATATCACACACTATGCAACATCATATCAATGACACAGCATCATCACAATCCTGTAGCAAGTACTTTCACTGAGTGCAGGCGATCATCTTCTGTGATATTATTTTTTAGCCACGTACTTCTTCAATGCACACAGCTTGTGACAGTGGTTTTTTCCATCGGGATCAGGTATTCTATTAATGTTCTTGACAAATTGAAGTGTAAATGTTTATGAGTCATTTGCTTCTTCGATACACAGATCTTGTAGAAAGTGTTTTGTTTTTCCCATCTAGATCCACAGTATTCTAAAAATGTTCATGTCACTTTTCTCCTTTAGTCTTTGTGAACTGGTCGGATATGTATGCACGGATACAAGTGGGAAGATATCAAGAAATTAGGTCTATCAGAGTTGCACCAGAGCCAGAGGCAGTGTTGCGCTGTCGATTTTGTTTCCCCACCGTGAGGACGGTACATTACCGAATAAAAATGAAATGTCTAGTGATCGTCCCTGAAACGCTGGTTATAATATTATAAGGTCAGAGTCTGCTCCACCTCCCTCTCGCACTCTCCTCCTTGCTGGAGTAACACTTACATCGAAGCTCAAGTATCCTCCGTTGTGTTGTCTCCACAGTTAGTTCGTTTCGAGATTCCGCGGCGAAGTGGTCAGACGCTTCCTCGCAGGCAATCGTTGCTAGAGCTACGGAGTTGGCGCTTTGTGCGAGGCTGTCGGCAGGCCGCTGCTGAAAGAGACCGAGCCATATGGGATAGAACCCGGCTGAATAAAGTCGATATTATTGCCTTGTAAAACCATGTTTTAAATCTGTTGTCTTAGTGTTTTGGCCTCTTTGACAACATTTAGATTACTGATGATCTTGGCTGTCCAATCAACCGGCGGTCATTCTCAGATACTGTTCTAGACATTTGGCTTCAAGGGTCCAACTACTGGCGTTATCGAAGATCGAATCACAAAAAGAGTCATGCTGTCTCGGAATGCCGGCTTCCTGGCCTAGAGGTTAGCGAATTTTCTCCGTAATCTCGTATACTCCCGTAAGTAACGTGACGACGGTGAGATTCAGCAGTGGTTCGAATCTCGTCGGTAACATATGGGGTATGTGAGCCGGCCGCTCATAAAGCATTGGTAAACTACTCAGCGTAATCTTACCAAGAAATCAACAATCAGCTGAAAGATGCTGATTGTCACGAAAATTCTTGGAGATAGTCGATCGATGAAAGACTGTCGCGCACCAATGCGTCTAACAGCAGCCGTCATTCCTTGGATGTGTTGTCAGATCGGGAAGAAGGAACTGTAGCGCCAGTTAGTATACAGGCGGCAGTCATTCTTTGATGTTGGAGACGAGACTCTGTCCTGGATATAAGTACGGGGCAAAGATCTTTGTTGTGGGGAAAATAATTCTCTAGATCACAGGCCGACAAGACTTTTTGAAGTACCGGGACAATTCCCCAGATGAAAGCGGATTAGACGACTATTGTTTCCATCCAGTCGGAAACGGAGAGAGAAAAATAGCTTCTAGACGCATACTGTCTAGACAGACTTGTGACGTCATTCAGACCCAGTATTAAAACAGTCGGGAATAAACAACTTTGCGGGAGTTGACCAAATGTTGTGAAACAATAAGGACGTGTGTGATATTCCGAGTTTGATTCTGGAGAGAGACTACAATGTCTTCTGTTGATTTACATCGGCGGACATTTTTCCTTTGTGTGATTTAGTAGTCTCAATTTCAACCGGAATAAATATATGGTATTTAATTTAATAGACATAAATTAAATTAGTTCTTAGGAATCGAGTGTAGTAATGTGCGTTGGGAGAATGTATTATAGGAGCGTCGGCAACAGTAGGCTGTCGCGTTGCTTAAACTAGCTTGTGTGAGATATCAATTAACTCAGTGAGTTAAGAACAATGTAGTGGGATGATGTTTAGGGAGATTGAGGATGGTTGGGGGGGGATAAAGGAAATGTAAAGTGGTAGGATCTTCCAGTAGGGTGTCTACTGGGTTTCTGCACTTTTCCTTTAGTCTTTCCTTGTCTTACCATGACTCAGACCAATGTGATGAGCTCCTCTGCATTATGACAGAGTTTGGTTCTCTGTTATATATCTGAGTGCGGCCGTTGGCCTACACTCACCTAATAAAGGTCGGAATCGGGTTGCTCTCACCAGGTGTGTTCTCTTTTCAACAGGTTCCACTAGGTTTACCAAGAAGTAGCAGAAAAGTATGGCTCGATTATTTGAAGGAAGTTTTTTTTACTCGGCGGCTTTTGCACTGAGCTCATAACCCAGAGGGTCTGCAAGAACCTGGCCTCTGCTGAGCAGGAACTGATGATCATTTCAGAGTGATTCCTCGGTGGTCGTTCTTATTATAGTAGAGTACATATACTTATAATACCACCAGTAACAGGAACAATAGTAGTATATAGAAAACTGGAAAATTAACATTGTGTTTTCTAAATGGGGAATTCTTGTGAAACATTACCAATTAACTTTGAGTTTTCTAATTGGTGAATTCCTATGACCTTAACTACTAACATTTAGTTTCAAAGTGACAGTAAACATTGTTTTACGGTACAAGTGTTACAAGATCACAGAACTTGTAGTAGTGACCTATTAGTTACATTGCGTGTGTCAGATTCATGGTCAGTATTGGATTATATCCACTATTGGTGACCAGGTATCCGGACTATCAAAGAGCTATTGGAGGAAGTCGACATTTGGCCGGAGAGACGCATCATTTGGTGAGGTCTTCTTGTACTTGATCTATGGTGCTGTTGTGTGGCCAGTACATGTGATGAAGCAGACTTTGATCCTAGGCTGTTCGGTCTGATTCTGCATACACACTAGATTATACGACAGACATTCTACACATACACTTTGCACACACCTGACACTTTTTCTTTATTAAATTAATTTGTCATTTGTGTAGAGGCTAGTGTTGTGTGGTATGTTTTGGAAAAGAATGAGAGGGGGCATGGTCCAGTGGTAAGAGAGAGAGAGAGAGAGAGAGAGAGAGAGAGAGAGAGAGAGGAGAGAGAGAGAGAGAGAGAGAGAGAGAGAGAGAGAGAGAGAGGATCCGAAGACTGACGGGGTGTTGTGGACAGAATCCTAGAAGATCCTCAAAATAATGATATGGGGTTAAAAGAATGTGGGTGTTGATTCCCCTCACCCCAGGGGACGACACTTATTACGACACTGATGTTGACAGCGATATCGTGTAAAGGATATGCAAAAATTTTGTCTCGGAATACCGCGCTCTAGGATTTATTACTCACATGACTGTGATTAAACAAACATAACAAATGGTGCAACAATTGTTAAAATACAACATACCTGTGGCCCAGGTTCATGTCGGAAGATAGTTACTGTGTTATGTGTCGAAACAAAATCTAGCACAGTACAGTGGTTGCTTTATTTTACGTTAACGTGTGCGACTTAATCATGTTGCGTTTAAGTCATATTGACCGATTTGTGCAATGAACCGACAATCCTGCGTCAGCGCACGGAAGTTTAAACGAGAGCGCAATAAACCCTGAGTCAGCTCTTTGTGTGCCCAGAAATATTACATGTCCTGTAGATGACGTTGCCACCAACCCAACCCCACGTTGATTTACCAGGCAATTTTCTGAGCCAGAGGTCAACGCTGAAGTTCAACCGACTGGGGTAGTGAATTCAATCCACTTCCCCACTGTCAGTGCACCGGAAGTTTAAGTGTAAGAGCATTAAACCCCGCAGCCACGCTGACCTCTTGTGTGTGACTAGTTATTTTATTTCAATGTAGTCGCATAACAGATGCTGTTTTGGGATGAGAAGTGCTGTGTCTGCACATTTTGTATGGTATTTATAGTGAGTTCTTTCAGACAGTTCTATTCCATGTCCGGTACGCATTTTTATCAAGTAGAAAAGATAATCGAATGATTATTTTATTCAATTTGGTCGGAAAATAATCCTGCCTCTGCTGGGGTGTGAACCCGTACCACTTTCTTAACAGGCAATGGTGTTAACCACTGAACTACCGCAGCTGTTAGTATCATAACAGTGCAACAGCTGCTAGATGGAACACAGGCTGGAATTCAGGATTACGCAGAACTTTCTCAACCTCACCAATTCCAGGAACCTTGGAATGTGATCAACATAGAACAATTAGTATAATGAGTCACATCACAAAGATTTTGCTAAGAATTATCATGCAAAGAGTGAGGAAGAAGATACAACCTAAAATAGGGGAAGAACAATGTGGGTTTGTGGAAGGAAAGGGTACAGTAAATGCTGTGTATATGCTGCGAACAGTTATATTGAACGTGCTATAGAAGTAAACAAGGATATAAATCTTTGCTTTATTGACTATACAAAGGCTTTTGATAGAGTTAGACATGTCAACATGGTGGATATGATTGCAGATCTACAAATTGATGGGAAAGACATTAGACTTATAAAAACATATATTGGAAACAACAAGCTGCCATAAGATATTGTAATGAAGTGGGACCAATATCAACCTATTAAGAGAGTGTTAGGCAGGGATGTGTAGATGTCTCCAGATCTTTTTCCCCTATACAGTGAAAATATTTCAGAAATGTGAGAGATATAAATGGAATCAGCATTGGAGGACGAAACAGTCAATAACATTAGATATGCAGATGATACAGTATTGAATGCAGACAATGCGCAAGGATCTGCAACAATTAGTAGATACGGTTGTTGTACACAGTGAGCAGCTGGGGTTAGAATTAAATTGTAAAGAAAGACATCAGGTTATGGTCGTCACTAGGAAGAAGAAGTAGCCACAATGTAATATACAAGTAAATGGAAATATTCTTCAACAAGTGAATCGTACAATTATCTCGGAACAGTCATAACATCTGATTGGAGATGCCTTGAAGAGATTAGAACAAGAATCGCCATGGCGAAAGTAGCCTTTAGCAAGATGAAAAACATTCTGACCAAATAACAAGATGTCAATTGAAACCGAGAAAAAGAGTGTTGAGGGGATACACTAGAGCCTGTTCTTTTTGTATGGATGTGAACTTGGACAATGATGCAGTCAAGCTGAAAAACATCTGATGGCTGCAGAAATGTGGTTTCTGAGGAAAATGCAAAGAATACCATGGACAGACAGAAAAACCAATGACCAAGTACTACAGGAGACAAATGAACATCGTAAACTGATTAGAGAAATTAGACGTAGACAGTCAAAATTTTTTGGACATGTTATGAGAAGAATGGATTGGAGAACTTAGTGAACAACTGGCAAGATCGAAGGGAACAGACCAAGAGGAAGACCGAGAGAGAAAATACCTGGATGGCTTGGCCACATGATGCATGGACGAGACAGGAACACTGAGCTGATCCACGACACTGGTGATCGAGTGAAATGGCTAGTCATGACCGCCCAACCGCTTTCCGGTCCATGCACATGATTGATTGATTGATTGTAAACCAAAGATTCGAACTTGCATCTACTCTGTTCAATGTCATATTCTCAGCTATGCTGTCTGATGTCTTCCGTGAGGGGGCTAGAGGAAATGACGTCCGCTGTCGCATAAACGGGAAGCTCTTCAATGTAAGACGGTTAAAATGGAAAACCAAAGTCAAATAAGATTTCATCAGGGATCTCCAGTTTGCTCTTAATGTTGGCTCAGAAGCTACTTACAACATATTATAGACAGATTGTTCGAGGCCTGTTTCAACTTTGGGCTTACCATGAACACTGAGAAAACTGGCCACGTACCAACCAGCACCGGGCAAATTGTATACGGGGCAATACTTAGTAAATGGCGAAAATTTAAGAGTTGTGAGTAGATGTGACAAAATGTATCCCCATAGTGAATTTAAATACAGATAACATGATAACATAAATCAAATATTTCATGATTTTGCGTCTGGCATATTTTGCTGCATCTCGTCATGTGTTTACTGCAGAGGTATATATATATATATATAATCTATGTATATGCTAATCAGCAAATGTTCCGTGATGCCCATTTTAACGTCTCATACCTTGTCGACAGCACAATGGTTGCCGAAGAATGATTATCTCTCTTGTCCATCCATACTGGCATACGCTCGGCTACTCATTTACTAAATGTCTTTCCGTTCTACCTATACTTGGCACTCACACTGTAAGTGATAAATACAGTTTGATTTGGTGTACGTTGACAATGATTCTTTCAAAGATGGAGTAGGTCTGCTTTTAGTATTACCGAATGTTCGCTGATTTCAGAACGGCGATGGATCTTTGGTTAACGGATATTTATGCTTAGTTGGTGTTATGAGTATTGATGTTCTATACCCATCAATTTCTCTTTCAGCCATCTGATCGAGACACAGATGATGGTGTGGGCTTCGACATTTGTTCGTACAGCGGAGACAAGATGGCAAGGCCCCATTAACTGGATCTTCATCTGCAGAGAACATTCCCTCACTGTCTAAGATTTGCCGGTCCTGTGATCGTGGGTTCGAAGCGGGTTTTTAAAATTGACCAGGGTTTCCAGGTCGACCACGCCTACAACGGGTACCAGACAATGATTTGGGAAGTAAAGACGACAGGCCTGACATTGACCACGACACCACTCGAGTGCTAAATGGTCTACACAAATGTCAGACTAGCAACATATGCGACGAAGTAGATTCTACTTATTTTGTATCCCTTTCTATGATCTTGTCTAACTTTCTTTTTAATATTGCTAAATTCCCTTTAAAAGTGACACCTTCTTCATCTGACGATTCAGTTTCTGTCGACAAAGTTCGGTATATTTTGGTCTTTTTGATATTGAAATGCCACTATCAATTGATTTCTCTTCATCACTGCTATCAGTGCTATATTCCTGCACAGCTACATGGCTAGTTCTTTTCTCTGTATGTCTTTTATTTTGTGTTTCTAATTGACACTTCGACGCCAAAACTGTATTTGTATAAAGAGGATCATATTTACTCGAAGACTGAGAGTCCTTTTTTGCTAGGCAATATTTTGTCTGGTTCCACTTTGACATTATACATTTTTTTCCGCATATCCTTTACAGGACATCGCTGTCAACATCAGCATCTTTCAGCTGATTGTTGATTTCTTGGCAAGATTACGCTCAGTAGTTTGCCATTGATTTCTGAGCGACCGGCTCAATACCCCGTAAGTTACCAACGCGGAGAGAACCGCTACAAATTCTCACGCAATGTCACGTTACTTACGACAGGTACGAGATTACGGAGAACGTCGTTTAACCTCTAGACCAGAGAGACCGGCTACATTATACATTCGTTCCACTTAATTAGTTAGTTGTCTGTGATTGGGTGGTTTATTCCACTTTGCGACATCTCAGATACGTTACCATGCATCATCTATTAATTCACGATTGTATTTCACCACACAGGTCTGTGCCTCTGTCACCTCTGGTTTTATCTTTAGACAGTTAACAACTTTAATGACATTATTACATCGATATAAACTGACTGTCTTCTGTTAAACTTGTTCAAGCTGTGGTACCTCTTATTCATTTCACATGTTTCACTATCGAACGGTTGTTTCCTCAGCTAGTCTATTAGATACGAAACGGCACACACTGCCGCTGTTAAATTATCTAGCAACCTTACCATAGACCTTAGTTCTCATTGTACCTTACTCATTGTAACATATTTTCTTGCCATAATATAATTTAGTAATACCATAACAATACTCAAGAACACGTAAAACATCAACGTCTGCCTAGTTAACCACTTTACTAAAGTAGACTCGTCTTGATTTGATCTGTGAGTTGAACCTGTCTCACAGAATTGTGGCTGCTGGACTTTACGTTACGCTGTTGTAATTCAGGATGAAAAAGGGTAGGCTTCTTGTTGTTTACTATGTAGTTATGTTCGTTGTTCTCAGAGCTGCTGAATTAACATAATTAATGAATTGAGTGAGCAAAGACCTTGTAAATATAGCACAGTTCATGAACAGTTCACAGCGTCTTCTTTCTGGCACTGCTGGATCACTACACAGTCTGGAATGATTTGGTTCTTGCAAGCCCGGGGTCTAGGAGTAGGAATGTTCGCTCCCTTAACTTGCTCAAGCCCGTGAAGTTCGCTGTCCTTTTCGAGGAGCACCGTACCTTTGCTGTGTGGTAGTCAATTTGTGATTGTGAAAAAATCTTTCATAAGCCAAATACAAATGCGCCTTTGTTCAAGCAAGTTTGATGCTCTATCCGGAGGGGTGCATTCATGTAAATTTTCTCTGTTTTCGTTGTCACACTTTACTAGTTTGTGGTCGAATACTTCGACAACACTGCCAATTTTTCAGAGACGACTGCAGTAGCTGGTTACTCAAAGGTAAATTCGCTGTTCTTGTTTGTTCTTCTGCTGTATCTTTGAATGCTGTTCACATATGTAGTTCGAAAATCTTGTGAAGCGGCACTAAATCTGTCTGTTTGATGTGATTCTTGTTCTGGTTATGTGGCGCCAAATGTGTACTCCCTCCGGTTGAATAATGTATGGGATAGTACACAATATGTCACTAATGTGGACATACACTACTTCAACATCTATGAAAGAATCGTGGCTGGCCATGGTTAACCAATATGTTCGCTCATCACAATTATCTCAGACATCGTGAGCTCAGTGCCATCCATCCATCATGTGCCATGCCGATAGGCGCGGGCGGCCATGTTTTGCCATCTCACTCGATCACCAGAGTCGTGGATCAGCTCCGTGTTTTTGTCTCGACCAGCAAACCATGATGTTCTTGGCATCTGTGAAGAAGGTAGTTTGCCATTGCTTTCCTTCTTAGCAGTGACCATAATGGTCAATGACCGTAGCCATTGTCTTCTTAAAAAAAAAAGATCCTCTGTCTACCGTCAAAAAGCTGGAGACCATAACCCACAACTCACAACTATCTGTCGGCTGCTCTTCAACCTCATCCACCACCTGCACCCATGGCTTCACGTAACCCTGATCGGGAGGCTAAACGGGTACTCCACCTTGCCTAAGGGTGTCCCGTAGGCTAGCGGAGGGAAGGAGGCACCTTACTTCTCCTTTGTTAGGGATACCCCTACCCCGCCACCCCTGTGCCATATCAGTGCCTCATCGATCTACTAACGACAGATCTGTGATCGTATATAGTCTAATGATTGGATACGTTCTACGGCTGGTTTTGGCGCCTATCCTGGCCGTTAAATGTCCAAATAGGTCTCTCTTCCTTCACTGCTTACTGTTGCTTCATACTTTAACTTAAATCCCGTAGTCTTCTCTGCTCTTCTTCTATCCCGTGCCTTCAAGACCTCGTATCTTAAATACCCTTACAATGGAATGTGGCTTATGCAGCTCGCTTCTGAATGTTTCAGATTCGAAATGCGCTTCTGGAACCTATCACATTTATGACACGGTTTGCAGGAGAATGTTTGGAACTCACTTTCCGCTGTTTCCCTCGTACTAAGTTCAAGGGGAAACAGTTTGATCTTCTGTATTCTCCTAACTGATCCAAGAGCACTGACCTGTTGATTTGGAGAACTGTGGGGGAATACTGACCTATAGTGCGTTCACATTTGTTTGCCCCCGTATAAAAATCCATAATTCAGTAACCAACTGATGGAAAATGATGAGATTTAGCATATAACCTTATCATTATGTTATAAAAAAGTTAGTTGCATATCCTTTACGGACGTGAAAGTCAACCAGAGCATTTTTCTGGCTGTTCGTGATTCCTGGGCAAGATTACGTTAAGTAGTTTGCCATTGCTTTCTGAACGACCGGAACCTCTACCATTTCATAAAAAACTAACGCAGCTGTTTTTCAAACGCGGTATGCGGGATTACGAACTGCGTCTGTAACCCCTTCGCAACGGAGCCGGATAAACACCAACAAAAAAAAATATTTTTTCTCCAGATTGTACAGCAGATCTCAATTTTTGTTTATATGCGGTATATAATTTACGTGTCAGAAGTGAAGTACATATTAAATGTATTACAACCTCACACGGAAATATCAGTGTTCAAGAGTGAAGTTTATCCGTGCTGTACGGGAATTTCCTTATGAGAAGCACTTCACACAGTGGAACGGAAGCGTTCAGAGGTGTCGTCAATAATTCTATCTATAGTAAGTGCTTTCATGAAACGTGATTATTTTATGATATCATACCTTTTATCGCTAACATCTGAATGTGTGAATATTGTTGAATGTGGTTGAATGAGAAATTGTGTACACTTCAAAGTATCGCTATGAAGTTGTACACATACTTTTGTCAAGAAGCTGATCACAGGAAACTTTTTCATACTATTACAAATCCCGAGAAAAGAACAGTGCATGAATTGGGATTAAATAAACGGTCATAACGATACAAAACGGTACATAAGACTTGACGTTTAGAAAGTACAAGTGAGGTAGAAGTATCATTTGCGAGACAGCGCATTTAGGAACCAAAAGAAGTACCTCTGTGAAATAAGGGAAATGGGCACAGAATATTATGACATAGTTTATTTGGATGAAACCTAGATCAATGTGCACCACACAATTTAACAGTGGAAGGAAAGATAAAGTGATACGCACCAAGTAGTAACGAACGGCGTTTTGTCGTTGCCAAAACTTGTAGTACGCATAATGGCTTACTACAGGATGCTGTACTCGCGTTCGTATCAAAGCATACAGACAATAGGGATTATCATAATGAGATTAATGGTAATGTATTTAGAGACTGGCTCGAGAATACAGTGCTTCCATCCCTAGACAGACGGTCGTGTCTAATTATGAACAATGCATCGTATCACGACGCTGTTGCTCAAGAAGACAAAACACCTCTGCATCGATGCACAAAGGAAGCAATACAAACATGGCATCGAAGGGAAAACATACCATTTCCAGAAACGTATTTCAAGCTAGAATTGTTATCCCTTGTAAAACAGACGCAATGAAGCAAGAAATATAAAATTGACAAGTCGATAGAAGAGCCGGTAAGGTATGGAGTTTGTTCTTTCTTTTCTGTTATGGGTAAAAAGAAAACTCTAACTTACACAGTTCGTGGCGACTGCACTAGCCAGGCGGCCTTAATTCCTCAGGCTATAGACCCCCCCCCCCCCCCCCGAGTCTCGAGTCATACACAGCAAGTAACTATATTGGCAGTAAATGACAGTAAATGACAGACAGAAGAGCATGGCCATAGATGCTTGAGTCTTCCGCCGTACCATTCTCATTTAATCACCATAGAACCTGTGTGGGCTAAAAATTAAAGGACAGGTGGCAGCTGACAATATTACATTCAAATTGTGTTACATCAAGATACTAACACAGTATGCGCTATTAAATATTGATAAAAGTTACTGGTGAAATGTGAGGTCCATGTGTATGAAAGAGGAAGATGACAATTGGAGAATGGATGAATTAAATTTATGCAACCGAGAGAAGTCATCAACCTACTGGAATCGTTCAACACAGATTAAATTCTGGGCAGATCACAGATATTAATCCACATGTACACATACTGGGATATTTTGCTCCAACTATTCGGAAGAATTGCAGGTCCTAAACGTTACAGCATCGGAACAAACAATACAACTTGTTAATGGCAACAGTTCGTATTCCACACTGATGCATTTTCAGTTCCACAAGCCCTCAACGGGGACAAACAACTAGTATTTTAAAAAAATAAATAAAACCACTAAACGCATTTCATACCAACAGAAGAGTAGTACTGCCGTGGAAACTGACATATTGTGGCATAACAAGAAACATGAGAACAAACACGTTGTCAAATGAATGGACAATACACGTACATACGAATCAATCTATAAACTTCAATGACAAGAGGATACACATCTTGGCCGTTAAGAAGGAAGCCTACTACAGAGACACAGACAACTATATTCGTCGTGCAAGACATGTAATAATGTTCTGTCTATGAACAGTAAACAGCAGAGTAGACACTCTTTTACGAAGACTCAAAATGGTTCTGTCACCCATTTGCACGTGCGAACAAACTACACAGACAGCTGAACGGATCCTTAAAAATTGACACATGATGACTGAATTGCGGTATCATTTCTGGTCACTCCATTCGCATATTAACGCACAGTTTTTTGGAAGCTTTTACCAACTTCATAAAACATAGCTAAAGACATCATAGGATCAGGACTCCTTGTGTACACATTTTTAACCAGCAGCTGAAGAAAAAAGAATGAAATGAAACATAAGGTAAGAAATATATTCCTTCTACTTTCCTGTCCATTTCAATTTCGATTCCACATTACTCACCCCATGCCTCTGTAAATTCTCTGTTTTTACTAATATTACACACTGCACCGACTCCCATACGAATATTGAAGCTCCACGTGTTGTCACCCGAATTGACATGCATTACTGTAAAACAAGTTTTTTAGCGTGAATTGACTACATTTTCACCAAAACATCAAAGAAAAGTCGCCGTTTTTCATGATATCATTTGCCTTTAGACCTATCAAAGACATATTCCACACAGTGTGGAGTATAAGACGGCAGGATAAATTTAATAACGATGCAACAGATACTATTAGAAAGCAGCAAGTCAAATGGTTTGGCCATGCAAGTAAGTTACCGTCAACAGCATACCCAACAAGCAATGATGTACAGACCAGATAGAAACAGAGGAAGAGGCCGACCTCGTAAACGTTGGATGGAGGGAATAGCAAAGTCCATGGGAATATCGATACATGAAGCCCATAATCGGGCACTCTCACGATGTTTATACTTCACCTCGACACCGCAAGGTACAAGAGGAACATGATGAGATGAGATGAGATGAGATGAGATGAGATGAGATGAGATGAGATGAGATGAGATGAGATGAGATGAGATGAGATGAGATGCAACAGATACTTTCAAGAAAATTGAATGTGAATGAGAGCAAACAACTGTGCACAGGCTCTAGCTACGTTAATCCCGTGCACTCGGTCCCCTCTGTTACACTTTTTTTTTTTAAATTCGCATATCCTTTTACAGGACATCGCTGTCAACAGCAGCATCTTTCAGCTGATCTGTTGATTTCTTGGCAAGATTACGCTCAGTAGTTTGCCATTGCTTTCTGAGCGGCCGGCTCAGTTATCCCGCAAGTCACCAGCGGGGGACGAACCGCTCCCAGTTCTCGCCCGCTACGAGACTCTGCGTGATAAACGGGATTACGGAGAAAGTGGTGTAACACACTCGGCCAGAGAGACCGGCCTCTGTTACACTAGCGACATTAAAAAGTATTGCAAACACAGTTCGGTGTATCGATTGCCTACCAGATTAAGTTGATAAGTCTAACTTGTAGCGGCAGCGGACGAGTAACGTAAACGAGTGTGGCAAGCGTAGTTCAGTGTATCGTATCGAGTATCTACCATTTTAAGCGGATAACTGCAGCCGAGCAGAACATGGCGCTCACTTGTCCTAAACACAGAAAACTGCTACCCGTTTCAAGGGCCTTTCGTGTGGATACTGGAGGTCACGGGAAAGTATTGCATTGTGTTCCCTAGGATGGATGTACAAACATATCACTAATCTGGAGCTGATGTGCTACATGTTCAGAAAGTCCTCACCAGTTAAGACAGTTTAATTTCAGCTGTGAGACGGTACATGTTACCAGAACTACAATTAATCTGGCTACCAATACTACAATATGCCTGGCTAACAATACTACAAAATACCTGGCTAACAATACTACAAAATACCTGGCTAACAATATTAAAATATACCAGGCTTATCAATACTACAATATACCTGGCTAATCAATACTACAATATACACGGCTATCAATACTACAATATACACGGCTAATCAATACTACAATATACCCGGCTATCAATACTACAATATACCGGCTATCAATACTACAATATACATGCTATCAATACTACAATATGCACGGCTATCAATACTACAATATACCTGGCTATCAATACTACAATATACCTGGCTATCAATACTACAATATACCTGGCTATCAATACTACAATATACACGGCTATCAATACTAACAATATACCTGGCTATCAATACTACAATATACACTGGCTATCAATACTACAATATACCACGGCTATCAATACTACAATATACCTGGCTATCAATACTACAATATACAACGGCTATCAATACTACAATATACCTGGCTATCAATACTACAATATACACGGCTATCAATACTACAATATACACGGCTATCAATACTACAATATACCTGGCTATCAATACTACAATATACACGGCTATCAATACTACAATATACCTGGCTATCAATACTACAATATACCGGCTATCAATACTACATATACTGGCTATCAATACTACAATATACCTGGCTATCAATACTACAATATACCTGGCTATCAATACTACAATATACCACTGGCTATCAATACTACAATATACACGGCTATCAATACTACAATATACCTGGCTATCAAGACTACAATATACCCGGCTATCAATACTACAATATACACGGCTATCAATACTACAATATACACGGCTATCAATACTACAATATACACGGCTATCAATACTACAATATACCTGCTATCAATACTACAATATACCTGGCTATCAATACTACAATATACCTGGCTATCAATACTACAATATACCTGGCTATCAATACTACAATATACCTGGCTATCAATACTACAATATACCCTGGCTATCAATACTACAATATACACGGCTATCAATACTACAATATACCTGGCTATCAATACTACAATATACACGGCTATCAATACTACAATATACACGGCTATCAATACTACAATATACCTGGCTATCAATACTACAATATACCTGGCTATCAATACTACAATATACCTGGCTATCAATACTACAATATACCTGGCTATCAATACTACAATATACCTGGCTATCAATACTACAATATACCGGCTATCAATACTACAATATGCCTGGCTATCAATACTACAATATACACGGCTATCAATACTACAATATACCCGGCTATCAATACTACAATATACACGGCTATCAATACTACAATATGCCTGGCTATCAATACTACAATATACACGGCTATCAATACTACAATATGCCTGGCTATCAATACTACAATATGCTTGGCTATCAATACTACAATATGCCTGGCTATCAATACTACAATATGCCTGGGTATCAATACTACAATATGCCTGGGTATCAATACTACAATATGCCTGGCTATCAATACTACAATATGCCTGGCTATCAATACTACAATATGCCTGGCTACAAATACTACAATATGCCTGGGTATCAATACTACAATATGCCTGGCTACAATACTACAATATGCCTGGGTATCAATACTACAATATGCCTGGCTACAAATACTACAATATGCCTGGCTATCAATACTACAATATATCTGGCTATCAATACTACAATATGCCTAGCTAACGATACTACAAAATGCCTGGCTAACAATATTAAAATATACCTGGCTAACAATACTACAATATGCCCGGATATCAATACTACAATATGCCTGGCTACAAATACTACAATATACCTGGCTATCAATACTACAATATACCTGGCTATCAATACTACAATATACCTGGCTATCAATACTACAATATGCCTGGGTATCAATACTACAATATGCTTGGCTACCAATACATGGGTTGTTTGTCGATCAGAATGATGATGACCATTAAGTTCATCCATTGAAAGTATGGAGCCGTGAGTTCTAAGATGGCTGATAAGGCCTATTTTGGCTCGAAATGTTCTTTGACAATGTGGGCAAAGAATGCTTGACGTTCAGGAGGAGGATCTCCTGCAGTGGTTTTTTTTTTTCTTTCCAGCCTTTTCTTCACAGTTCTTGCAGTCCTGGTTGCTTTACAAGTGACTGCACCCTTATGTAATGATGTACGCCACGAATTACGGTCTTTAGCAGCAGTCTCCCAGGTGTCAGGATGAATTCCAAAAGCTTTCAGTGAGATTTTCAGTGTCTTTAAAGCGTTTCCTCTGGCCGCCTTGGGAGCGTTTACCACAACGCAGCTCGCCGTAAAAAAATTCGTTTAGGGAGCCTGTGATCTGGCATACGAGTTAAGTGACCAGCCCAGCGAATCTGATTCTTCATTAGTAGAGTGTGGATACTGGGCATGGACGCTCTTTCTAGAACTTCGGTGTCTGGGATCTTGTCTTGCCATTTAATCTTCAATAGCTTCCTAAGGCAGACTGTGTGGAAGTGGTTTAATTTCCTAGCATGTCGCTGATAAACAGTCCATGTTTCACTAAGCATATAGCAGTGTGGATAATACAACTGCTTTGTAGACTTTCAGCTTTGTTTGCAGGCTTATTCCATTTCTGTCCCATACATTCTTGTACAGTCTGCCAAAGGCCGCGCTGGCCTTGGAGATTCTTGCATTCACTTCGTCATCAATTGTGGCAGCTTGTGACACAGTGCTGCCAAGATAGGTGAATTTGTCCACAACACTTAGTCTATGATCCAGTTCACTTGATATTCGACACGGTGTGATTATTCCCTGGAGCTGGCTGGTACATAACTACAGTCTTCTCCAAGTTGATATTGAGCCCAAAGTTGGCACAGGCATATGAGAAAGCTGAAACATTGTGTTGCATGTCTGCCTCTGAGTTGGCATATAGAGCGCAATCATCAGCAAACAGCAGTTCTCTGACGGTGTCGCTGTTAGTTTGGTTTTAGCTGTCAGCCTTCTGAGATTGAACAACTTTCGATTCAATGCGTAGTTGATGTCTATTCCAATGTCATTGTTCTCGAAAGGCATTCGTCAGCATAGCTGAAAACATGAGGCTGAACAGTGTTGGTGCCAGGACACATCCTTGCTCATCTCCATTGGTGACAGGAAAGGGCTCAGACAGTTCACCATTTTCCTGTACTCTTACCTGCATACCATCATGAAATTAGCCGCACTATTTGGACAACCATTTGTGGACAGCCATATTTCGTCATAATCTTCCACAGTCCTTCTCTGTTGACTGTATCAAAAGCCTTGGTAAGGTCAATGAAAGTGGAGTAACATTTCAGAGTTCTGTTCCTGAACATTTCTCTTGCAGCTTCCTTGCAGCGACAATAATGTCAACAGGTTCCCTCGTTCTTTTTTCAAGCCACATTGACTCTCAGGAAGAAGACCTTGATAGATATGGACCGTGAGCGATTTAGAAAATTCTGGCGAGTATCTTCCGAGCAATTGAGAGCAAGGAGATGCCTCGGTGGTTGTCACAGGATTGGCGGTTTCCTTACGTTTGTAAAGGTGGACTATTGACGCGTCCTTGAAATCTTGGAGCATGGTCTCGTTCACACATATGTTTGTAAAGTCTTGGTGAAGCTGGCTCTAATAGAACCGGCCCGCCTGCTTTGTAATTCTCTGCTGGGATGCAGTCAGGACCAGGTGTCTTTCCACTGGAAAGTTGGCTGAATGTTTTTGTTTAGTTCCACTATGGTTGGCAGGTCATCACGTGTATCATTAGTGGGAACTTGGGGAAGGCAGTTGATGGTTTCATCATCGAAGAAGGAAGTTGCATTTAAGATGTTGCTGAAATGCTCTGCCCAGCGTTGAAGGATTTCTTTCTTATCGGTGATCAATGTTCCCCGATCTGCACTGAGGAGGGGAACTATGCCTGGTGATGGAGGACCATAGACCGCATTCAGTGAGTCGTAGAAGTTTTTCATATCATGTCTGTCAGCAAAGCCCTGAATTTCATCAGCTTTGCTGCTCAGCCAGGAGTCCCGCATGTGCCGAGTTTCTGCAGTACTACTCTCTGAATGTTCTTGAAGGCATCTTTTTTTATGTTGACTTTGGGTCATTCAAATGTGCCTTGAGGAGAAGATGTTTCTCGGTCAGCAATTGGTTGATGTGTTCAGAATTTTCATCAAACCTGTCTTTATGCTTTCGGGGGTGGGGGGGGGGGGGTGGAGAGAGAGAGAGAGAGAGAGAGAGAGAGAGAGAGAGAGAGAGGGAGAGGAGAGGAGACGAGAGAGAGAGAAGGGGTGGGGATGGACCCTAGGGCTTCCATAGCGTGTTGTAAATTATGTCCTTTAGGGCTCTCCACTATGTTGGCAACACATGGATGTGAGTGATGGACCATCTTTCTGCGGCAACACATGCATATGATGTGATGACCATCTTTCCCGTGGCAACACATGGATGTAAGTGATGTACCATCTTTCCGATGTGTCGGATACGTCGAGATTGATGGCTCAACCCCAAAGAGAGAAAGGATGCAAAATCCTTTTCCCAATGTGATCCTGCCCGTTTAATTAATTTAGCTGTACTGACTCAATTGTTTGAGACCAGAAATAGAGTTTTAGAGAACCAAGGAATACCTTCAGGAAATAACTGAAAAAGTTGTATTCCCTTTTATACCCAAAATATCCTTTAAGTGGTTCCTTGCCTCTCCTCTACCAACTAATTAATTCTATCTAGGGTAGTTTAAAACAATTTGACTATGAGAAGTAAAAATACAATCAATACATGACATGACCTCATTTTTTATGATTTAATAAACACAAACATGGATTTTGTAAATTGCATTCAAAATTACAATTTCCTGTCATAAAATAAGGACATATACATATAATGGTAATTATACAGAATTGATGTGCCAATTATAATGTGTATAATAACAGCTATATTTTTGTCCAGTGGCATGTACTGCTAATCTTTTACTGGCCTGGATGATCGAAAAAAAAAAGAACTGTCTACACTTAGGGTTCTCCACTTCCAGCTTTGGGAATCCCTCTGGCTATCAATTAATTGCTGTATGTTCTGTAGTCTTAGTGTTCCAGGTCTGAGTAGAACATTATAAGTTGGCTCTTGGTTTTCTTTCCATTTTTGGCAGGTAAATGTTTAAATAAAGATTACCTCTCCTATGAGACAAATGGAACTGTTTGCAGGTAGATAAGTTTCTGCACTACTCTATCAAGGGCATCACTCAACAATGTGCTCACTCAACAGGTGCTGCTTCAATCTTCACCAAGTCAGGTCTGGATCTACATGAGTATGACCACTACCTGAAATTCCATCAATCACATAATTCTAATGATATCATTAAATATGACATTAGAAATGAAATGTAAAAGCCTAAGAACACAGCAAGTGAAAACAATAAAGGAATCTTGTTCCTTAGAGAAAATAAACATAGAAGAAAGATAGTCTTGGTGTTCTCAATTAGTTATCACCAACATAGTTGTTTGCTCTCACTCCAATCTTCCACTATCAGGTGTTCAAGGTTTAACTAGCAGATGTGCAGTTTCATCTTCACTTATGCCTGTCCTTCAGGTCTATAGTTTAAGTAATACCTTGATGGATTTGGAATTTGACAATTATGTTGACCATTCTCTTCTGTACCTAGTTTTGTTCTCTACATATTTTTCTATTCAGGAAAAAGGGTCTCATACATTATGGGTTTTAAAATAATTTCCCATTGTACTGAGTAGTTGCTTATAAACAATATAAGTACATCATGGAATCAATTCTTGTATAGCATTCAGGTGTCATTCTTCTTCATTAAATGCTCAAGTGAGAAGTTATCTTCCATTCTCATGGGTGTAATATTTATTATCATCATCATCAACATCATCATGGTTTCCTTATATCATTGTCATTACAATCATTATCATTCTTACATTATTATCATTGCATTACAGTCATCATCATCATCTTCATTGTATTACATTTGTCAGAACACTAGACCGGAAGAGACAGGAAGAGGTTCTAACGTGTGAACCACAAATTGAAGAACCTGCATTTGAAGAAATCCTATATGTAATCACACGACTTAAAAACAATAAGGCAACTGGGGCTGATGGAATTGCCGCTGAATTTATAAAGGCAGGTAGCCATGCATTACATCTAAAGCTATACGAACTAATAATAAAAATCTGGAGGACTGAAGAATTACCCCATGACTGGAAAGAGTCATTATTGATACCTATCTTTAAGAAAGGAGACAAGTTCCAGTGTGAAAATTATAGAGGAATATCACTACTGTCCATAAGCTATAAGATACTATCCGCAGTATTACTAAATAGACTAAAACCATATTCAGAATACATATTAGGTGACTACCAGGCGGGTTTTAGACAAAATAGATCAACAATAGATCAGATATTTATCTTACGACAAATAGCCGAGAAAAATTGGGAATATAAAAGAGATCTCCATAACATTTTTGTGGATTTTAAAAAGGCTTATGATAGTGTCCATAGGAATAGTCTATGGAATGCTATGCGGGAATTTGGAATACCAAGGAAGTTAATCAACATGACCAGACTATGCATGGAAGATACTTATAATATAGTAACATATAAAGGCAGGAAATCAGACCCTTTCCAAATAACATCTGGCTTGAAACAGGGTGATGCACTATCGCCGCTACTCTTCAATCTGGCTCTAGAGAAAGTTGTAAGGAAGGTAAAGGAGGAATGTGATATTGGAGGAACATCCAAGCTGCTTGGTTATGCAGATGATATAGATATTATAGGGGAAAATGAACAAAAGACATTGGAAATATTGACTCACTTAAAGGAAAAAGCCCAACAGATGGGGCTGGTTATCAACCAAGATAAGACAGAATATATGGTAATTTCAAGAGAAGGAATGGCTAAAAACTCTGGCCACATACAAATAGATAATATGACCATTAAAAGAACGGAAACATACAAATACCTGGGTACAATCTTCAACTGCTCCAACATCATAAGGGAAGACATACAAACTAGAATCAATTCTGGAAATAAGATATACTATGCACTACAACATCTACTAAAATCAAAGGCGCTATCTCGTAACACCAAGATCACAATATACAAAACACTGATCAGACCAGTTGTGCTGTATGGCTCTGAAACCTGGAGTACAACGAAAGGAGACGAAGCCTTCCTACAAACCTTTCAGAACAAAGTTTTAAGACGCATCTTTGGACCCATTAGGGATACACAAAGTGGAGAGTGGAAAAAAAGAAGTAACAAAGACATTTATGATCTGTTTAAGTCCCCGCTAATCACTGGTATCATGAAGGCTAATAGACTACAATGGCTGGGGCATATAGAAAGAATGGAAGATAATAGGGAAACAAAACTCGCTTACATTCAGGAAATAAATGACCGTAGACCCCGAGGTAGACCAAGAAGACGGTGGAAAGATAATATACATACAGACTTACAAGCACTTGGAATCAACGACTGGCAAGAGAAGGTCAACCGGAGAGACGAATCGAGACGGATTGTATCTGCAGCAAAGAACCTCAATGGCTCGGAACGCTGAAGAAGAAGAGGACACTAGACCATATGTGTTAACATGAGTGACATGAACTACAAAATGGGATTTTGCTTAATGTACAAACAATAATGCCGAACAAGTTCTCTGGTGATAGACATGGCATTACACACCAAACCTATCTGCCATCATGAGATTGACTGTTAGCGCATACTCCTTTTTCAGCATTCACTCATTCTCAGACATCATTCATATGTGTGGATGATCATTCAGGAATCATTCCTCAAACATCATTCATTCTTGCATGTAAAGTGAGTAATTATACTTATGTAATTTCCCAATGATAACTTAAAATATTTAACATCACTGATATCACAATGAAATATCTCCTTTCACAATCACTCATCAGCCACATCATATCTGCAGGAATGACAATTAGTATATGTCTGTGCTTTACACATGATAAATTCACAGATGTAACCACAATTACATTACATTAGAACCTCATTCTTCATGAGAAATTATAATATTTCCTGAATGATAGTCATTCATACTGATAGGTTTTATCAAATGATACATTCACATCTGTTTAACAATAATGAAAAACACATGAACCACCACAGGCATGCTCTTTCCAATGACATAGACTCATGTGGTCATTAGGCATACTTATGAAATTCACCAAGGATTTAGCAAAATTAAATCCATGAGTCACCACATGCTTTCATCAAATACATACAATTTATGTGATACACGCATCCGCATTCATTCATTATGAATCATAATCATTCTTGTATGGCAGTTGATTACGCACTATTATGTGGCACAAATATTATTATTCCATATGTTTGACAACCATGAAAATATATTTGCCTTACCACATGTGTGCTTTAACATCACACAAATTATGATACATATAGAACTCTTTTGGTTCCCATTGTGTTCATGAAATACAAGAAAACTATTTGTTTTTGCATGTGCTCAAATCTGCTTGACTACACACATTACACTAATTTCTCTAACAGTGCTGGCACAGGTCAACTAGTTTTAAATCTAAGTTACTCACCAATCCTAAATCATTACTAAATGAGTTGACTACTTAAGAAATATGTACAACTTCAGTCTGATGCTTACATTAACTAAGTTGTTTAGCTAGGAGAAAATAAACCTCACTGTAGTTTTCTCCTAATGTACAGTTATCTATGACTATGAAAACTGAATATAACATTATTTAGTTTACACACCTTTGACTTAGCAATTCTTCTTGGGAAATAGACTCACAGACTAAACTTAACTAATATAAAATATAGCATTGTTTACCTAATTTCCATTAAATGCTCCATTCACCACATGTAAACAACAAGATGTAAGGACTAGAATTGGCTTATTTCCAAATCTATTGGCTGATGAGTTTCGGTCCTTCTATTATCACAATAATAAACTTTCTAAAATGTTCATAGCGAGTATAGAGCTACCAATCTCTACAAACAAATGCGCTTTTCTTGTAGTTACGATGAGTTTGTGGCAAGTGAGAGATCTGAGGTCGGTTGCTGTTGTTTTTATCCCAGCTTTTTCCGAGTTCAAGTTTTGCCCCAAAGCCGCTTCGATTCAGGAAGTGTGCGTTTCCAATCCGGGACGGTGTCTATTTTCCATTTCCCCCCAAGTTGAATGGTATACGTTCTTGTACAATGTGTTTTGATTTGAGGAGATCTTGACAGCTAGTAACGGCTTGTGAGTCAATATACCACACCATGGCAACACATGGATGTATGTCTTGGACCATATTTCCCATGGCAACACATGGATGTGAGTGATGGACCATCTTTCCCACGGCAACACATGGAAGCGAGTGATGGACCAATTTTCCCGTGGCAACTTATGGATGAGAGTGATGGACCATCTTTCCCATGGCAATACATGGATGTGAGTGATGGACCATCTTTCCCATGGCAACACATGGATGTGAGTGACGGACCATCTTTCCCACGGCAACACGTGGAAGCGAGTGATGGACCAATTTTCCCGTGGCAACTTATGCATGTGAGTGATGGACCATATTTCCCATGGCAACACATGGATGTGAGTGATGGACCATCTTTCACGTGGCAACTTATGGATGTGAGTGATGGACCATCTTTCCCGTGGCAACTTATGCATGTGAGTGATGGACCATATTTCCCATGGCAACACATGGATGTGAGTGATGGACCATCTTTCACGTGGCAACTCATGGATGTGAGTGATGGACCATATTTCCCATGGCAACACAAGGATGTGAGTGATGAACCATCTTTCCCATGGCAACACATGGATGTGAGTGATGACCCATCTACCCCACGGCAACTCATGGATGTGAGTGATGGATCATCTTTCCCATGACACCACATGGATGTGAGTGATGGACCATCTTTGCCGTGGCAACTTATGGATGTGAGTGATGGACCATCTTTCCCGTGGCAACTTATGGATGTGAGTGATGGACCATCTTTCCCGTGGCAACTTATGGATGTGAGTGATTGACCATCTTTCCCGTGGCAACTTATGGATGTGAGTGATGGACCATCTTTCCCATGGCAACCCATGGATGTGAGTGATGGAACATCTTTCCCATGGCAACACATGGATGTGAGTGATGGACCATATTTCCCATGACAACACATGGATGTGAGTGATGGAACATCTTTCCCATGGCAACTTATGGATGGGAGTGATGGACCATCTTTCCCGCGGCAACTTATGGATGTGAGTGATGGACCATCTTTCCCGTGGCAACTTATGGATGTGAGTGATGGACCATCTTTCCCGTGGCAACTTATGGATGTGAGTGATGGACCATCTTTCCCATGGCAACACATGGATGTGAGTGATGGAACATCTTTCCCATGGCAACTTATAGATTGAGTGATGACCATCTTTCCGTGGCAACTTATGGATGTGAGTGATGGACCATCTTTCCCGTGGCAACTTATGGATGTGAGTGATGGACCATCTTTCCCATGGCAACACATGGATGTGAGTGATGGACCATCTTTCCCGCGGCAACAATGGATGTGAGTGATGGACCATCTTCCCATGGCAACACATGGATGTGAGTGAAGGACATCTTTCCCATGGCACCAATGGATGTGAGTGATGGACCATCTTTCCGTGGCAACTATGGATGTGAGTGATGGACCATCTTTTCCGTGGCAACTTATGATGTGAGTGATGGACCATCTTTCCCGTGGCAATTATGGATGTGAGTGATGGACCATCTTTCCCGTGGCAACTTATGGATGTGAGTGATGGACCATCTTTCCCATGGAACACATGGATGTGGTAGGACCATCTTTCCCGTGGCAACTTGTGGATGTGAGTGATGGACCATATTTCCCATGGCAACACATGGATGTGAGTGATGACAATCTTTCATTGGCAACTTATGGATGTGAGTGATGGACCATTTTCCCATGGCAAATATGGATGTGAGTGATGGACCATCTTTCCCATGGCAACACATGGATGTTAGTGATGGACCATCTTTCCCTCAGCAACACATGGAAGTGCGTGATGGACTACCTTTCCCCTGGCAACACATGGATGTGAGTGTTGGACCATCTTTCCCGTGGCAACTATGGATGTGAGTAATGGACCGTCTTTCCCATGGCAACACATGGATGTGAGTGATGAAACATCTTTCCCATGACAACTTATGGATGTGAGTGATGGACCATCTTCCCGTGGCAACTTATGGATGTGAGTGAGGACCATCTTTCCCGTGGCACCACATGGATGTGAATGATGGACCATCTTTCCCTCGGCAACAAATGGATGTGATTCATGGACCATCTTTCCCGTGGCAACTTATGGATGTGAGTGATGGACCATCTTTCCCATGGAAACACGTGGATGTGAGTGACGGACCATCTATCCCACATCAACATATGGATGTGTGTCATGTACCATCTTTCACGTGGCAACTTATGGATGTGAGTATGGACCATCTTTCCCGTGGCAACTTATGGATGTGAGGATGGACCATCTTTCCCGTGGCAACTTATGGATGTGAGTGATGGACCATCTTTCCCATGGCAACACATGGATGTGTGTGATGGACCATCTTTCCCGCGGCAACACATGGATGTGAGTGATGGACCATCAACCCCACGGCAACACAGATGTGATGATGGATCATCTTTCCCATGGCACACATGGATGTGAGTGATGGACCATCTTTCCCGTGGCAACTTATGGATGTGAGTGATGGACCATCTTTCCCGTGGCAACTTATGATGTGAGTGATGGACCATCTTTCCCGTGGCAACTTGTGGATGTGAGTGTGGACCATCTTTCCCATGGAAACACATGGATTGTGCACGTACCATCTTTCCCGTGGCAACTTGGATGTGAGTGATGGACCATATTTCCCATGGCAACACATGGATGTGTGATGGACCATCTTTCAGTTGGCAACTTATGGATGTGAGTGATGGACCATATTTTCCATGGCAAAGTATGGATGTGATGATGGACCATCTTTCCCATGGCAACACATTGATGTTAGTGATGGACCATCTTTCCTGGCAACATGGATGTGAGTGACGGACCATCTTTCCCGTGGCAAATATGGATGTGAGTGATGGACCATCATCCATGGCAAACATGGATGTAGTGATGGACCATTTTCCGTGGCAACAGTGGATGTGGTTATGGACCATCTTTCCCATGGCAACACATGGATGTGAGTGATGGACCATCTTTCCCATGGCAACACTGGATGTGAGTATGGAACATCTTTCCCATGGCAACTATGGATGTGAGTGATGGACCATCTTTCCCGTGGCAACTTATGGATGTGAGTGATGGACCATCTTTCCCTGGCAACAATGGATGTGGTATGACCATCTTTCCTGGCAACTTATGGATGTGAGTGTGGACCATCTTTCCCTGGCAACATGATGTGAGTGATGACCATCTTTCCCGTGGCAACACTGGATGTGAGTATGGACATCCTTCCCATGGCAACAATGAATGTGAGTGATGGACATCTTTCCCATGGCAACAATGGATGTGGTATGACCATCTTTCCCTGGCAAATTATGGATGTGAGTGATGGACCATCTTTCCATGGCAACTATGATGTGAGTGATGGACCATCTTTCCCGTGGCAACTTATGGATGTGAGTGATGGACCATCTTTCCCGTGGCAACTTATGAATGTGAGTGATGGACCATCTTTCCCGTGGCAACTTATGGATGTGAGTGATGGACCATCTTTCCCGTGGCAACTTGTGGATGTGAGTGATGGACCATCTTTCCCATGGAAACACATGGATGTGTGTCACGTACCATCTTTCCCGTGGCAACTTGTGGATGTGAGTGATGGACCATATTTCCCATGGCAACACATGGATGTGAGTGATGGACCATCTTTCAGTTGGCAACTTATGGATGTGAGTGATGGACCATATTTTCCATGGCAAAGTATGGATGTGAGTGATGGACCATCTTTCCCATGGCAACACATGGATGTTAGTGATGGACCATCTTTCCCTCGGCAAAACATGGATGTGAGTGATGGACCATCTTCCGTGGCAAATTATGGATGTGAGTGAGGGAACATTTTTCCTATGGAACATATGGATGTGAGTGATGAACCATTTTTCCCATGGCAACACATGGATGTAGTGATGGACCATTTTTCCCGTGGCAACTTATGGATGTGAGTGATGACCATCTTTCCCGTGGCAACTTATGGATGTGAGTGATGGACCATCCTTCCCATGGCAACACATGGATGTGTGTCATATACCATTTTCCTGTGGCAACTTATGGATGTGAGTGATGAACCATCTTTCCCATGGCAACACATAGATGTGAGTGATGGACCATCTTTCCCGTGGCAACACGTGGATGTGATTTATGGAACATCTTTCTCAGGCAACACATGAATGTGAGTGATGGATCATCTTTCCCATGGCAACACAGGGATTGTGTCATTACCATCTTTCCCGTGGCAAATTATGGATGTGAGTGATGGACCATCTTTCCCATGGCAACTTATTTATGTGAGTGGGGACCATCTTTCCCGTGGCAACTTTGGATGTGAGTGATGGACCATTTTTCCCGTAGAAACACATGGATGTGAGTGATGGACTATCTTTCCCACGGCAAAAATGGAGTGTTGTGGCCTCTTTCACGTGGCAACTTATGGATGTGAGTGATGGACTATTTTCCACATCAAATATGGATGTGTGTCATGTACCATCTATCCCAGGGCAACACATGGATGTGATTGATGGACCATCTTTCACGTGGCAACTTATGGATGTGAGTGATGGCCCATTTTTTCCCATGGCAACACATGAATGTGAGTGATGGACCATCTTTCCCATGGCAACTTATGGATGTGAGTGATGGAACATCTTTCCCGTGGGAACTTATGGATGTGAGTGATGGACCATCTTTCCCATTTCAACACATGGATGTGAGTGATGGACCATCTTTCCAATGGCAGATTATGGATTGAGTGATGGACCATCTTTCCCATGGAAACACATGAATGTGAATGATGGACCATCTTTCCCATGGCAACACATGGATGTGAGTGATGGACCATCTTCCAATGGCAACTTATGGATGTGAGTGATGGAACATCTTTCCCGTGGCAACTTATGGATGTGAGTGATGGACCATCTTTCCGTGGCAACACATGGATGTGAGTGATGGACCATCTTTCCCACGGCAACAAATGGATGTGATTAATGGACCATCTTTCCCGTGGCAACTTATGGATGTGAGTGATGGACCATGTTTCCCATGGCAACACATGAATGTGAGTGATGGACTATCTTTCCCATGGCAACACATTGATGTGAGTGATGGACCATCTTTCCAATGGCAACTTATGGATGTGAGTCTCAGAGTTTAGAGTAGTGCAGTGATGCAGTGACATCGTTACGCCCGCCAGGCGACTTAGTCCCCAGCAGGGATGCCGTAACTTCGTTACGCTGCCAGGCGAGTAGTAGTTACCTGCCTGCAAGGTTGCTGGCTGCTGACGAGACGGCCAGCGGTCAGGCAAGGACGACGCAAGACGCACGCCTGCCTCGTGAAGCCACTTCAGGTGGGAGGCAAGTTGCGAGCTATAGGCAGACAGCTTTGGGACGTCGACTCGACTGGACGCATGATGAGAGAAGTGTCTGGACATCTTGAGAGATAGACTGTGAGTTGTATTGTGTATGTAAGTGTATTGAAGTGTCAAGTATATCTTGTTGTGATCATCGTACGATATATGATCTGTAAATAAATCCATTGAACGTTGTGTCGTTGAGTCTTAAGTCAAATCACGTTGTACTTGTACTGTCTCACATGTGTTAGGTTAGCGAGCCAAGTTTAAGACCCTGACAGTGAGTGGTGGAACATCTTTCCCGTGGGAACTTATGGATGTAAGTGATGGACCATCTTTCCCATGGCAACACATGGATGTGAGTGATTGCCATCTTTCCAATGGCAACTTATGGATGTGAGTGATGGACCATCTTTCCCGTGGCAACTTATGGATGTGAGTGATGGACCATCTTTCCCATGGCAACACATGGATGTGAGTGATGGACCATCTTTCCCGTGGCAACTTATGGATGTGAGTGATGAAACATCTTTCCCGTGGCAACGTATGGATGTGAGTGATGGACCATCTTTCCCGTGGCAACGTATGGATGTGAGTGGTTCTTGGGGTATTGTGACACTATTAGGCGTGTTTAAATCAAATACCAAATCATACCCAATCTTCCGGAGATAGGGGCACAGTGTACAAGAAAGCGTACATATTGGCATGCTTGATGCTCTGTTTGTGCACAATTGACACACACACACACACACACATACACACACACACAAAAGAAAGTACATACACACAAACACACACACACACACACCTACCCACCCACCCACCCCAGCACGCACAAACACACATACATACGTACATACACACATACATAAATACAGACAGACAAGACAGACAAACAGACAGACAGACAGACAGACAGACAGACATGCACCCTTGCAACCAAACACCGATATACCCATACACCCAAAAACACCAAACCACCCATACACCCATAAACACATACACACATACATAAACACAATCGTGCGGGCTAACTCAAGCGACCCGCTCACACATACATACAAGCAAACACTCATAAAGACAGACATACATACGCGTAAATAAGAATTTATCATCATCATGTTCTCTGCCAGATCTCTACAGATCTCGACCCCTAGTTGTCTAGATCATTTCCACTTGTGATATACCTACCAACCACAGTCCCAGCCCATCCATTTTACATGTGATATCCTCCCAAACCCCAGTCCCAACTCATCCACTCTACGTGTGATACCTCCCTACCACAGTCCCAAACCATCCACTCATAGTGATATATCCTACACAGTCCCAACTCATCATATATGTGATACATCCCTACCACAGTCCCAATCATCACTCTAGTGTGATACCTCCCACCACATCCCCAAATGTGATCCCCTCTGTGTTTATTTTCTCGATCTACCACGTTTCCAACTCATCCAGTCTATTTCCTCTCTACCGTCGCCTTCACTCTATTTCCCCTACACTCCCAATTTCTCCACTCTATGTGCCTACATATCTAATATCGTCTACGTGTAATAAGCTAGTCCTACTCATTCGCTTGTTGATACTCTCCAGCAGTCCACTCATACTCTACTGTGCATATCCCTACCACATCCCCAAAACCATCCATTTGTTACATTGTACCTTCTACACATCCAACTCATCCATTACGTGTGATACCACCACAGTCCAACTCTCCACTCTACGGGTACCTCTAAATATACACTATGTGTTCCCACCAGCCATATCCCTCTCTGGCCTCCCTAAATAAACTCCAGAATAATAATATAATAGCATCTCACACGACATCAGAATTGTGGATCAGCTCTGTAATTGTCCGATTTTCCACGTTGCCAAGTCATCCAGATATTTCCTTCTCTGCTTCGCCTTGCTCTTTTCCCCTTAATCTCGCCATTTCTCCAGTTCATAATGTGCCTACATATCTTGATTGTCTACGTCTAATAAGTTTAGTTATCATTTCTTGTTGTATAACTTGCTCAGTAGTTTTTCTGTCTGTCCATAGTACTATTTGCATTTTCCGCAGAAACCACATCAGACGATAATTTGTTACATTGTGCTTCAAAAAGGCATAATAACGACAATCCATGACGGTGAAGACCAGGGATGGAGTTATACCTCTCCATTGCACAATACCTGAGCTGAAATATAGAGACTATGTGTTGCCCATGCAGCATGATCCCTCTCTCGGCCTGCCTAGTTTACTCCAGAAGAAAGGTAACACCAATACATCTGGAACAAGACAAGCTGCAGAAGCTGTCGGATCGGCAAAGCAATGCTCTAACTGTCCGCCTGTCCGAACTTCGATCCTAGGGCACCTGCCAACCAAGGTTTATTGTCTGGTTTGCCCTGCTATGACATTTGTCTTTAGGTTGCATTTCCTCGCACCAGGATAAGGCTTGTACCCTCCCAATTGCGCTCCTCCACCCTAAGCCGTTGGCTCAATGTGGCGTGTCGGGTTTGATAAGCGCCGCCCAATATTCAGTGCAAGCAGAAAGCAAGTAGTACTGTCTATTGTCTTACAGAAGCTCAGTCATATCTGACTAATACCTTACACATGGTCATAGTCAATGATTTAGAAAAAAGGGATATAATCAGAACATATTAAATTATTGCAAACGTAGTGTCAGTTATTTGAATTGTCTCCCTTACAATTGTGTCTCCATCATGAAAATTACAGACACTACAAATCCATAATCATGATAACCATCTCTCCCAGCATAAAGTGGCGATGGTGGTTGTGGTGATGGTGATGGTGATGGTGATGATTCTTGAGGTATTGTGACACTATTAGGCGTGTTTAAATCAAATACCAAATCATATCCAATCTTCCGGAGATAGGGGCACAGTGTACAAGAAAGCGTACATATTGGCATGCTTGATTCTCTGTTTGTTTGTGCACAATTCACACACACACACACACACACACACACACACACACACACACACACAAGAAAGTACATACACACAAACACACACACCTACCCACCCACCCAAGCACGCACAAACACACATACATACGTACATACCCACATACATAAATACAGACAGACAGACAGACAGACAGACAGACAGACAGACAGACATGCACCCTTGCACCCAAACACCCATATACTCATACATCCAAACACCAAACCACCCATACACCCATACACACATACATAAACACAATCGTGCGGGCTAACTCACGCGACCCGCTCACACATACATACAAGCAAACACTCATAAAGACAGACATACATAAAGACAGACATACATACACGTAAATTAGAATTTATCATCATCATGTGCTCTGCCAGATCTCTACAGATCTCGGCCCCTAGTTGTCTAGATCAATTCCACTTGTGATATCCTCCCTACCACAATCCCAGCCCATCCACTCCACTTGTGATATCCATTCCTATCACAGTCCCAGTCCATCCACTCTACTTGTGATATCCATCCCTATCCAGTCCCAGCCTATCCACTCTACTTGTGATATACCTACCAATCAGAGTCCCACCCCACCCATTCTACGTGTGATACCTCCCTACCACTGTCCCAAACCATCCAGCACCACTACCCCCGTGCCGCCCATTCCTCTTCAGTCGCTGATCTTTCCAGCGGTCAAGATATTACGAGTTCCTCACTTTTTTGTTACATGACAAAAGCAAGTTGTTTGTAATGTATTCGTACATAATGTTCTACATTCACTAGCGTTCTACAGGCAGTCGTGTATGTGTACACAATGTAGTACATTTAATAGCGCTCTACTGGCAGTTGTGTAATTGTACACAATGTTCTACAATCACTAGCGTTCTACTGGCAGTCGTGTATGGTGCATAATGTTCTACGTTCACTAGCCAATCGTGTATTTGTACATAAGGTTCTACAATCACTAGCGTTCTACAGGCAGTCGTTTATTTGTACATACTGTTCTGCATTTACTAGCGTTCTACAGACAGTCGTGTTAGTTAGTCGACAGATCATTCTCATTTGCACATCGAACAATTCAGTCCATAAGTGCTCGGATTCCCCATCCTCGAGCAATCCTGGCAGCATGTAGCGGCTCACGACACCAGTTCTGTGTTGGTTTTATAATTTCTAAGGCTCCTGCGTGTTTTCTTGTTGGCCACACCTCTTTTAACTTGTTGTTCTCGCAGTCTGACCATGGTTGTAGATTCCAGTCATCGCTGGTTCTCGTAAACGACTTACTTCTTCGTAGAGCATTCGGAATGTCTGCTGCCTAGTCCATTGGCTAGTCTGCCTTTCACTAGTAGCCCTACCCTGCAAGCATGTCAGCCTGCTTCATTTCCCCTACACCCGCATGTCCCGGGCACGAAGATGGAAACTAATCCTTTGCCAGCCGAGACCGCTCCAAAGACAGCAGCCCACTCTCTTCGGACCCACCCCATCTCTATCCTCCTGGCGAATACTCATTGAGAGTCACTAAAGGACACATAGCCCGAATTGAATGTCTGTGTCCTTCGAGCCATGTTATTGCTTTATTACTGCCATGACTTCCATAGTCAGGCTGCATATGGTCAAAGCAAAAGCGCCAGACTCTTCCTTTCAAATTTTCCCTCCGGCCTGAGCAGTAAAAGCCATGAACTTTAACTCCTCGGACGACCGACCCATCCTTGTAAATGACAGCATCATCCTCTAAAGAATTCTCGAAGATCAGAACCTGTGCCTCCGCCTCCACAGCAGCTGGATTTTCATGTCTGCATCTCCTGTCTAGTTGGATGCACACTGAAAAGGACGTACAGAAATCTGTTGGCACTTGTACCCACTCCTCGCCAGGTTCTAAGTCTTCAAGTGAACACACCTGCTGAAGAATGTCTTCGGATTGACCCGTCCACGACTTTCCTCTTTTTAACCTGCTGCCCCTTACCTTCTTAATCTCGCTATTCAGTGGATGTTGTGTGTTTGCATTGACTCTGAGATAGACACGTGCTAGGCACATTTTTATTCCATCCCTCATGGGAGTACATCGGCCATGTACTCAGAATGGACAAGACAAGACTCCCCAACCAAGCCCTCTTATGGTTACCAGTAGGGAAAAGAAAACGATGAAGACCAAGAGAAGGCTCATTCAATGGCCAAGTGAACATCCAAGATCTACAACATGTAGCAGCGAACCGCCAGACATGGAGAGCCATGACTTCTGCCCTATGTGCCGCATTAGGTCAAGAGAAAAGACTAACTAACCTCATGGGACAATCGTGTATTTGTACATAATGTTCTGCATTCACTAGCGTTTTACTGGCAGTCGAAGTTAGTTATGTTGGCAGTATCCGCTATGTAGTTTCTTTCTTTTGTGTGTGTGTGTAAGGCAGCCCTGAAGTGACATTGAATTCAACGCGTAGCGTCCGGAAAGATTAACCCACTCAACAAACGCCCGAAGACATCGGATGTGTCGGCCGAAATGCGCAATATCGCAGCTCTGCTGTAAATAAGCACAAGATAGTTACGTCAAAAATCAAACATTACAGATACACACGATGAAGAAGAAGAAGAAGAAGAAGAAGAAGAAGAAGAAGAAGAAGAAAAAGAGAAGAAGAAGAAGAAGAAGAAGAAGAAGAAGATAGAAGGATGAAGGAAGAAGAAAGAATAAAGAAGGAAGAAAGAAGAAGAGGAAGAAGAAAGTGTTACATACGCTAGCAAAGAAGTAACATTGATATCAAACATTTATTGTAGAAAGTCGAAATGTGGAGCTGGAGATGTGGATATACAGAAGAATATGTCGTATTTAATAGAAGCAAAAACAATAAATACACAGGTTCTAGACAAACTGGAAATGAAAGAGAGTTGATGAAACAAATGAACAAGAGGCGAGTTAAAAGACACCATTCTTATGAAAATCATGCTGGAGGGTAAGGTTGAATGGAAGAGAACAAGAGGTAGACATCGATACAAGTGGGAAGATAACATCAAGAGATGAACGAACAGCAAGCAATCTGACAGAATATACAGTCAGGGCGAGAGACAGACAGCGTTTGAGATTCATTGTAGCCAACCTGCATTGTGGAGACGGCACCTGATTGATTGATTGAGTTTTGTAGAGCAGGTAGGAAGTGACATACTGCAACATCTAAATTGTTGTAAACATGTTGTTTGTCCATCAAGAATGATGATGACCATTCATTTCATCCAGTGGGGTTGTGTATGGAGCTGTGAGTTCTAAGATCACTGGTAAGGCCTATTTTGGCTCGAAATGTTCTTTGTCAATGTGGGGAAAGAATGCTTGACGTTCAAGGAGGAGGATCTCACGCAGTAGCCTATTTTATTATAGCTCTTGCAGCTCTGTTTGCTTCACAAGTGACTGCACCCTTGCATAGTGATGTACGCCACGAATTTCGGTCCTTAGCAGCAGTCTCCCAAGTGTCGTGATGAATTCTAAAAGTTTGATATTAAAGCGTTTCCAATGACTGCCTTGGGAGCTTTTACCACAATGCAGCTCCCCTTAAAAATTTCGTTTAGGAAGCCTGTGATCTGGCACGAGTCAAGTGACCAGTCCAGCGAATCTGATTCTTCATTAGTAGATTGTGGATACTGGGCATGGACGCTCTTTCTAGGACTTCAGTGTCTTTTATCTTGTCTTGCCATTTGATCTTCAATAGCTTCCTAAGTCAGACTGTGTGGATGTGGTTTAATTTCCTAGCGTGTCGGTGGTAAACAGTCCAGATATCACAAGCATATAGCAGTGTGAATAATACGAGTTGAGTTGAGCTGAGTTACAAACCAACATCACTTGACTCAGGACATTCCCATACGTGCGCCGTCCCCTCGTTCAACAGCCAGAGAAGAGTCATACTACTAATCGTTCCCACCGCTATCTGATTTAAAATTCTCCCGGTCTTCCCTCTAAGTTTTGAGATTCTTCCTGAGCCCGGCCGATCCCCAGCAATCTCATGCTTTCTACTTACGGGTTTCCAATCTGTTTCCCAGCCTACTCCACCTGGTCCCACAAGCGCACGACCACCCTCCCCTCCCTTGTCCATAGGTAATCTACCACCAAGGGATGCATTCCCTGCCAGCCTGTTTATTCCCCTGCACCCCGCATGGCCAGGGCAAAATATCCATACAATTATCACAAATAGCCATTCCACACGAACCATTGGATAATACGCCAACTGCTTTGTAAACTTTCAGCTTTTTTTTGCAGGCTTATTCCATTTCTGTTTCACACATTCTTGTAAGTCTGCCAAAGGCCACGCTCGCCTTGGAAATACTTCGTCATCAATTGTGGCAGCTTGTGACACAGTGCTGCCAAGATAGGTGAATTTGTCCACAACACTTAGTCTATGACCATTTATTTTTATATTCGGCACAGTGTAATTATTCCCTGGAGCTGGTTGGTACATAACTACAGTCTTCTCCAAGTTGATGTTGAGCCCAAAGTTGGCACAGGCATATGAGAAATCTGTAACATTGTGTATCATGTCTGCCTCTGAGTTGGCATATAGAGCGCAATCATTAGAAAACAGGAGCTCTATGACGGGACGCTCCTAGTTTTCGTTTTAGCTTTCAGCCTTCTGAGATTGAACAACTCTCCACCCATGCGGTAGTCGATGTCTATTCCAATGTCGTTGTTTTCGAAGGCATTCGTCAGCATAGTTGACAACATGATGCTGAATAGTGTTGGTGAGAGGACACAGCCTTGCTTCACTCCATTGATGACAGGAAATGGTTCAGACAGTTCACGATTTTCCTGTACTCTTGCCTGCATACCATCATGAGATAACCGCACTACTTGGACAAACTTTCGTGGACAGCCATATTTCGACATAATCTTCCACAGTCCTTGATTGTTATAAACAACCACCCCACACACACACACCCATACATACACACACACCTTGACACACACACACACACACACACACAATGCTCTTTACATACTGAAAAGACATAAGTAAGACAAAACATGCGTGTTTATTTGAGTTGTATTTGTGTGATGATATCAAACACCAGGCAGCTTTTCTAACTGCCACGTTGACAATCATATTTTTATAATTAGACTTTATCTGCGTCACTCTCTGGCCTCTATGTCACTTCCTGACCGCTTTACATCACCGTTTGATATTTGTATTACTTGCTGGCTGCTTTACATAACTGTCACACACACACACACACACATATATCTATTGAGCATGTGTCCTTAGTACTCTTCTTTATGGCAGTGAAACCTGGACAACTTACTCACACCAAGAGAAACGTTTAAACAGCTTCCACCTGCGGTGTCTGCGAAGAATTCTTGGTATTAAGTGGCAAGACACAATCACAAATACTGAAGTATTGGAAAGATCAGGTTGTGTGATGGTTTATTCCATGTTCAGTCTTCGTAGACTTAGATGGATAGGACATCTTAGGAGGATGGACGATGGTAGAATACCAAAGCACATCTTTTTTGTGTGTGTGAATTACAGATAGCTAAGAGATCTCAGGGTCGATCTCTACCACGATACAAAGATGTGTGTAAGCGGGACATGATTGATACATGCATTGATAATGCACATATGGAGAAGGTTGCCACCGAACGTGTTGCATGGAGGGCAATTATCAGAAATGGAATAAAGACAAAGGAGAAAATGATTGCAGATATGTCACACACTATGCGCATGAGGCGTAAGATGGTGCGTGATGGTGATCTTGTGATCACATGCGTCCATTGTGGACGAACATGTATAGCGCGAATTGGTCTGATCAGTCACATTCGCTATCGCCATGGGTTGTAGTTATTTTGCATCTTTGAAGCACAATGTAACAAACTATCATTTATTCAGTAAGACGGTAAAGTGCCAATGATGAATATATATATATATATATATATTATATATATATATATATATATATATATATATATATAGATTGTGCCATACCGATAGGCCGTTAAGCGTGGGTCGTATTGTATCGCCATCTCACACGATCATCAGAATTGTGGATCAGCTCAGTGTTATTGTCTCGATTCTGCCACGTTGCCAAGCCATCCAGATATTTCCTTCTCTGCCTTCCCCTTGCTCTTTTCCCCTTAATCTCGCCAGTTCTCCAGTTCATAATGTGCCCACATATCTTGATTGTCTACGTCTAATAAGTTTAGTTATCATTTGCTTGTTGTATAACTTGCTCAGTAGTTTTTATGTCTGTCCATAGTACTATTTGCATTTTCCTCAGAAACCACATTTTCAGCTTGTCTGCTTACTATCCAGGTTTCACATCCATACAAAAGTACTAGTTCTATATAGCACTTCAATTCTCTTTTTCCGTGTCAATTACCGACATCACAGCATTCGGGGGCATTCCCCATAAGCGCTCCGTCCCCATCCTCAGCAGCCAGCGAAGAGTTCCAACACTAATAGTTCCAGTAGCAATCTGATTATATGTCCGTTCTCGCCTTTCCTCTGAGCGTCCCCTCGTCAAACCTCGCTGCCTCATTCTTACCGGACTATTGGTGATCCATTTGCTCCTTCGAGGTGTACACGTGCTCCCACAAGGCCGCAACCACGTCTGTCTTGTATGCATCAATACACCACCAAGTTTTGTCGAGCTAGCCAATCTGTCCGCCTGTTCATTCCCCAAGCACACCGGCATGCCCAGAAGAAAAGATCCAGAGATGCTTGCTAACCGTGACCTCCGAAGCGAAGCAAGCCACTCTATACGAAGCCTGCCTGTCCTCACCCTCCTCAGCATGCTTTCTGAGTCAGTTTACAATCCACAATGTGTGTATGTATCGTGTTCTCATCCAGCCGGAAAGCTGCACTGACCGCCTCCACCTCGATTCTCAAGCTAGATGTTATGGCATCATACGCCAGGCTCTCCTGCACCAAACGTCGACCATTAGCTTTTGCTAAGAATCCCCAGGTACACTCTCCTACCTCTCAACACCGAACCATCCGTGTAGATAATCACATCACCCCGGGGAATCATTATCCTAAATTAGTTGCTGGATTTCCACTTCCGTGGCCTCTGTGGCAACTTCCCTGCACTTCCGGCTCAATGTGATCTAGTAACTCTGTACAAGTCTGACTGCTTCGCTGGCACTCTGACCCACTCCTCTCCTCGTCTAATGTTCTCCAAGGGGCACACCTGTCTGATCATATCCTCCGCCTGAGCCATCCATGATTTCCTCTTATCAGTCTCTGACCCTTAACTTCGTCCAGCGCCTCACGCAACGGGTGATTTGTGTCTGCAGCTACTCTGAGGTATGCCTTCGCCTGCATCACCTTGTGACTACCAGCAACAGTCGGCAGACCAAGGATGTAACGCATACAACTACTGGTGCATCCCAGAATGACCCGCATAGCTTTGTTCTGTATGCGCTCTAATTTCACCAGCTGACTTTTTGAGACAGTGAGCAGTCCCTAGTCCATAATCAATCACTGAGAGGATCAAGTGCTGGTATAGTGTGAAGAGCATTCCTCTGCTCTGTGTCCCATTGCAGTCATAGTTTTAAGTGCACCTCTATTATAAGTCAAGCTGGGGAGGCCGGATGAGCGAGGTGGGGGTGTTTGATTTCTTTCTGAAAACGGATAGGATTGGACCAAGCTCAGCCGCATGTCTGGAGCTGGAATAATAATAAGCTATTGTTACAGTATGGTTAGCGGGGTAGGAGTATCCACTATAAAAGGTCTTGAAGGACAGACTCCTGTCAAATGTGATTCCCAGATACTTAAGTTTGTTCTCTCTGTTGACGCTTGTACCATCTATCACGAGGCTTGGGACATCAGTTCTCACAATCCTGTTGTCCAGAGAGCACCACAAAACAGCCGCCTTTTCCGGGTGGATGACAGCACTCATTTCAGTGCACCAGTCAATCACTTTGTCTACTGTCGCCTGCAGCTCCTGGGCTGTTTGTACCCTATCTCTCCCCTGCCTGTATGCAAGAATATCAACAGCAAATGTTAGTATCTTTCCAACCCAGGTGCTTCTAGGTATGCAATCTTGCTCGTATACACGTTAAAGAGTACTGGTGAGATTTCAGATCCTTGTGGCAGTCCCGGGGTTAAAGTATGCGGCTTTGAGGTCCATGCACCCAGGCGGAGAGCAACCCGACGAGAATGCAGGACGGCTGCTATCCAGTTCACCAACCAGGGATTGACCCCCTTCTCCATAAGGGCGGTCATCAAAATATCATAGCGAACTCTATTGTACGCATCCTCGAGATCAAGCGCTGTCACCATCGTTTCCTGTCTACTCTGGAACCCCTCATAAACGTTAAAGGCAAAAGTGGCTGCATTTGACCAGGTATCTTTTCCTGGCCTGTAGCTCCCCAGGCCTCTTGGAAGAAGCTTCCCCCTTTCCAAAATATCCTGCAGCTTAACAGCGACTATCTTCTCTAAAACCTTCCCAAATGTATTTTGAAGGGTGATGATGCTAAAGCCGCTGAGCTTTGAATGGTCCTTGAATGGTTCTGGGAGAGGGATGAGATAGCTATGCAACCAATCCTACGGTACTGATGCTGTCCTAAACTTCCTGAATGTGATTAACAAAACTGTTTTATATCTATCGTACTCCCTTATTGTGATTTACATAACTGATTGATATCTATATTACTTCTTGGGTGCGATTTACAAAATTCTGGTATCAGCAGCTGATTCTGAAAGCTTAGCAGAGATAAGACGGTGATATTGCTTTGGGCAGGTACGCTAGGAGTTGATTGTTGATTTCTTTTGCAAGATTACGAACAGTAGTTTGCCATTGCTTTCTGAACGGCCGGCTCACATACCCCGTATGTTACCGACGCGATTCGAACCACTGCTGATTCTCACCGTCGTCTCGTTACCAACGAGAGTATACGAGATTATGGAGAAAAATATATATATATATATATATATATATATATATATATATATATATATATATATATATATATATATATATATATATATATATATATATATATTAGCTGCAGACATCGTTTGCACCTCTTAATTTGATTTTATTTCTGAAACCTCGATTGCGTTGTATGCAGTCATACATTCTTGGGCTACTTTCTACACTCGCTGGCCTGTTGTTTTCGTAAATCTTCGTTGTGCTTTTTATACAGTAGTTTTCTACTACCATTACTCTTTCGCTATATCCATTGTTGTGCAATGGTTTTCTGCATCCACACTAGTGTTACTGTCTACAACATTTCTTGTGCTATTTCCCAATTTCCAGGATATCTCCCGTGGCTAAGGAGTTACGGAAGCAGTTCATAATCCTGCATATCCGCGTTGGAAACACAGCTGTGTTGGCGCTTTTATGAAATGGTATGGGTGCTGGTCGTTCGGAAAGCAATGGCAAACTTCTAAACGTAAGCTTGCCCAGGAATCACGAACAGCCAAAAATACTGGGGTTGACTGCTACGTCCTGTAAAGGACATGCCACTAACTCTGTTTTAATATTTGTTTAACCACTCGCAGTTGACACCCATTATGGTTCTATATTGTAAACCCATCGCAGTGTTATAGCTGACACACATTATTCTATTATAATTAACACCCATGGTGGTGCTATAGTTGACACCCATTATTGTTCTATATTGTACACCCATGATAGTGCTATAGTTGACACCCATTATGGTGCAGTATTCTACACCCATCGTAGTCCTATATTCTGCACGCATCGGTGTGCTATTTTCAACACCTATTGTAGTCCTATTGCATGTGGGCTCAATCTAACGTCACTAAACAATCCAGACACACGCTGCATCTGTGGCTGCCTCCTTATTTCCGTGCTCGAACACATTCGTTAAGGGCCCCACTGGCTGAAACAGACAATGAAAAATGAGTATAACATACTATTATATTTATAAACTTCATACGGAAAGGAATACATAAATTTAGGTCAGTCGGTGGTCAGAGAGAGAGAGAGAGAGAGAGAGAGAGAGAGAGAGAGAGAGAGAGAGAGAGAGAGAGAGAGAGAGAGAGAGAGAGAGAGAGAGAGATAGAGAGTGAGAGAGAGAGAGAGATACACACATACTACACGGAGATATTAGTTACTGTGAACCCACAAAATACATTCAGAAGGATTGATAAGCGATCATATAAGTAGCGATTAGAGGACACTCACGACTACATGGGCATTGAAAGCTATAGGTACCCCACGGGTTTCGAACCTGTCACCTTCAAATGATGATAGTGACTCGCTGTAGAAGCAAGTGTACTTTGACGCATGGCCAAATCGACACTCCTAAATAAAGGAGTCTTTATTAGTCAGGTCTATTACACTCCTGAGCCCACAGCCATGAAATGTGGACCAAACATTCGCATCTAACGATTGAGATAGCACTAAAGGTCTCAGAATGGACAAACGGACAGACAGATAGATAGACAGACAGACAGACAGACAGACAGACAGACAGACAGACAGACAGATAGATAGATAGATAGATAGATAGATAGATAGATAGATAGATAGATAGATAGATAGATAGATAGATAGATAGATAGGGAGTGAGGGAGAGAGGGTGAGAGGGAGAGAGGGAGACAGACAAACAGGCTGTCAGACAGACAGACGTGTACTTTTCCCCTACATATGAGAAACGTTACATGTGTTCTCGCACATTTGTCTGACGGATTACGCTGCACGTACAATCAGCTTCTAGTGAACCAGTCCCAGATCTCCTCTACAGGCATGAACACGCCAACCATTTGATTACAATCTACTAAAAGAGTTCACCCCCCCCCCCCCACTTTTCCCCCCATATGTTAACCGGACACTAAATAGAAACCAACAACAGCAACACTGCAATCTACCAAGCAGCTACTAAGAAGCTACTAAGAGGCACAAAATGCAAGCAATCATGAACAAGCTACATGGGACAACTAAACATTCGCGGATTGGAGTGAGCAGGTAATATACAAGTAAATGGAAATATTCTTCAACAAGTGAATCGGAACAATTATCTCGGAACAGTCATAACATCTGATGGTGGATGTCTCGTAGAGATTAGAACAAGAATCGCCACGGCGAAGATAGCCTTTTGCAAGATGAAAAACATACTGACCAATAAAAAGATGTCAACTGCTACGAGAAAAAGAGTGTTGAGGTGCTACATAGAGCTTATACTTTTGTATGGATGTGAAGCGTGGACAATGAGCAGTCAAGCTGAAAAACATCTGATGGCTGTGGAAATGTGGTTTCTGGGGAGAATGCAAAGAATACCATAGACAAACAGAAAATCCAATGACCTAGTCCCACGAGAAACAAATGAAAATCGTAAACTAATTAGAGAAATTTGACAAAATGTTTAGGGCATGTTATGAGAAGAATTACATTGGAGAACTTGGTGACGACGGGCAAGATCGAGGGGAAGAGAACAAGGGGTAGACAGAGAAGTAAATATCTGGATGGCTTGACCACCTGACATGGTCGGGACAAGAACACTGAGCTGATCCACGACTCTGGTGATCGAGTGAAATGGCGAATCATGACCGCCCACGCTTATCGGCACGGCACATGATGAATGGTTGGTGTTTATGCCTCATTGGGGGACAGGGGGCAAAATACGAAAGCATCACATGACCTTTGTATTCACGCGAGCACTTACAGGCATCTGCAGACAAGCAGATTCTTCAGTGATTCCATATGAGGGGGAACAAAAAATAAACTGAGAAACAGCCCACACTCTGGGTTGATCAGGACCTACTAGACTGAGAGAAAACATCTCAATAGATATATCTCAAAGAAGCACGCTCTAATATCTGTTAGCGTCAAAGCTGTTTTGTTTCAGAAATCCATTACACATATAACAACACTGTACATTGAGTTACCGAAGGTTTGCGTTCACCCGCATCATAAACTAGAGTCGACAAAATGGAGGTCATTTCAACTAACCCGCAATCAGAGTGGGTTGACAGAAAATTTCGCAGGTTATAACACTTCATTGGAGACTGTGTTTTCGTTGTCCTCACCCGGTTTGCTTATTTGTCAGTAAAACTGGCATGTGTTGTTTCCCCTGCGCTTATATCTGTTTATGCTTCCATAAATGGAAATATATTTACGAGCACAGTGATCTGGCAACGGTGGGCGTTCTCATTACACGAGAGTGCTTCTGCCCCTGGCTGGCACAGTGTAGCTATGCTATACCCCTCAAGCATCTTACATCAAACGGCCTATATTCTTCCCATCTATCTACAGCAACTCCATTCATGTCCTGCCCATATTATTCATCATCATAAGCTGTGCCATGTCGATAAGCGTGGGCTGTCAAGTGTCGCCATCTCACACGATCACCAGAGTCGCGGATAACCTCTGTGTGTTTGTCTCTACCATGCCATGTGGCCAAGCCATCCATATATTTACTCCTCTGTCATCCTCTTGTTTTTGTCCCCTCAATCTTGCCAGTTGTCACAATTTCTCTAATTTATTTCTTCTCATCACCTGCCACAACAAAACAAAAAATTGTGACTCTCTCCATCTAATTTCTGTAATCAGCTTACGGTTTTCATTTGCCTTTTGCTCATTGGTTTTTCTGTCTGTCCATAGTATTCTTTGCATTTTCACCAGACACCACATTTCAACTACCAGTTAGGTGTTTTTCAGATTGTCTGCTCATCGACAACGTTTCACATCCATTCAAAAGTATATGTTCTATCACTTCAACACTCTTTTTTTTCTGGTTTCAATTGACATCTTTATTTCGCATCTGTCTCTAATTCTCCTCTGCTTGTGTGTTTAGCTCTCCCTCTATTTCGCATCTGTCTCTAATTCTCCTCTGCTTGTGTGTTTAGCTCTCCCTCTATTTTGCATCTGTCTCTAATTCTCCTCTACTTGTGTGTTTATCTCTCCCTCTATTTCGCTTGCCCTGTGGGTTCCAGATAAAGTACGTTCTAGTTATACTGTTGTTTGTCCATCTAGAATAATGGTGACCATTCATTTCATCCAGTGGGGTTGAAGGTATGGAGCCGTGAGTTCTAAGATGGCTGATAAGGCCTATTTTGGCTCGAAATGTTCTTTGACAATGTGGACAAAGACTGCTTGACGTTTCTCTAGGAGGATTTCCTGAGGTGGTTTTTCTGTCCTGCCTTTTCTTCACAGCTCTTGCAGTCCTGGTTGCCTCAAATATGACTGCACCCTTGCGTAATGATACACGCCACGAATTTCGGTAACTGACTGCAGTCTCCCAAGTGTCATGATGAATTCCAAAAGTATTCAGTGAGAATTTCAGAGTGTCTTTAAAGAGTTTCCTCTGGCCGCATTGGGAGCGTTTACCACAACGCAACTCGCTTAAAAAATTCGTTTAGGGAGCCTGTGATCTTGCATGCGAGTCAAGTGACCACCCCAGCGAATCTGATTCTTCATTAGTAGAGTGTGGATACTGGGCATGAACGCTCTTTCTAGGACTTCAGTGTCTGGGATCTTGTCTTGCCATTTAATCTTCAGTAGCCTCCTAAGGTAGACTATGTGGAAGTGATTTAATTTCCTAGCGTGTCGCTGATAAACAGTTCAGGTTTTACAAGCATATAGCACTGTGGATAATTCAACTGCTTTGTAGACTTTTAGCTTTGTTTGCAGGCTTATTCCATTTCCGTCCCATACATTCTTGTACAGCCTGCCAAAGGCCGCGCTGGCCTTGGAGATTCTTGCATTCTCTTCGTCATCAATTGTGGCAGCTTGTGACACAGTGCTGCCAAGATAGATGAATTTGTCCACAACACTTAGTCTATGACCATTCACTTTGATATTCGGCACATTGTGATGAATCCCTGGAGCTGGTTAGTACATAACTACAGTCTTCTTCAAGTTGATATTGAGCCCAAAGTTGGCACAGGCATGTGAGAAAGCTGAAACATTGTGTTGCATGTCTGCCTCTGAGTTGGCATATAGAGCACAATCATCAGCAAACAGGAGCTCTCTGACGGTGTCGCTGTTAATTCTGGTTTTAGCTTTCAGCCTTCAGAGATTGAATAACTTTCCATCCATACGGTAGTTGATGTCTATTCCAATGTCGTTGTTCTCGAAGGCATTCGTCAACATAGCTGAAAACATGAGGCTGAACAGTGTTGGTGCCAGGACACATCCTTGCTTCACTCCATTGGTGACAGGAAAGGGCTCAGGCAGTCACCATTTTCCTGTACTCTTGCCTGCATACCGTCATGAAATAGCCGCACTATTTGGACAAACTTTCGTGGACAGCCATATTTTGCCATAATCTTCCACAGTCCCTCTCTGGTGACTGTATCAAAAGCTTTGGTAAGGTCAATGAAAGTGGAGAACATTTCGCAGTTCTGTTCCTGACATTTCTCTTGTAGCTGCCTTGCAGCGAAAATCATGTCAACAGTTCCTATTTCTTTTCTGAAGCCACATTGACTCTCAGGAAGAAAACCTTGATCGAGATGGGCCGTGAGGCGATTGAGAAGAATTCTGGCGAGTATCTTCCCTGTAATTGAAAGCAAGGAGATGCCTCGGTGGTTGTCACGGGATTGGCAGTTTCCTTTACGTTTGTAAAGGTGGACTATTGACGCGCCTTGAAATCTTGTGGCATGGTCTCGTTCACACATATGTTTGTAAAGACTTGGTGAAGCTGCTCTGTTAGGACCGGCCCACCTGCCTTGTATATCTCTGCTGGGATGGCGTCAGGACCAAGTGCCTTGCCGCTGGAGAGTTGCTGGATGGCTTTGTTTACTTCCACTATGTTTTGGCAGGTCATCAAGTTTATCATTGTTGGGAACTTGAGGAAGGCAGTTGATGGTTTCATCATCGAAGAAGGAAGTTGCATTTAAGATGTTGCTGAAATGCTCTGCCCAGCGTTGAAGGATTTCTTTCTTATCGTTGCACATCGACCTTCAGTCCATAAGTGATCGGATCCTCTCCTCAGCAAATCCAGCAGCGGTAGTGGCTGACGACGCCAGTTCTGTGTTGTTTATCAATATTCTTTGGCTTCCTGCGTATGTTCTTGTTTGGCCACCCCCTTTTAATTGCTGCTCTCGCAGTTGGCCATGGTTGTAGTCACAGTATCACTTGGTTCTTGCAAAAGTCTCACTTCTGTAGAGCTTCGAATGTCAGCCTGTCCATGGCGCGTCGCCCTCCACAGTAGCTCCCTGCGAGCTTGTCAGCCGCTCATTTCCTTGTACTCCGCATGACTGGCATGAAGATGAAACTAATCTTGCCAGCCGAGACGCTCAGAGCAACATCTCTTCGGATCGACCCCTCTCTATCCTCTTGATCATGTCATTGAGTCGCTAAGGAACAAGCCCTAGTGAATGTCTGTGTCTCGAGCCATGATTGCTTACTCAGTGCATGCTTCCATGGTCAGTTACTTGTGTTTCAGTGAAGCACCAGAGTCTCTTCAATTCTCCCTCCGGCCGAGCGTAAAGGCCCATGAGTTCTCACATGTCGGACGACCGACCCTGTGTAGATGACCGCGTCACTGTCTAGCGAATTCTCGAAAATCACGCTTGTACTTCAGCTCCACAGAAGCCGGATTTCTTGTTGCATTTCTATCTAGTGATGCAACTGAAAAGGATGTGCAGAGTCTGTTGCACTGCACCCACTCCTCGCGGTTCTAGTCCTCAATGACACACCTGTTGAAGATGTCTTCGCTTGACCCATCACGACCGTCTCTTTTAACTGCTGCCCTCCCTCCTAATTTCATATGCAGTGGATGCTGTGTGTTTGCGTAATCTGAGGTAGGCGCGTGCCCTGCAAACTTGCATTATCTCTCAATGTTGGAAAATCAAGAAGGTAGCGCATCGCCGCATGCTGTATCTCTGTACATCAAGAATAATCGCATAGCTTCATTCTGTATCCTTTCCATCCTTTCTATCTGCCGGGCTGAGAGTCAGGATTGCATGCATACTCCAAACAACAGACAGCCCTCGTACAGAAGACATAGATGGCGCTGCTACAGTTTGCTGCCGCCATCACGCATCGCTGCCAGCCGCTTGCCTGTTACACCGGCTAATGCGCATTAAGCAAGGCTTCGTCAAACCGTATCCCCAGGTAATCATTGCCTGCGTTCTTTCACCGTCTCGACACAGCATTACGTTGTGTTGATTGTGACATATGATATCAACGAGAACCAGTCACTGTTGCATTTGTGGGTTGACCATTGCCCCAGCTTCATCAACCAAGTACTATGCGATTGGTTCGGTTTGTAGTCCACAGAACCTCTCTCTATCCGTACTGACGATAAACTAAAACATATCGCAATGACAATGTCTGCAGTCCAGGATCTGCTCACTGGTTATTCTCACTGTGTAGGCGTTGAACAGTACGGAGATAATGGGTGATTCCTGTGGTGGCCAGTATTGTTGATGGTTCCGAAGTCCAAATGCCACATCTAAAAACTACTTTCCGTTAAGAGGGCTGCAGCGATCAACTAAGGAGGAATGACTTCGTTTAGTTCAAGAAGTGAACATTAAAAAATCCAGTGTACTCTGTTGTATGCGTCTCAAGATCAACGCTGCAGCAACAGTTTCAGTGCCCGAGTGGAAACCTCATGACATCATGGCAAAGACTGCTGCATGGTCCAGGTTCTCTTTTGGCGGTACCCACAAGGGAGGTGGGAAAACACCTGCCTCTCTGTTGGCTTGATATTTTCTGCAATTACTTCTCCAGCGCTGATACTGTATTGCATGGCTATAATTCGATATCCCTGGATTTTTTTGTGGTCTTTGTCAGGCTTCGGCAATGAGGTGCCAGTGTTTCGAGCAAGGGTGCATCCTCGATGTCCTATTTCTCATGGGAAGACGGAAAATTGTGTTGTTAATCAGGAGATCGTGTTCGGCACATGTCTAAAGGAGAAGGAGTCCATTGCTGTTACAATTTCCGACTCCGTGCTTTCCAATAAAGCCACTCCAAGAGGTGGTGTCCTTGCCTACTCTGCCATTGAAATCCCCAAGGAGTATAAGTTTGTATCCTTTGGGAACAGATACATTGTGCAGGTCCTCATAGAACTTGTTCTTGACATCATCCTCTAATTGTCCTCTGCTTGAGTGTTTAGGTCTCCCTCTATTTCGCTTGCTCTGTGGGTTCCAGATAAAGTAGGTTCTAGTTCTACTATTAACGGCTATCTCAGCGTGGCTCCTACTCTACCCCAGTGCCATGTCCTGATCTCTTGATTCTCTGGAATGTGTCACGTTCTCTCCCTAAGCTCAACTGTGGATGGTGTTTATCCACGACCCATGATAATAATGTCAGGGTAACATAGACAATTGTAGAAAAGCGAGGCATGGCATGACAGGAACAAATCACAAAGAAGTATTTCAATAACAGGGATAGAAGACAACATTACTGAATGAGATCAAGATCGGAAAATTACAGTGCTGCGGGCATATAATGAGATGCACCTTGGCGAAGCGATTACGGATGCGATTCATAATCCCGTATACCCGCGTTCAAAACACAGCTGCGCGCGATTTGGCAGCAGAGCACGTTGCGTCGTTGCGTTGGTTTTGCATTGGTATCGGTCCCGGTCGTTCAGAAAGCAATGGTAAACTACTGAACGTAAACTTGCCAAGAGATCACAACAGTAGAAATGATGGTGTTGACTGCGATGTCCTATAAAGGATATACCAAAAAAGTTCCTTTTTAACAATTGTGCTGTAGGGAGATTTCGCGGGGAAGCGTCCAAGAAGAAGACAACGCTAGACGTGTGTGAACAATATTAAGTTATGAATTGAAAAAAACCGGCATGAGTGCACACACACACCGGCAGATTATGTTCGAAGCTGATTTCTACTCAACTTCAATGCATAAAAGGCACCCGAGGAAGATGGTGACGGTGATGCCGATTTGACACGTATGAAGTTCTTTTTTTTTTTTTTTTTTTTTTGGACGTGTCAGTCAATCCCATCATATTTTGGCTGTTTGTGATTTATTGGCAAGTTTATGTTCAGTAGTGTGCCATTGCTTTCTGGACGACCGGAACTCATACCATTCTATAAAAACAAACGCAAGTCGGTTTGCTGCCAAATCGCACGCGGGATTATAAACTGCGTGTGTAACGGCTTCGCCAGAGAGCCGGCACGTATGAAGAGGTTTATAAATATTGACACATTTGAAAGTTCACCTTTCAGTTCCAGAAAGTTGAGGAACTCCTGCAGGATGTTGTCTGCTTGTGCCTTAGCGCTTCCTGATACTGGTGTCTGGAGGTCAAAATCAGGGGACAGAATAGAAGTCAAGTCCATATCATCTTCCAGCCGCCTGGTGTAAACTGCACCAGGTGAACTGGAGCGGAGATGATCGTCTGTGAACAACTCTGTCTGCAGCTTGGGATACATGGTGTAGTCAAGACTGATACCCTCAAACATGTCCGGAGTGTATGGGAGATGCAGTCGGTGGCTTAATTCTAACACCGGGAGAGCGTCCTGGTAGGGATCTTCAGCGCTGTAAACTGGGTGTGCTGGCAGTGTCTCTATCCGATTGTCTAGGTGTGATCTTCGCTGCATGCGACCTGCAACAAGGTAAGTAACCTGAAACTTTCAACAGGCCATATGGAAAGTTACTGGTAAATGGTGAACATTATACAACAATATATGGCTCTTATGATAACGCTTTCTGATAGATTCCTTTGGGATAAGAATAGCAGGAAGGCAGGCGCAGATCCATCCATTCACCCATCCATCTATCCAGACAGACAGACAGACTCACACACATAAGTAGAGTGAGAAAAAGGGAGATAGTTAGGCAGACGTACAGCTTGACAAGCAGTCTGGCAAGCCAAAATGAAGACAAGACAGACACACAGTTAGCCACACAGACAAACAGGCAGATATACATATAGACAAATATATACACCAGCTAACTGACCTACCTATCTATATACCCACCAACCTACCCATCTATCAACCATATTTTTCTATTAGGGACGCTGAAGACAACTACATCCTCATCAAAAGAAGATTTCGAAATCATTCAAGAGTGTCACTGGAAAAGCACACAATTATGTATGTGCCATGTTGAATGTGTTGTCTGAAGGGCAGACACATCCGTTCATCCCTATTGCCGGTTCTGCTTGAATGTCACACATATCTGAACTTTGAACGCGTTGCTTGAAAGACATGCATTTCTGAATGATGGATTTGGTGCACAGAGGACTGCATTGTCATTAACCCAGATACGGCGTCTGTGTTCTGCTGTGCATTCTTCAGAACATTGGGAGAGGAAAGAAGTGGTTCTAAATGCCAGAAGATCACTCAGACCTGTTTAGGGCCATCATGACATTAGACAGTAAATGCAGGGATTTGTCGGCAGGCTGCTCAGAATGGAGGTGTAACAATTAATTTAGGCATTTGCTCCCAGTCTACGTAATCATCTAAACGGATGGCTCTGTGCTAAGAGGCAAAAGAGGTGCCTGGAGCGAAGGTTAATGAATAGTGTTTAATGCAAGAGGGCATGGCGTATGACATCACGACTTCCAATTAAACAATGTAATTAGAGGCAGTCACTACGGCGTTCAGTTGACTGGAGGACAAACAAAACACACACACACACACACACACACACACACACACACACACACACACACACACACACACACACACACACACACACGTCATGATTGAGGTGGACTAACGGAGTTTGCTAAAAAATGTGAAGACACACATATTTCGTGCAGAGTGGCATGTTTAAATTCAAAAGAATCAAATTTGTGGAGTATCCGTTGGATCTTTTTTCCAGGACATGCCGATCTGTTGGGAAAGAGCAAGCGGACCGATTGGCTTGGCCTTAACCTTTAGGTTAATGGTACATTAAGGCAGACGTAGTCAGGGCCCATGGGGATCATGTGTATAGTTTGAAATAACAGATAATCGCCATAGCGTAGAGAGGCAGGCAGTGACCATAGATTTGGCCGACACTCAGTACTCCGTGGCAAGAATGACATACAATCAGACTAAAACTGGCACTATCAATGTTGGGACTCTTCGTTGACTGTTGAAGATGGATGAGAACGAAGCACGTGTAGGAATGTCCCGAGGGCAGTGATGTCAGTTCTTGACTCGGCTCCACCTAATGCTGAATGTGTGTACTTTGTCACCCGTGTCTGAATTTCTCTTTCAGCGGACACAACGTAAATAATGCCTCCTTCAGTAAACACAATGAAGATACAGAAGAAGATATGAATACAGTCAGAATAAATCGCTGTCTTGCTGACTCTATCTTGTGTGTACTATGTTCAGGGGCTCGAATCCGCATCAGAGCGGATGTGTAAGTGAAGCTGGGCTTCCGGCTTGCCCCAGCCTAAGATGGGTACCAGAAAAAGTATTGGTGGCCGTGGTTAGACTGACCTCGTCAACTTGTTAGTGTCGATTGGTCGTTAGACTGACTTCGTCAACTTGTTAGTGACGATTGGTCGTTAGACTGACCTCGTCAACTTGTTAGTGTCGACTAGTCGTTAGACTGACCTCGTCAACTTGTTAGTGACGATTGGTCGTTAGACTGACCTCGTCAACTTGTTAGTGTCGACTGGTCGTTAGACTGACCTCGTCAACTTGTTAGTGTCGACTGCTCTATAAATACATGGTCTCTTACTAACTCTCCACCGGTCTCCCTGTCCTAGGAGTTAAACGACTTTCTCCTTAATCCCGTTTATCCACATAGGGTAACGCACCACGCGAAAATTGGAAACGGTTCTCGCCGCGCTGGTAACTTACGGGATAAGTGAGCCGGCCGCTCAGAAAGCAATGACAAACTACTCAGTGTAATCGTGCCAAGAAATCAACTTCTTCTTCTTCTTCAGCGTTCCGAGCCATTGAGGTTCTTTTCTGCAGATACAATCCGTCTCCATTCGTCTCTCTGGTGGACCTTCTCTTGCCAGTCGTTGATTCCAAGTGCTTGTAGGTCTGTATATGTATTATCTCTCCACCGCCTTCTTGGTCTACCTCGGAGTCTACGGTCATTTGTTTCCTGAGTGTGAGCGAGTTTTGTTTCCCTATTACCTTCCATTCTTTCTATATGCCCAAGCCATTGTAGTCTATTAGCCTTCATGATACCAGTGATTAGCGGGGACTTAAACAGATCATAAATGTCTTTGTTACTTCTTCTTTTCAACTCTCCACTTTGTGTATCCCTAATGGGTCCAAAGATGCGTCTTAAAAATTTGTTCTCAAAGGTTTGTAACAAGGCTTCGTCTCCTATCGTTGCATTCCAGGTTTCAGAGCCATACAGCACAACTGGTCTGATCAGTGTTTTGTATATTGTGATTTTGGTGTTACGAGATAGCGCATTTGATTTTAGTAGATGTTGTAGTGCATAGTATATCTTATTTCCAGAGTTGATTCTAGTTTGTATTTCTTCCCTTACGATGTTGGAGCAGTTGAAGATTTTACCTAGGTATTTGTATGTTTCCGTTCTTTTAATGGTCATATTATATTTTTGTATGTGGCCAGAGTTTTTAGCCATTCCGTCTCTTGAAATTACCATGTATTCTGTCTTATCTTGGTTGATAACCAGCCCCATCTGTTGGGCTTTTTCCTTTAAGTGAGTCAATATTTCCAATGTCTTTTGTTCACTTTGCCCTATAATATCTATATCATCTGCATAACCAAGCAGCTTGGATGTTCCTCCAATATCACATTCCTCCTTTATCTTCCTTACAACTTTCTCTACAGCCAGATTGAAGAGTAGCGGCGATAGTGCATCACCCTGTTTCAAGCCAGATGTTATTTGGAAAGGGTCTGATTTCCTGCCTTTATATGTTACTATATTATAAGTATCTTCCATGCATAGTCTGGTCATGTTGATTAACTTCCTTGGTATTCCAAATTCCTGCATAGCATTCCATAGACTATTCCTATGGACACTATCATAAGCCTTTTTAAAATCCACAAAAATGTTATGGAGATCTCTTTTATATTCCCAATTTTTCTCGGCTATTTGTCGTAAGATAAATATCTGATCTATTGTTGATCTGTTTTGTCTAAAACCCGCTTTGTAGTCACCTAATATGTCTTCTGAATATGGTTTTAGTCTATTTAGTAATACTGCGGATAGTATCTTATAGCTTGTGGACAGTAGTGATATTCCTCTATAATTTCCACATTGGAACTTGTCTCCTTTCTTAAAGATAGGTATTAATAATTACTCTTTCCCAAGAAATCAACGACAGCGGTAAAATGCTGGTGTTGACAGCGATGTCCTGTAAAGTATATGCGGAAAAAAACAAAAACAACTCTCCACCTTGAGCAACAATATGGCCATCCAATCGAATCTCAGGTTATTTAACAAGTGATTACAAGTGCCGATGATTAAACCCAGTTATTTACACATAACGAATCTACAACATATGTAAAGAAACCAGCCAAACAGAGACCGCAAGAACACCGCATGACGAAAGCACAGAAGAAGAACCATTTGCAAATCTAACCATTAGAGAACTGTTTGCGGACGACCAAGCACTAATAGCAAAATCAGAATCTGAATTACAAGACCACATGACTAGTCTAAACGAAATGTGTCGGGACCATAACATGAAAATTAGCACAAGTAAAACAGAGGTACAGAGTATAACTAAAGAAGAAAAAGCAACAACGATTTACCTAAACATTCCTTGAAATAAGTAAAAAGTTTCAAGTACCTAGGAAGTATAATATCATCAAATGGCAAATCAGAAGACGAGATCGACAATAGATGCAACAAAGCAAACCAACTCATTGGACAAATGGCACCTAATACTAAAGAATAAACATGTATCAATAACTACTAAAAATAACTTTACAACACACTCTTCCTACCAACTCTATGTTACCAATGCCAAACCTGGACAATGACAGAAAAAGAGAAAAGAAAAATCACAACAACAGAAATGAGATTCCTGAGAAGAATACTCAATGTATCAAGAAGAGATAAGATCAGAAATGAAGAAATCAGGACTAAAGTGGGGGTTACAGCTGCACTAGATTTTATTAGAAGCAGCAAGTCAAATGGTTTGATCATGCAAGTAGGTTACCAACTAACAGTATACCACAACAAGGCAATGATGTACAGACCAGAGGGAAACAGAGGAAGAGGCCGACCACGTAAGCGATGGACGCAGGGAATAACAGAGTCCATGGGAATATCGATACATGAAGCCCATAAGCGGGCACTCTCCCGCTGTTTATACATCACCTCGACACCGCAAGGTACAATAGGAACATGATGAGATGAGATGAGATCGAATCTACAGTACAATTTGTAAGAGCCTTAGATGTTACGTCAAACAAAGATATACATAATTGTTGTGTACAAGATATGTAACCAAACTGATCTACATCTAATGGAAATGTAACAAGAAGGACAAGCTATTTAAATCATCAATACTTGCCTATATGACATACCTGCAAAACTGTTCTTTTTATCGTACAAACGAGTCTGTCCGGGAAGACTAAACGGTTTTATCATCTTCACCTGAAAAATATCAGCAGAATATTGTCAAACCTGACTTGATTGATGTGAGATATTCCCAGCCAACTCACAGCCTTCGACTTCATAGTTCTGATAAAAACGGTTACGCCATACTTTTGCGTTGCGCAGAAACGATCAAAACATGCCTATTGCCGGAAACAGCAAGCGGGAGCCCGCTAGGCACAATGGTGGGGGAACAGGAAATGATGACTCTGACTTTAGATTGTTAGTTTCACATGTTGGGTTGAAGCCAAGCAGGTGTTCTAGTCCTTGGGCAGGCAAAGCTTTCATTGTGTGATTCTTGAAGTTAAGATGGGGCGTTTAACTGAAAGCCTACTGTTGTGAAGATGCGGTCTTGGTTGCTGAGGGCGGTAAACTTGTATGTCATGTCCATCTTTTGCCAGCCCAAATAGTACAGCCCATTTCCTTGCATCATCCACCACCCCCCCATCCTACCAAGATCTCACCCATGTAACCCATGAACCCACTGAGAATTCCTGATGATCCTACTGAAGAACTTTATCACCCCTCACTTACATAAGAGATGACCCTCTGCTAGAGAACTGGTTCCAGGGAAGAAGCAGAATCATATACAACTGAAGTACCTACCGGCAGATATCAGCTGCACCGGTGATATATATATATATATACTTTTTTTGTAAAGCGGTATCTACTTAGTGATGCATTAAGATACTTTAATGTAGTGTGAATAAATCAACTGTTGGATTTATGTTTCCCATAATTATGCATTCACACCAGTTGGTATTCTTTGTAAACCTGACCATGATTTTCCCAGAGATGTACTCCATGTAAAATATAATATATTTGGTTGTTATATTTTTTGATTTATTACACTTTATGTTACCAGACCATTTGTTGATTGATTCTTACATATTGTTTGTTAACACAAATATTATGTGATGTCACTGTATGTCCTGTTTATACTGTAAATGGTTTGTCATGATATTGTTGGTCTGGTCTATCAAATACTTGTGTATTATAAATCATATGTGACCGTATTAATTTAGACCGTATGAGGGCGGACACCTGCACACTAGCACCTTTTCCCTAGTGATAGAAAATGGCATCCAATTTTGGGATAGTGGCAACAGTCCGTGGTCTCCACACCTTTCCAAGAAGCTTAAACTTATATCTATATATATATATTTTTTTTCTTCATTAATTCGTGTAGATACAACACATCCTTAGTATCTTCACGTGGGGGCACGAGCCAATAAAATTTAGCTTCCAGAAGGTGATCTTGATAGAGGATAGGAACCCATCCCCTTTGGGCTTACCCTGATAATATTCCTCAGACAATTAAATTCCTCTTAAGTGGGTGTTACATTCTAACAGATGTAACCCCTATAAATAAACCTCACAAGTGGGACTTGCTCGTCCTGGAATGAATTAATTATAATCTCCTCACTAGTGTGGAATCTTATAGAGGGACATTTAAACCCCTAGCAGCCCAAACATAAGTAAGACTTCAGTCAGGAATATTCGGACAAGGGAAATCTCATTACAGGTGTTTGGTCTTGATATAGGAAGGGGGGAGTGTGGTATTTACTCTTATTAGATCCAGTAGGGCTAAAGAGTTTAGGAGTGTAACTTCTTAGTGAATAAGTTCCCATTATTACCTGAACATATGGTGCGCACTGGTTAAATTAATTAGTGACATTGTGTTGCTAACCCATTTTTGCATGCTATTTTTATATCTTCTAAAGGGATCACTGAGGCTGAGCTTGACCGAGGCCCTAGAACACCCAGATTTTTTCCAGATAGTTAGTTAGTCGACAGATCATCCTCGTTGCACATCGAACCATTCAGTCCATAAGTGCTCGGATCCCCTCCTCAGCAAATCCCGCAGCGTGTAGCGGCTAACGACGCCAGTTCTGTGTTAGTTTATCAATCTTCTTTGGCTTCCTGCGTAGTGTTCTTGTTTGGCCACCCCTCTTTTAATTTGCTGCTCCCGCAGTCTGGCCATTGTTGTAGATTCATAGTCATCACTTGGTTCTCGCAAAAGTCTCACTTCTCGTAGAGCATTCAGAATGTCAGCCTGGTCCATGGCGCGTCCGCCCTCCACAGTAGCCTCACCTGCGAGCTTGTCAGCCCGCTCATTTCCTTGTACTCCCGCATGACCAGGCACGAAGATGAAACTAATCTTTGCCAGCCGAGACCGCTTCAGAGGCAGCAACCATTCTCTTCGGATCGACCCCTCCTCTATCCTCTTGATCATGTTCATTGAGTCGCTAAGGAAACAAGCCCTAGTGAATGTCTGTGTCTCGAGCCATGTTATTGCTTTACTTACTGCCATGACTTCCATGGTCAGGCTACTTGTGGTTTCAGTGAAAGCACCAGAGTCCTCCTTCACAATTCTCCCTCCGGCCCGAGCTGTAAAGGCCCATGAGCTTCTCACATGTCGGACGACCGACCCATCTGTGTAGATGACCGCGTCACCGTCTAGCGAATTCTCGAAAATCAACGCTTGTACTTCAGCCTCAACAGCAGCCGGATTTTCTTGTCTGCATTTTCTATCTAGTTGGATGCAAACTGAAAAGGATGTGCAGAAGTCTGTTGGCACTTGCACCCACTCCTCGCCAGGTTCTAAGTCCTCAAGTGAACACACCTGTTGAAGAATGTCTTCGGCTTGACCCATCCACGACCGTCCTCTTTTTAACCTGCTGCCCTTCACCTTCCTAATTTCACTATGCAGTGGATGTTGTGTGTTTGCGTTAATTCTGAGGTAGGCGCGTGCCCTGCAAACTTGTATTCTCTCTTCAATGGTTGGAAAATCAAGAAGGTAGCGCATCGCCCTGCATGCTGTATCTCTTGTACATCCAAGAATAATGCGCATAGCTTCATTCTGTATCCTTTCCATCCTTTCTATCTGCTTATGGCTGAGAGTCAGGATTGCCATTGCATACTCCAAAACAGACATGACCAGCCCCTCGTACAGAAGACATAGATGGCGCTGCTCACAGTTTGCTGCCGCCATCACCCGCATCGCTGCCAAACCCCGCTTGGCCTTTGTTATCACCTGGTCTATGTGCACATTATAAGCAAGGCTTCGATCAAACCGTATCCCCAGGTAATTCATTGCCTGCGTTCTTTCCACCGTCTCTGAACACAGCATTACAGTTGGTGTTGGATTGTTGACAATATGATTATTCAACGAGAACCAAGTCACTGTTGCCTTTGTTGGGTTGACCATTGCCCCAGCTTCATCACACCAAGTACTTATGCGATTGAGTTCGGTTTGTAGTTCCACAGCAACCTCCTCTCTATCCTTACCCTGACGATACACTAAAACATCATCGGCATACGACAATGTCCTGCCAGGTCCAGTGATCTGCTCACTGGTGATTCTCACTGTGTAGGCGTTGAACAGTACCGGAGATAATGGTGATCCCTGTGGTAGGCCAGGATATATTGTTGTTGGTTCCGAAGTCCAACTGCCACATCTAAAAACTACTTTCCGTTGGTAGAGGGCTGCAGCGATCCAACTAAGGAGGAATGGACTTACGTTTAGTTCAAGAAGCTGAAACATTAAAAAATCCAGTGGTACTCTGTTGTATGCGTCCTCAAGATCAATCGCTGCAGCAACGGTTTCAGTGCCTGAGTGGAAACCTTCATAGACATCATGGGCAAAGACTGCTGCATTGGTCCAGGTTTCTCTTTTTGGACGGTACCCACCCAGGGTAGGTGGGAAAACACCTTGCCTCTCTAGTTGGCTTGATATTTTCCTGGCAATTACCTTCTCCAGCAGCTTGCCTATTGTATTCTGCATGGTTATAATTCGATATCCCTGAATTTTTTTGTGGTCTTTGTCAGGCTTCGGCAAGGGAATCAGATAGCTGTGTAACCATTCCTCCTTGATGCTAGCACTCCCTATACTGTTGTTGTACATGTCTGCTAGTTTCTCTAGCTCATTGTCGGTACACCTATTTATGTCGTCGTATCTTATGCCATCAGGACCTGGAGCACTGTTTTTTGATCGTCGAAGCACAGCCTTGATTTCTTTCACTGTCACTGTGTCTTCCTCCGAAGTGTTCTGGGCCTTGCATCTGTCTGAGGTGACCTCCTTGGCCAGATTTCGGCCTCCCATGTCTGTCTGGTTGCCCTGCTCAAGGTAGCGTTCAAAGAGGGCTTTGCCCTTGTCCTCGTCAGTCCTCTGCCAGGTGAGGTCAGCACCTTGGAAGTCTGAAATGCTCTTATTCTTGACTACACCACTCATGCTTTTATGTAGTCGCCAGAACAATTTCAGTGACTTGTCTGTGCTTACTCTTTGACACACCTCTGCCCATTTTTCGCTTTTAACCACCTTGACCAGTTTTTTGAAATAGCTTACTTTTGTGTGCATCTCTCTTTCTAAGTGCAAGCAGGGACTAGGATGACCAGCTCTGTTCTTCTTGGCATTTTGCCATCTCCTTACAGCACTACGCTTATCCACCCAAGCCTTCTCCACCTCGAAACTCCACCACGGTGGCTGCTCCCAGCTTTTTTTCCTGCCCTGAAACGTTCTGCGCTTGTCACGTCTTATTTTACTCACCACATCTTGCCCTGTACTGTCATACTGGAACGTCTTTACCTTTAGCTTGTGCTGCCTGGTTCTGCCTTTCTCCACCAATATGCTGCAAGGGTGGTGGTCGCTGCCATGGTGTCCTAGGACACCCCATCTACACACTGTAGTGAGTGAAGGTGAAACTAGCGCCAGATCAATAGCACTGTCCTCATCGCCTGGACGGCTTGCTGTCCTGGTGACACAGCCACTGTTAATACAAACCAGGTCGATGGTTTCCAGTGCAGTCTCGAGCTCCTCCCCTTGTGTATTGGAGGAAGTGTTTCCCCATGCTCTGCCTTTAGCGTTGAAGTCACCACAGAAAATAACATTTCTCTCGTGGCCTAATATGCCACTTAAGCACTGCCACTTCTGGGCGTCCATACTCGCATTGCGGGCATAAACATTAACCAACACGAATGGTATACTGGAATGAACTCTCAACGCCTGTATTTGTATATCGTCACTGTCCCAACTGGACATGTCTAGCTCTGACGCCACCATGCTGTCGCGAACGAGAATCGCCGTTCCCAGATGTCGTCTGTTGTAGAAACATTTGAAGCCGGCAATTCGGAGTAGCTGATCGCCCAGTCTCGTCTCCTGGAGTGCTACAATGTCGTTCCTGTAAACTAGGGTTTCTAAAATAGAGCCCCGTTGTTTTACACTGGCACAGTTCCAATATAGAATACGGATGTTCCTGAGTCCTAGACGGTGACACTTGAGTCTAAAACGTCCTCAAACCACCGCGCTTACCTTGCTTCTTTGTCCCTGCGCGGCTACCACGCCGCTTCGTTATGTTGACTGCTGACCGCTCGGAAAAAACACGTTCTTCCGCCATGTTGAAAAAAACGTAAACACAGACTGCTGAGAACCACACACGCTGCTGAAAATTCACTCAAGGATGGCTTCGCTCGATGCACGAACTCCGTAGCACCCGCGCAGATCTTGAGTAGAAACTCCTGGTTTTACATCCTGGCACACCAATTACACGCAAGAGATGAATAAATCCATCCCCTACGCGAAAATGTTAACGAACACAAAACAACACGACCGTCCGTCGCCATCTTGAAACCGGAAGTCCAGTTTTTCCAAATATAGAAGAGTAGGTAAGAATGGCTGACTTAGCCAAGTTGCATAACTAGCATATGGAGACAGGCAAATTGTGCGGTCTGGCAGGTAATGAGTTGGCAAAATATGTTTCAGATGAGATAGAGAAACATGAAAGATTACAGGCAGAAATTGTAGCAAAAGAGAAACAACTTCAGGCTGAAATAGAGAATAGGGACAAAGAACGTCAACATGCTCTTCTTTTAGAAGAGAGAAAACTTCAGGCTGAGAGGGAGAGTAGAGAAAGGGAATATCAACATGTCCTGGAATTAAAAAGGATGGAACATGAGCAGGAAATTCTCCGAATGGAGACGGGAGTTAGTACTGCCCTGTCTACATCCCAAGCTAATCCAGCGATAGATGTTCTTTTGGATGTGACTCACCAACAGACTGGAGCAATGTCATTCCCGCTTGAACCCTTCAATGAACACACAGATCAGTTGGAAGCATATCTCGATAGATTTGAACAGATGTGTTACACCTGTGGGTTGGAGGAGACTAGATGGGCGGTGAAATTGTCCCAAGGTTTGAGACGCAACACGTACGAAGTGTTCTCCAGATTGACGCAGGAGGAACAGCGCAACTATAATGCCCTCAAAACAGCATTGCTAGCCCGTTTTTGAAGTTGACGGTGACACCTATAAGAATAAGTTCAAGTCTGCGAAGAAAGAACCTGGGGAGAGCTTTGCGCAGTTAGTGGAGAGAATGAAAACTTATGTACATAAGTGGTGTTCTTTAGGAAAGTTTGATGAGAGCTACATTGGCCCTGAGGGAGATGATTATTATTGACCAACTTAAAGAGAAAATGTCATCAGAAATGAAGGCTTTTCTAACACAAAATGGGTCAGAAAGACTAGAAGAAATTATCATCCTAGCTGAGAGATTTGAGAAATCTCAGAAGGAGGTAGGAGCAACTCGTCGGACGACCAGTTCTTCTCATCCGGAAAAATCTCAAAAGCAGAAGGAGAAAATTGAGAATCACTCCAACCAGAAAACAACAAGGCGAAAAACACCGTCCAACCTTTAGTTCAACAGGCTCAGAAGGAGGGAAAAGCATATTGCCTAAAATGTAGGACTACCGGACACTATACGAAAGCGTGTAAGCGGGAAACTACTCCTAAAACTGCAGCTTGTTTGACAAAACCGGAACATAAGAAGATGAGCACTGGTGGAACTTCTTTGGAAAACCACGAAGACACTTATTCCAGAATTCCGGTTGTTGAATCCGTTGAACTCAACGGAGTTTCAGTCATGTGTCTCTACGATACGGGACTGCAATTTGACGCGATTGTATCTTCCTCTTTGGTTAGCCCTGATCAGATAACAAAGGAAACAGTCGAATTACAGGAACCCTTGAAAAACATAGCTCCAATGTCATTTCCAGTAGCAAAAGTGAGCATCAACTCACGATATGTGAAGGGAGAAATCAAGGCGGCAGTCTTTTCAGAACCAATATACCCTGTCATTCTTGGTTGTCGATATCTATTTTTAGGAGATCCAGTAAAGCCTAGAATTGTCTCAGCCATGACAACGAGACTTCAAGCTAGAACAGCTCCAGAAGAGTCGATACCAAATAATCCTCACCCAGAGGATTTGAAGAAGGCAAAGGCAGCGGATAGCACTTTGGCACCTTGTTTCAACAAACTGCCTAGAGCTCACTCACCCCCACTCAAAGGTGAGATGTATATGAAGAATGGATTGCTTCACAGAAGGGCAGGAACAGGAGGACAGGAACATGCCCAGTTAGTTGTTCCTTCTGCTTACAGAGCTCAAATTTTGGATATGGGACATAGTCAACCTTTTTCTGGGCACATGGGAATTAATGCGTCCATACAACGTATCTCAGCTCATTATTACTGGCCTGGAATGCAAACCGACATAGCACGTTTTGTAAAATCATGTCCGCAATGCCAGAAGGTTGCTCCTAAACACTGGACAGCCCCAGTTACACTCGGAGAAATGCCTGTATCCGGTACCCCATTCGAAAAAGTGGCGATCTATATAGTCGGACCTCTCAACCGGACGAAGAGAAAGAACCGATTTATTCTTACGCTTGTTGACACATGTTCCATGTGGGCGGAAGCTGTGCCAATTTCTTCAAGCGATTCGAAGCATGTAGCGGAAGCCTTGCTTGGAATTTTTACCAGACTAGGATTTCCTATTAGGATCCTAACTGATTATGGATCACAGTTCAAAAGTAAGCTGATGGAAGAAGTTTTTAGGCTTTTTCAATCCAGACAGATCTGCATAAGTCCATATCACGCGGCCGGGAATGGAACTGTGGAACGCTGGAACGGCACACTTCTTAGTATCCTGAGAAAACTTTCCCAGGAGAAACCAGAGGATTGGGATTTGTACATACCTGCAGCTTTATTTCGCATATAGGGAAGTACCTCATCACTCAACTGGGATTGCTCCAGCAACTTTGTTGTTTGGACGTCCAATTAAGGGACCCCTTGAAGCTTTACTGAGAACATGGACTGAGGATCAAGTAGATGAGACAGTGGTGACTGCCTCTTCTTATGTTGCTGAGTTGAAAAACCACCTACAACATGGATGGCGATTAGCGTCTGTCAACCTACAACAAGCTAAGCGTAAAATGGCACGCTACTTCAACAGACAGGCAAAGGATATATAATTGGAGGTGGGAGAGAAAGTGCTATTACTACTTCCTACAAGTCAGAACAAGCTGCAAATCGGATGGAAAGGACCATATGTAGTGACCGAGAAGATCTCTCGTACTAATTACAAAATTTCCATCAGAGGGAAGTTGAAAGTTTATCACATAAACCTCTTAAGGAAATATAATGAAAGGCCATCTACCACCGAAACAGCGCATCTGATGGCATTGGCAGTGGCTACAGAAATGGACCATGGGAACACTATGGGAGTAGAATACCCTCTGCAAGCAAAAGAAACTTTTCAAGATGTGGATATTAGTCCTACATTAACACCAGATCAGCAGAAGCAGATCCAGGATCTTTTGGCTACACATGCAGATGTATTTACGGACAAGCCAGGGCTTACACATTTAGTAGAGTTTGACATGAAGTTAATAGACCCTACTCCTGTGCGTGCCAAAACTTATCCCGTTCCGTATGCCAAACAACCCATTTGAAGGAAGAAATACAGCAAATGCTCTCAGCTGGAATCATTTCACCATCTGAGTCCCCTTACAGTGCAAGTGTGGTGTTACTGAGAAAACCAAGTGGAGAACATAGATTGTGCATCGACTATCGACAGCTCAATGCTATGACCGAGTTTCAAGCTGAACCACTACCGGATCAGAACCAACTCTTCACCCGTCTCAGCTCAGCCCAATACTTCACTAAAGTAGATCTCAGTAAGGGCTATTATCAGATTCCAGTGAAACAGGAAGGTAGACCATGGTTAGCTTTCAGCGTCCCTGATGGGCACTATGAGTTTAATGTTCTTCCCTTTTGACTAAGTAACGCGCCCAGTATTTTTACACGAATGATGAGGAAGTTACTTGAACCATTACATCATCCTGCAATTAGCAATTTCATGGATGACATTTTAATAGCAACTAAGACGTTTGATCAACACATAGAAGCTCTGCATCTTCTATTCAAACGATTAAAAGAAACTGGATTGACAACAAGGCCAAAGAAGTGTCAGATAGGATTCAAACAGCTGGATTTTCTTGGTCATAAGATTTCTCAAGGATTCATGACTCCACATGAAGGCAATGTTGAGAAACTCCAGAAGGCACCACGCCCAAGAACCAAGAAGGATGTTAGATCATTTGTATCCTTGTGTGGATTCTACCAAAGATACACCAATGACTTTAACTCTCTGACTGCTCCTTTAACTGATCTTACTAGGAAAGGAAACCCAGAGATAGTCAAATGGTCAGCTGAATGTGAAGCGGCGTACACAGCTCTCAAGAAAGCATTGACGGATAAACCAGTTCTTCAGTTGCCAGATCTCAACCGTACCTTCACGCTTCGAACAGATGCGAACAACATAGGAGTGGGCGCGACCCTGCTTCAGAAGAAAGATGACCAATCAAAACTCTTTCCAGTTCCCTATGCAAGTAGGAAGCTGAATACAGCTCAGAAGAACTATGCGGTTATCAAAAGGGAGTGCCTCGCCCTGGTATGGGCAGTGGAGAAATTTCAGGCGTATTTGTACGGAAAACATTTTGTAGTACAATGTGATCATCAACCCTTAATGTTCCTGGCAGCCCCAAGGAATTTGAATGCAAGGCTCATGAGATGGTCGTTGCTCTTACAGCCATATTCTTTCCAAATTGAGTATGTACCTGGGAAACTTAATGTGGGAGCAGACTTCTTGAGTCGACATCCAGTTCCGGATGAATCATTGGAGGAGGAGACAGTACCAAACATGGGAGACCGGAAGCATCAGAAGAGGAGTCGGAAACCCGTGAGTGTCTGTTCTACCAGTTCTTCTCGCTAAAAACTGTCTTTGGATGGGAGCCTTGTGAGATATTCCCAGCCAACTCACAGCCTTCGACTTCATAGTTATGATAAAAACGGCACGCCATACTTTTGCGTTGCGCAGAGACGATCAAAACATGCCTATTGCCGGAAACAGCAAGCGGAAGCCCGCTAGGCACAATGGTGGGGGAACAGGAAATGATGACTCTGACTTTAGATTGTTAGTTCACATGTTGGGTTGAAGCCAAGCAGGTGTTCTAGTCCTTGGGCAGGCAAAGCTTTCATTGTGTGATTCTTGAAGTTAAGATGGGGCGCTTAACTGAAAGCCTACTGTTGTGAAGATGCGGTCTTGGTTGCTGAGGGCGGTAAACTTGTATGTCATGTCCATCTTTTGCCAGCCCAAATAGTACAGCCCATTTCCTTGCATCATCCACCACCCCCCATCCTACCAAGATCTCACCCATGTAACCCATGAACCCACTGAGAATTCCTGATGATCCTACTGAAGAACTTTATCACCCCTCACTTACATAAGAGATGACCCTCTGCTAGAGAACTGATTCCAGGGAAGAAGCAGAATCATATACAACTGAAGTACCTACCGGCAGATATCAGCTGCACCGGTGATATATATATCCTTTTTTTGTAAAGCGGTATCTACTTAGTGATGCATTAGGATACTTTAATGTAGTGTGAATAAATCAACTGTTGGATTTATGTTTCCCATAATTATGCATTCACACCAGTTGGTATTCTTTGTAAACCTAACCATGTTTTTCCCAGAGATGTACTCCATGTAAAAAATAATATATTTGATTGTCATATTTTTTGATTTATTACACTTTATGTTACCAGACCATTTGTTGATTGATTCTTACATATTGTTTGCAAACACAAATATTATGTGATGTCACTGTATGTCCTGTTTATACTGTGAATGGTTTGTCATGATATTGTTGGTCTGGTCTATCAAATACTTGTGTATTATAAATCATATGTGACCATATTAATTTAGACCGTATGAGGGCGGACACCTGCACACTAGCACCTTTTCCCTAGTGATAGAAAATGGCATCCAATTTTGGGATAGTGGCAACAGTCCGTGGTCTCCACACCTTTCCAAGAAGCTTAAACTTATATCTATATATATATTTTTTTTTCTTCATTAATTCGTGTAGATACAACACATCCTTAGTATCTTCACGTGGGGGCACGAGCCAATAAAATTTAGCTTCCAGAAGGTGATCTTGATAGAGGATAGGAACCCATCCCCTTTGGGCTTACCCTGATAATATTCCTCAGACAATTAAATTCCTCTTAAGTGGGTGTTACATTCTAACAGATGTAACCCCTATAAATAAACCTCACAATTGATTATCCTGCTCTATCCATCTCACACTTGTGCTGCCATTTCTCTTAATTTGACTGTTTATCGAAACTCGTTCAACGGTTTTCCATCAGAATCTGATTCTGCATTACTTGTCACTTCTGTCGTTATTTTTATTCGCCGTTTATATGGGTTATTTTTGTGACTCACGGACTTTCAAACCTACCAGTCTACTTATGTTTGTATATAACCAGTTATTTTTCTTTACTGTTTTCCTCCTTTCATCTGATTTACCGATTATGGTATTATTTTCCCGAACACCACATACGTTTCTGACTGCCTTTTACAGGTGCATAAAAGGAATTGCAGTGGTTAAATGCTAGAGGATCGACTCCATGGCACCAGTGTACATGCCATTTGTTCGGTCTTGTTTAGACAAAGCCTAAACAAATTACATGTTGTCTGTGTATACTTGACAACGTTATGTCTGCACACACTGCACATTGATTTCAATCTATGATGTTTATAAGTCCGCTAACCTTCAGTATCAGACGGACAATCTAACAGACAACGTATCAGTTCAGGTTGAAGCGTTCCTCAATGTTTTAGTATGGTTATTGTACCTGCTAAACACCGGCTTTGTGGTGAATGGGTTACGGACGCAATTCCTAATCCCGTATACCGTGTTCGAAACACAACTGCGGGCGATTGGGCAGTAGAACGCCTTAAGTTCATTTTCATACAATAGTATGAGTGTAGGTCGTTCATAAAACAATAGCAAACTACTGAGCGTAAACTTGCCAAGAAATCACAAACAGCCAAACATGATAAGGTTGACTGCGGCGTCTTATAAAGCAGTGGTTCTCAACCTTTTTGGCCCGTGCCCCCCTTCACCATATTTTCAGAACGTCAACCCCCCTTCCTATAAACAATTTGGCCCGTGCCCCCCCCCTTTTCACCGTATTTTCAGAACGTCATTCTCCCCCCCCCCCCTTCCCTTTCATAGTTCCTATCTAAAAATCCCCCACCCCTAAACAGTATACGTAAAAATGTAAGGTAAATTTAATAACACATACTAAAACAAGTCTAGACATCCACATAAAACATGATTTGTGGGTCTACTGACTTTAAACAATGAATTTTAGAAGGATGAGACGTACTTAACTGTAAAGTATGAAGGGAAAAACAATATCAAGTAATCGGTTCTTGTATTAACGCAATCTTAAAATGGTCTTCACCCCCCCCCCCCCCCCCACCGGAAACCCTAAAATTTCTCCCCCCCCCCCCCCTGGAGGGGAATTCCCCACCGGTTGAAAACTACTGTTATAAAGGATGTTTAACGATGGTCCGTTCACATTTGTTTTCCCCATATAAAAATCCATATCTCAGTAACTAACTGAGGGAAAGTGATAGGATTTAGCATATAACCTTATCATTATGTCCACCCAACAAAAAATATTTTATGGAGATTGTACAGTAGATCTCAGTGTTTGTTTATATGCGGTATATAATTTACGGGTCAGAGATGAAGTGCATATTATAAAATGTATTGAATCTTCACACAGAAACATCAGCGTTCAATAGTGAATTTTTTTGTGCTGCACGGAAATGTCCTTATGTCACGTATTGGAACGGGCGTGTTCAGAGGTGTTGTCAATAATTCTACCTATTGTGGGTGCTTTCATGAAACGTGATTATGTTATAAATCTTACCAGTTATTGCTAACATCTGAATGTGTGAATATTGTTGAATGGGCTTGAATGTGAAATTTTGTACACTTTAAAAGCGTCGCTATGGAGTTGTGCACATATTTTTGTCAAGAAGCTGATGGCAGGAAACTTTTTCACACTATTACAAATTCTGAGAAAAGAACAATGACATACAGCTATCCAAAATAACTTTGTGGAAAATTATACGTATATTAGGCTTCACGTTTAGAAAGTGCAAGGGATGTAGAAATAGCATTTAAGAGCAACCGCATTTAGGAGCCATGCGAAGCAAATACCTACTGTTATAAGGAAAATGCGCAAAGAAAATTATGACATAGTTTATTTGGATGAAACTTGGATCATTGCGCACCAAACAAATTAAAAGGAATGACAATCAGTGGATGGAAAGATAAAGCTTAATGTGCCCAGTAGTAAAGGACGACGTTCGGTCATAGTCCATGCTGGTAGTACACATACTGGCTTACTGCAGAATGCTGGACTCGTGTTCATATCAAAGCATACAGACAATTGTATCATAATATATCATAATATTCAGGATTGGTTGATAATAATATCATAATAAGATTAATGGTAATGTATTTAGAGATTGGCTCGAGAATACAGTACTTCCATCCCTTTATAGACCGTCTTATCTAATCATGGACAATGCATCATATCACAATGTTGTTGCCCAAGAAGACAAATTACTTACGGCATCGAGCACAAAGGAAGGAATAAAAATATGGCTCCGAAGGGAAAACATACCATTTCCAAAAACGTATTTCAAACTAGAATTGTTGTCCTTTGTAAAACAGTCACAAAAAGGCAATAAATATCAAATCGACAAGTTGATAGAAGATTATGGCCGTATGTGCTTGAGACCTCCGCCGTACCATTCTCATTTAAACACTAAATTATGAATAGAATTGGGTGGAACTGCGGTAAAGCTGTTAAAATGTGAACAGTATAAAATGACACTAAGTAGTGCAGCTTTACATAACAGAATTACGACACATACAGGACGTTGCGGCGATTAGCCTTCATCAGCAAACAAACACATTCACAAAACACAACATATAGTCAAGGAGATTTCCTATGACTACATCAAAGCTTGGCGACAGGAAGAGAAGAACAAAAAGATGAAAAAAATGAAAACAGTGAAGATAAAATAAAAATTGGAAAAAAATGTTCATACTTACCTCAGTATTCCGAGCTGTGTATAATAGCCTTTTATACACAGCTCGGAATACTGAGGTAAGTATGAACATTTTTTCCAGTTTTCATTTGCTCTTCATTGCTTTCATTTTTTCATCTTTTTGTTCTTCTCGCCCTGTCGTCACGTTTTGATGTAGTCATAGGAGATCTCCTTGACTATATGTTGTGTTTTGTGAATGTGTTTGCTGATGAAAGCTAATCGCCGCAACGTCCTGTATGTGTCGTAATTATGTTATGTAAAGCTGCACTACTTTGTGACATTTAAACACTATAGAACTTGTGTGGGCTAAAATTAAAGGACAAGTGGCAGCTGAGAGTACTACATTCAAATTGTCTGTTGTCAAGATACTAACCCAGTCCGCGATATTAAATATAGATAAAAGTTACTGGAAAAAATGTGAGAACCATGTGTTGAAAGAGAAAGATGACTATTGGAGAAAATATTGATTTAATATTATGCAACCGAGAGAAGTCATCAACTTACTGGAATCGTCCGACACAGATTAAGGTCTGGGCAGATCGCAGATATTAATCCTCTTGTACACTTACTGGGATATTTTGCTCCAACTATTCAGAAGAAGAATTGCAGGTCCTTAACATGACAGCATCGGCACAAACAATACAACGCGTCAATGGCCACAGTTTGTATTCCACAGTGATGCATTTTCAGTTCAGCAAGCCAACAACGGTGACAAACAACTAGTATTTACAAAAAAAAGATAAAACCACTAAACGCATTTCATACCAACAGAAGAGTAGTACTGCGGTGGAAACTGCCATACTGTGGCATAACAAGAAACATGAGAACAAACACGTGGTCAAATGATTGGACAACACGCGAACATAAGAATAATTCTATAAACTTCAATAAAAAGAGGACCAACATCTTAGCCGTTAAGAAGGAAGCCCACTACAGAGACATTCACAACTATATTTGTCATGCAAAACAGATAATCATGTTCCGTCTCTGAACAGTAAACAGCAGAGTTGACAATATTTCACGAAGACCCAAAACGGTTCTGTCATCCATGTGCATATGCGAACAAACTACACAGAAAGCTGAACAGATCCTTTAAAATTGACACATGATGACTAAATTGCGGTATCATCCCTGGTCACTCCATACGCACATTAGCGCACAGCTGTTTGGAAGCTTTCACGAACTCCATATAAAAAGCTAAATGCATCCTAGTAACATGACTCCTTGTGTACACATCTGAATAATCTGAATAACACAATCAGTTACCAGTACTGACCTTACACCAAAATCAAAAAACAAAATCTGATACGACAGCGAAAAGGCGCCCGAGAAACAAAAACGGACTGTCGACAAAAATGATATTGTGAGACTTATCCCGTGCCACCCATCGGGTGCTGGAACGTTAACTACTCCTCCTCGAGATACTTGGAGACAAAATTGAAAGATGGTGATAATAATTATCAAGTAATAGTCATTAGTTGGACACTAGTGCCGTACTGGTACCTCTTAGAATATAGCCTTAGCATTGGTTAAAACCACAAACACGTCTCTCATTGCAGCCTTGAGAATGGCCACATACGAAACGAAGAAATGCATGTGATCGAAACGATGTTAACCACTGCCAGATAAGCTCAACATGTTCTGGCCCAGGAGTGAGCAAGCACTGGGTGCAGATAGTTGCAAGAAGGAATAGGCTGTCACTAATGCTTATACAGGCATCTTCTAAATCCCCGTTCTGTGTGATACTCCTATGTATTATGCATGGAAGTGTGTACTACTTACTCTACGGCATATTGCGCTGCCACAACTGACCAAGTGAATTATCCAGTGACATCTACTACTACCACACGACCTTGGATGTTTGGAAACTAAAGTGAAGACAAAGACAACTATTGTTGAATGTTATTGCGGCGTATTTTGTGTACATGTTGACACAGAATACATTTCCTGTACTAAAATAGCTTTCTTTTGTGTCATGAACAATGGCAACACTTACCCTTGAAGACTCTGTATGGTGGAGAGTCCTTGTTGCGTCAGGGTGCAGGCTGAAGCATGCGCCACATAGAGCGAACAATAACAACTGCAGGTGCCGCCTGGATTGTAGCACTGCAGATCGTAAAGTAGATAGTGAGACCAAGCATGTGTGAGAGAGGTCGGAGAGAGTGACTTTCACTAATGTTCTCTGCTTACAGTTGTCTAACATTGCAGAAATATGTCATCACTCTTGATGACTCTGCCATGTGAGGATACTTGAACCAATCCTCTCAAGCAGACTTTTGAACCTTTACTGATGAGTCAATGTTCTTTGTTTTTTGACATCTTATTTTGTGAGTCTATTTTCTGTGTCCTTGGAATCTGAGTTTTGAGACAATTTTTGTGAAATCTTTGGTCAGTCAATGTTTTATTTCCTTGGAATGTTCATTTTGAGTCTATAGAATCTTCTTTGGTGAATCTATGATCAGTGTCTTACGAATATTCTTGTTTAGTCTATATTCTTGGAATCTTCCTGGCGATTCCCGGGAACCAGTACACGAACCACAATTTGTCTATAAGTTTCCATAAATTACAGAAACTATGTTACCTGGTCAACCTCCAGTACAAAGAAAAAAGAAGAAAAAACATGTCATTTGTTCCTCATCAACGACGAAGAATTGCGCTGTTGATTACCCTAGGGATCCTAAGAGCTCCAGCGTAATTGTGTGTGTGTGTGTATATATATATATATATGTGTGTGTGTGTGTGTATGTGTGTGTGTGTGGCGTATATTAATTTAGACAAGAATACAGCTGTCTAAATTACAAATTAATGGGAGCAGTATCAAGCATCGTACAAATCCTGCTATACAAACACATGGCATATCGCAATATTTCGACAGGGAAAATTTCTCCAGTGAACATAAAACTTCAGTTATTAAGTAAACATAAACATCAGTTCCCTAGTGAACATAAAACGTTAATTGTCAAGTGAAAATAAAACATCAGTTGTCAAGTGAACATACAAAGCTAATTGTCAAGTGAACATAAACCGTCAATTGTCTAGTCAACATAACACATCAATTGTCAAGTGAACATAAAACGGCAATTGTCTAGTCAACATAACACATCAATTGTCAAGTGAACATAAAACGGCAATTGTCAAGTGAATGTGAAACGTAATTTGTCAAGTGAACATATCACGTCAAATGTCAAGTGAGCATAACACGCCAAATGTCAAGTGAACATGACACGTCAATTGTCAAATGAACTTGAAACGCCAATTATCTGACGAGCATTAAAACGTAAATAGTCTAGTGAACATATAACGTCAATTGTCGAGCGAACATGAAACGTCAATTGTCAATAAAACGTCAGTTATCAAATTAACATAAAATGCCTACCAACAGATAATGAAGATGACTAAGACGGAAGCAAACAAGTGTAGTCAATAAAGCAAAGATGTATATCTTTTTTACTTCTTTATAACATTCAATTACTGTTCTCAGCATGTACACGGCATTTACTGTACACTTGCCTTCTACAAACCCACATTATTCTTCTCATATTTCAGGTTGTATTTTCTTCATAACTCTTTGTATGATAATTTTAGCAACATCTTCGTGATGCGGCTCATTATACTAATTGTTCTATATTGATCGCATTCTAAGACTTCTGATTTCTTTGTGATTGCAATAAATACAGAATTTCATAATTCATGAGGTATATCTCCAGTATCGTATATTGTGTTCAGCAGTCTTCTAGAAACATTGCATGTTCGTGTTATGTTAAGGGATGCGCGGTTACGTAGCAAGAACATCTTCTAGAACCAGCGCAGGGGCAAATTGTACCATTACATATACATATGTATACAGAGATAATATCTCCTAGAACCAGCGCAAGTGCCAGTTATAATATCACCATAACATCTGTACGTATACAGACCATCTTCTAAAATAAGCTTAAGTGTGAGTTATGCTAGCACATACTTACTGTATAAAGAGAAAGCGTTTTCTGCACCATTACTGGCAATGACATTTTCACCGTTCCTCAGTGGTATCACATGCTTAGTATATATCCTGCACACGGTGACCTAACTTGAGCAGCCGTGTATTTTCCTTTGACCCTGACCCTGATGTTATTCCCGAAGAAGATTTTGGAGCGATGAAACATCCGATTGTGTCACCATGTATGGGTTATGTCTTATTAGGGTTTTCGGTCCAAAAAGGTGGGTAGGCGGGCGATCCGTTACGACCTTGTAGTGTGATTTCTCTTGTTTTTTTGCGTCTGGCCATGGTTTGCTTATGTACTTGTCTCATGTGCACATGCATTACATGGTTCCGTCGTCCGTCTGCTGAGCTGAGTGCTTGATACGACATTTTTAACTATTAATTTCTCGTGGAATGCTTCTTCGACTGTCAGCAGGGGTTTGTGTTGTAAGCTGCATGTTAAAAAAAAAGTGACGGTGGCCATACTTAACGGTCTGCTTTATGTAGTAATGTGTATGCAAGTGTAGTTTTCTAGTGACTGCTACTTCCATTGACGATGAACTGTAGGTCTAGAGACAGACTATTGTGTTGGAATTCTGGTAGCGGTCTTATGTATGCATGCATTTAAGTGCTGTTGGTTTTGTCGGGACTGCTGTCTGGTTTACGTTTCAGTTTCACTTTGCACGGGGGATAGTGAACAGCATCTTAAATGCTTATCGCTGCCACAAGAACGAAGCAATTATAGGGTTACCCGTTGCCGTGAAGTTGGCACCGCGACAATCTAACTAACTAACTAACTAACTAACTAACTGACTGACTGACTGACTGACTGACTGACTGACTGACTGACTGACTGACTGACTGACTGACTAAGTCGTGTCTTAGGTACATACGTTGCATTATTCTTCTATTTCACCCTGAGTGAATTTAGTTTCTTAGTTTCATCAGCATGCTAGTACTGTGCTCTCTGGGAAATTATGACATTGTCTACACAAGGTTGTTACAGAATCAGATTTCTGGCTCTAAATGTTAGCGCTACGCACAAACATGGAGAGCCACGACTTCTGCCCAATGCGCCGCCTTAGGCCCAAGAGGAAAGACTAACTAACTAATATCATCATAAACATCTTTCACATAATCTGACCATACACGAAAAATTTGATCTGTTTCTGTTATGACTTTTATATCTTTTGTTATTCAGGATGCCTGTTGATGCACCTCATTGATGTTTCTCATTGAAGTGCCTCATTGATTTATCACATAGGTGTATCACATTTATGTACCTCATTGATGTATCACATTAATGTACCTCATTGATGTATCACATTAATATACCTCATTGATATGCCTCATTGATGTATCACATTAATGTACCTAACTGGCTGATAAGTCAATGGTGCGAGGCTACCATCTGAGGGATTATGGCTGAACGCCTCTAAGTCAGAATCCCACCCGGATGTGCGACGATATTCTTATTCACGTGCTTGGCTGGTGGGCCGGTGGTGCGAGGCTGCCATCGGAGGGATTGCAGAGTTTCCGGCTTGGGTCAGGATGGCGGGACGTGTTTTCTTCTAGCTTGACTTAAGTTGGTTGATCCGCGGCTTGACAATCCGCCATCATAAAATTCGCCGTTGTTACAGAATCAGATTTCTAGCTCTAAATGTTAGCGCTAAGCACAAACATGGAGAGCCACGACTTCTGCCCTATGCGCCGCCTTAGGCCCAAGAGGAAAGACTAACTAACTAACTAAACTACACAAGCAAATATGACGCGTTGTGGCAGTGATTCTCCAATATTTACTAGCATCGCTTTCACGGCAAGTAATCATAATCATACACCGTTAGATGAATACTTCATTCTTCTATAGTCGACGTAAAAACATGCTCATGTCTCCTACCACACGTGATGTATGCCCGGCTTTGTTGCCACATCACATGTCAAACCAACTCACCGGAAATCAAAGCCATTTGTTTAGTTTGATGTTTTCACTTGAGCACTTCATTAAAATATCGCAGCGAGTGAGTGCAAAGATGAACATCCGTACAATCAATAAGCCAAAGCTGGCAGATTATAGACCGAGTTTTATCAAATATGGGTACCTTTATTGTTCCGACAGATGCACTTATTGAGGAAGATGGCACGAGAACAGAAGCAGAAGAAACACAAACCAGTTACGCGATTTAAGCTTGGAACGAAATTATCAGTGAAACAAGTAACACAACAAGGAAACATATGCATTATTAACAAACCACACATGTGAATCTGTCAACAATAAAGATAATCAGTGTGAAAGAAATATCTAATATAGGGGCATACTGTGTAAACTGTTGTTTTGTAATCACACTTTATGATTATTCTCTCTCTCTCTCTCTCTCTCTCTCTCTCTCTCTCTCTCTCTCTCTCTCTCTCTCTCTCTCTCTCTCTCTCTCTCTCTCTCTCTCTCTCTCTCTCTCTCTCTATTTCTTTCTCTCTTACTGTTTCTCTGTCCTCTAATACACTTAATACACTGTCTGTCGGTCTGTCTGCCTGTCTGCCTGCCTGCCTGTCTGTCTGTCTAATGTCATTGCGCTCTCTCCCTCTCTTCCCATCGCCTTTTCTCTATCTCACTCGCTAGATCACCCCTCTCGTCCCTGGTCTGTTTTTTTTTTAAAAATCACATCAACATACTGGTTTTATTTGTGGATTCATTGCGAGCTAATAGCCATGTCATGGCTAGCTTAACATCAACATTGAACGATAAATCTTTGGGCGGGCCGGGGGAGAGGGGGGGGGGGTTGTACATAAATCAGGATTCTACGAGTAATATTTACACCAAACCCAGAACCCAAGTATCAGGGATGCCTTGGGAGAATCTAAGACAGTTTTCGGACCACAAATCCAGCACCTTACCGGGTTAAATACTCAGTTTCTGAGTAAACTCAGAGCTAAAATGCAAGAATCCACACATTGAACCTAAATCCAAATCCATTAAAAAGAAGAAATGCGGGAGGAGCATCCAAGATATTACAGGTGACCGTCGTGGACGCAGATCCTATTGGAGCTTGTTGTACGTGTAGCACATGATTTCCCATGGGATGCCATCAGATAATTGTACGTGTAGCACATGATTTCCCATGGGATCCATCATCCATCATGTGCCATGCCGGTAAGCGTGGGCGGTCATGTTCTGCCATCTCACTCGATCACCAGAGTCGTGGATCAGCTCCGTTTTTCTGTCTCGACCATGCCACAAGGCCAAGCCATCCAGGTACTTGCTTCTAGGTCTTCCCCTTGGTCTGTTCCCCTCGATCTTACCAGTTGTCACCAAATTCTCCAATCCATTTCTTCTCATAACATGCCCAAAAAGTTGTGACTGTCTACGTCTAATGTCTCTAATCAATTTACGATCTTCATTTGTTTCTTGATCCATGGGATGCCATCAGATAATTGTACGTGTAGCACACGATTTCCCATGGGATGCCATCAGATAATGAATGTTGATGACAGAACGTGTTGCAGTGTTAGACTAATACACACTCCGTGGCTGACATCTTCAGTGTCCTGGTGGAGCCCTTTACTTCCCAGGATATTTCATGGCACGCACTGTAGGCTCATTTAACACGGGAACCCATCACAAGTACAAACAGTTCTAATCCGAACTGACACGAATCAGACGCATAAACGCATGTCCATCGTCTCCATTGAAACATCAACAACATATCTATTATTGTCCTTCCATGCTCATTACCTGAAGTGGAGATTACCAACGACCGCGTAGGATTGAATCCAAACTGTGCTTGTGACGAGGTATATATATAAGGGGTCAGTAAGTAGCCACCTCCACCACAACTCCTAAAGTGAATAAGGAAGTGCATAATGACGAATGCATCCCATATTCTTTTAAAAGGGTGCATTCTTACAATACCTACCTGAAAAGTAGAAGGAGAAGTCTAAGAATTGGTACGTGGAATGAGTATAAATAGCGAGATACGTCAGTCAGATACCATCTCCACAAAGATAGGGGTAGATTGCGCGTCAGGTAACATTTCCTCCTCGGAAGACTCCTCCTTATTATATGTTGTTGCCATTATTGTTGATTTTTCTTATATAGTTATTTCTTTTGTTGCCAATATTATTCTAGACTTCACTGTTTCCCGTCCTATTAGAGCTTTCTCTGGCTCTTTAAATAACATTGGGGTCACTCCGTCAAACTGAGGGGCATTTTCTTTCCTGTGTTGACCCAATAAGAGCAATCCATCACCCGAGTGTACAAACCCCTTGACAGCTACATTCAATCTTATTTTGCATAATCCTAAAATGCTCTAGTATAAAATGGCATATCCCATACTGCACTAGCTAGCACTTTTATGTTTCTTTCCATGAATAATTTGCTCCATTGAATCTCGATTAGGGATTTTTAACACAGAGGATATGGGCTTCCAGGTCGACCCAGAATAAAGTGGATACACTCAAATGGCCCTGGAAGTAACGGTCAATGTGCCATTCACAACATCAAGCATCGATGCCCGATGCATCTACAGTAATGTTGGGTTAGCACCTTATATCCAATACACTGCTTGACTCTGTTTTACTGACTACATACGATATCTCTTAAACTATAGGTATATATCTAAACTTCCAGATGCCATTTCTGGATGTTTTCCTAAATAAAAGAAGGCAGATCAGCAATACAGACTTGTTATGGCTTTCTCCACATGACGTCATACTTACAGATCAAGAGCTCCTTATCACGTTAATAGACGAGTTATTTGTTAAACATTGGATTTGTTCACGTCTGGTTGGAAACTGCTCAAGTATTCTACGGGAAGGGTTAACCAGTCCCACTCAAGCTCTCACCAGTTGTCTCTTACGGCGTGCATAGTACGATATATTGTTACTATTCTTTCCTTCCCTTATGGATCTCTGTAACCCACGGAGAATACCATTTACTACTTTCTAAAGGCTAATTTTGCCAAGGAATAATATTGTAGTGTTGTTATAGTGCGTCTCCCCTGTAAAGAATAATACTAAAGAAGCATTTACGTTTACTTACTGATGACGTTAAATGCTGATGACTTTGTTTTTGTTGGTGTTCTCGTCTTACACGTAATTGGAAATCACAGGATGTAGCTGAAACAAAATACAGCGCGTTCCCTTTATTTATGCGAATGCTGTTTTCACTGGCGTATTTTGTGCCGAAGACGACACCTCAGACACTGGAAATATAAATGTGTACACATCTAACATTATATTAATATGCACACATTATGCGGATCCTGTCTTGTTGTGTTAAAACTGTCTACTGTCAATTACTGTCAATATAGTACCTTAAGGTGTATGGCAGAGGGGTCTTTGAGCCAAAGGAATTCGGACCGCCTGGCTAGTGCAGTCGCCGCGAACTGTGCAGGTTAGGATTTTCTTTTTGCCCCCGACAGAAAAAAAAAAATCCCCACACCTTACCGAGGGATCGAACTCGGGTCTCCCGAAGGAGAGTCCGGCATTCTAGCCACTCGGCCATCCGCACCTCGTCTTGTTGTGTAACATCACAAAGCATCCTTTGATGTCCATGCGTCACTAAATTTTTCTCGAAGAGGCAGGTGAAAGTAGAAAATCAATGCAACTATAAGAAGAGACAAATGTTCTGTGGTCATATAATGAAAGAAAATGCATTGGAGATCATCGTCAAGACTGGAAAGATCAGTAAATGTAGAAGAGGTAGAAGATATATAGCAGTGGTTTTCAAGCTGTTTTTAGACCCCTTTACCATATTTCAGAACGTCATTCCCCCTTTCGTATTTTCTCCCTACATTCTCCCCCCTTACACAGTATACGTAAAAATGGAAGCTAAATTTAATAGCACATACTAAAACAAGTCTAGACGTCTACAGAAAACGTGATTTGCGGGTCCACTTACGTTATAAAATGAATTTCAGAATGGCGAGACGTACAGAACCGTAAAGTATGAAGGGAAAAATAATATCAAGTAATCAGTTCTTGTATTAACGCGATCTTGAAATAATCTTAATTCCAACCCTTGAAGCCTTAAAATTTCCCCCCCCCCCCCCCCCTTTGGGGAGGAATTTCCCACCGGTTGAGGCCCACTGATATAGAGGAAGTCGTAGATATCTGTTGATGAATGATCTAAAACAGTGATGTGGAGGAATGATATCGGGATACTAGATCCATGACACACTAACGAGATCTGCAGATAGGCATGAACACCTACGACATTTGACAAAGAACATGATGGTCACGATGAAAATTATGATGATAATCATGATGATAATACTGTTACTATTATCATTAAGTGTGATCTTCCTATTGTAGGGTGGAAGTAACACGTCCTATGACGTCCACAGATATGCGTCCAACATGCGCCCATCGCCTGAGCTGGTCTACCAAACTGTAAACATGAGGTCATCTAATGCGCCTTCCATATACATTTCCACGAAGGACCTCCTCTATCGCCAGCAGCCGTGGCCCACTAGCTGGCACCCTTGCCTGCCCTGATTTTACATTCCTATTGAAGCAAGAATTTAAAAGATAAATAGAACCTGTGCTTCCAGGTCGACCCAGCAAACAAATGGTGCCAGGTGATACTGTGGGAAGCAAACGCTACTGGTGTGATATTGACCACAAGCCCGATAAAGTGCCCATTAGCCCAGTCAAATAAAGTGACTAGGACAAATTCCCTCCTCGATGGGGATTCGAACACATGGCTTCCAGGCCGACAGGCAAGCACTGGGACATTTGTGGAAGTGAAAAGAAGTGAAACTCAGCATTAAACTCCAAATAATTCACTGCAGTGCTACATCGGTGCTACTGTATGAGTCTTCTTCTTCTTTCGTTCGCCTAAATTATGTTTATAACTGCAATGTTGTCTCTTGTATAAATCTAACAGTCTTTTTTAGTTCATTCAGCGGTCCATAGAGTTTATCTTCCACTGTTGTCTCTCTTGGCCATAAGGTTCGCCTAGATATGTTGTAGTTTGGGCAATCCTGGAGTATGTGCTCTGCTCTGCGACGCCAAACCACATGTGCACATGGCTGAGTCACCAATCTTGAATTTTGTATACATGTGGTTGCGTAATCTATTGTGTCCTGTTCTGAGGCGCATAAGAATGACCTGTTCTGGTCTGTCCATAACGTGTCAGAAACACGGAGAATTAATGAAGTGCTAATAAACTATAAACAATCACCAACTCATGCCTGCACAGAATAGTTAGAATAACATGGTATGCCAGAATCACCAATGTAGAACTCACAGAGAGAATGGCGTTAACCAAGGTTATCTGTATCTCTTGATTTGTTCTCATTGTACAGTGAATTTATAATGAGATATACAGAACATACTTATGTCAGGGATCCTGGTTGGTGGACATAATACACATAAATTACATTATGCTGATGACACCTGGCTGATTATGCTGATTCATTCAAATCTCAGTGACAAGAACACAAGTCATCCTGGGTTTTCCAGGAAAGACTTTTCAGTGTCATGATCTTCCGGTACAATGGCGACAGGATGACGCGTAATTTTCGGGGGGACGCTATTTAGTGTTTTCCTTTGGATTTCGTGTGATTTCCTATGGATTTCCTGCGAATAGTGTTTTCCTGTGGATTATGTGATGTTATTTTGTGCTGTTTTATTGGAAGTTTTCAAAAGAAGCTACGGAAGGCAGGTGGTGGATGAAATTTGAGGGCAGCAGCAAGACAGATATTCGTTGGTCATGGTCTCGAATTCACGACGGCGGGCAGAAGAGCTCTTCTTGAGTCAATGGCTGCGGTCTCCGACCAGTACGGTCACTGCCATAGAGGAAAGCAACGGAAAACTACCTCTTTAAAAGTGCCTAGTATATCATATTACCTTTCCTCTGGAGTAAACTAGGCAGTCCGAGAGAGGGATCATGCTGCATGGGCAACACATGATCTCTATATTTTAGCCCAGGCTTTGTGCTATGGAGAGGCAATAACTCCATCCCTGGTCTTAACTGGTCTCGGAATCAAAGCGAGAGGCAACTGTTACGGGTTATAAGTCCTTGTCAGTTGGCGTAGACATGGGGCGCCACGCGTTGCCTCTGACGGTGGGAGAAACCTATAGGTGTCACTGATCAGCTACCGCCCGCCTCAAGCTGGGCAGCCCCCAGCCAATTGGGTGCTGATCCGCCACAGCCTGCCTGCTTCAATGGGTGCTTGGGGCTAGGACTAAATCTGAATCGCAGGCTGTAAAACCAATGCACCAGGTACAAACAAAAATAAAAATAGAAACCTCAAGCTACGGCTTGCAACCTGGAACGTGAGAACCATGTGTCCAGGAATTTCCACTGACTTGACCAATATTGACGATGTGAGAAAAACGGCTGTGATTGATGCCGAACTCAATCGTCTAATCATTGATATTGCTGGCCTGCAGGAGACTCGCCTCGCTGAGGAAGGGTCACTCAGGGAAAACAACTACACCTTTTTCTGGAAGGGTAGAGGGCAGGCAGAAAAAAGGCAACACGGTGTGGGCTTTGCAGTGAAGAATTCGCTACTGGGAATGATTGAAATTCCAGCAGGAGGAAATGAAAGACTATTATCCCTGCGCTTAGCAACCTCTTGTGGGTTTGCCACCATTATTACTGCATATGCACCGACACTCGATTCCTCTGATGATGTGAAGGATTCGTTCTATGAGGAGTTAGACTCCGTGATCAAGGCAGTTCCAAAATCTGACTACATTTATATGCTCGGTGATTTCAATGCTCGTGTGGGCAAGGACTCGAGGTCATGGCCAGTGTGCCTTGGAAAATACAACATCGGTCGCATGAATGGAAATGGGCAAAGGCTGCTGGAGCATTGCACCAGTAATGACCTATGTATTACAAACTCCTTTAAAAAAAAAAGAAGAAATGCATAAGGTCACATGGAAACATCCAAGATCCGGCCATTGGCACCAGCTGGACTTCATCATCACACGGAGACAACATCTGAACCATATATCATTGACTCGTAGTTACCACAGTGCTGACTGTGATACGGATCATTCTTTGGTTGTTGCAAGGGTTAGACTGAGACCAAAGAGAATCTACACAGCTAAACACAAATCTAGCCTCAGGATTAATATTATTAACACTCATGATCCTGAAAAGTGCTTTCAGTTTCAACAGCAACTTGAAGACGCTTTCACTGATACACCAGAAAATTGTACAGTAAATGAAAAGTGGGGTCAAATTAAGGAAACTCTTTATAAAACTGCCTTAGGGGTTTACGGCACTGTGGATCATAAGAGGCAGGACTGGTTTGCGGCCAACAGCGAGACTCTGCAGCCCTTGATTGATAAGAAGAAGAAAGCTCTCTTAAGAAACAAGGAAAGACCAACGCGTAACACTCTGAGTGAGCTTAGGCAAGCTAGGAAGGATGTGCAAAAGGCTGCCAGGCAGTGTGCAAATGATTATTGGATCAAGTTATGTGAGTCCATTCAAATCGCAAGTGATAAGGGAGACATAAGAAGCATGTATGAAGGAATAAAGAAAGCCTGCGGTCCAGTGATCAAAAGAAGTGCACCATTGAAAACCTTGACTGGAGAAATCATCACTGATAAGAAACAGCAGATGGACAGATGGGTAGAGCACTATTTGGAGCTTTACTCAAGTGAGACCAAACTAGCGGATGATGCCCTCAACGCCATAGAGGCTCTACCAACTCTTGACCACCTGGACACACTTCCCACCATAACAGAAGTTAAGTGTGCTATAAATGAACTTGCATCTGGCAAGGCTCCAGGTAAGGATGGGATTCCAATAGAGGTTATCAGGAGTGGGCAAGACACACTCACTATACAGATCCACCAGCTAATAGAGCTATGCTGGCGTGAAGGACAAGTCCCACAGGATTTCAAAGATTCAAGCATCATAACACTGTACAAGAACAAGGGCGATCGGAGCGACTGCAACAACTATAGGGGTATCTCACTTCTGTGTATTGTTGGAAAAGTATTTGCCAGAATTGTTCTGCGCAGACTTCAAGTCCTAGGAGATCAATACTACCCCGAATCACAGTGTGGCTTTCGACAGAACCGGTCTACCACTGATATGATATTCTCATTGCGACAAATGCAAGAAAAATGCCGTGAACAGAATCAACCACTGTTTATTGCCTTCATCGACCTCACAAAGGCATTTGATTTGGTCAGTCGTGAGGGTCTGTTCAAGGCACTAAAGAAGATTGGCTGCCCACCAACTCTTCTGTCCATTGTGGAATCGTTCCACACAGGCATGAAGGGTATAATCAAGTTTGATGGTGCAACTTCTGAAGAATTTGAAATCAAGAGTGGAGTTAAGCAAGGTTGTGTACTAGCTCCCACCCTCTTTGGAATATACTTTTCACTTCTACTGAAATATGCATTTCATGATCAGGATGGTGGTATATACATTCACTCACGCTCAGATGGCGGCCTCTACAATGCTCAGAGATTGAAGGCTAAGACCAAAATTAGGAGGGTACTGATCAGAGAGTTGCTTTTTGCAGATGATGCTGCAGTTACGACCCACTCTGAGGAAGAATTGCAATGTCTACTATCTGCATTCTCCAATGCTTGTTCTGAATTTGGTTTAACAATTAGCAAAAAGAAGACACAGATTATGTCACAAGGTGCACATGGGGTACCATCAATCTTTATTGACGACGCCGAACTAGAGATAGTAGACCATTTTACATATCTAGGATCAGTGGTAAATAGCAAATTATCCCTAGATCAGGAAATCAACATCCGGATTGGTAAGGCAGCAACAACAATGAACAGGTTAAGAAAAAGAGTCTGGGAGAACAGGAAGCTTACTGCCAAAACAAAAGTCCTTGTCTATCAAGCCTGTGTCCTTAGTACTCTTCTCTATGGCAGTGAAACCTGGACAACTTACTCACACCAAGAGAACAACTTAAACAGCTTTCATATGCGGTGTCTGCGAAGAATTCTTGGTATTAAGTGGCAAGACAAAATCACAAATACTGAAGTATTGGAAAGATCAGGTTGTGTGACAGTTTATTCCATGCTCAGTCTTCGTAGACTTAGATGGATAGGACATCTTAGGAGGATGGATGATGGTAGAATACCAAAGTATATCTTTTTTGGTGAATTACAGATGGGTAAGAGATCTCAGGGTCGGCCTCTACTACGATACAAAGATGTGTGTAAGCGGGACATGATTGATACAGGCATTGATAATGCACATTGGGAGCAAGTCGCCGCTGAACGTGTTGCATGGAGGGCAAATATCAGAAATGGAATAAAGTCAAAGGAGAAAATTATTGCAGAAAAGTCACACACCAAGCGTTTGAGACGTAAGATGGTGCATGATGGTGGAAATGACCACGTGTTCACATGCACCCACTGTGAACGGACATTTACAGCGCAAATTGGCCTTATCAGTCACACTCGCTACCGCCATAGTTAAAAGTTATTATGCCTTTTTAAAGCACAAACTATCGTCTGTCAAGACGGCAAGGTGCCAATGAGTATATCATGATTCGCTTAAAGACTGATAATCGCAAGACAAGGACAGAGACGTTAAAATTAGCTACATGGAACGTTAGGACGTTAAACAACGACGGAAAATTAGAGAACATAAAACAAGAAATTGAAAGGGAAAAAATTAATATTTTAGGTATGTGCGAAACGAGATGGACAGGATCAGGCATCAAGATAGATGACGATTTCAAGATTATTTATTCTGGAGGAGAAGATCGTCATAGGGGAGTGGCATTTATTTTGGACCGGAAATCATCAACATCTGTTCAAGGATATTGGGCCGTGTCAGACAGAGTTCTACTAGTTAAATTAAGTGGCAGACCTTTTAGCATAAATATTATTCAAGTATATGCACCAACAGGAGAATCCAGTGAAGATAGTGTAGAAGAATTTTATAATGACATAGTGGCTGCCTTAAAGAAATGTAAAAATTCAGAAATAAACATCATAATAGGGGACTTCAATGCAAAAGTAGGAAATCAAGGGGATAGATACACAGTAGGAAACTATGGTTTAGGAGAGAGAAATGAAAGAGGATACAGACTCGTGGAGTCGGCAAAAGAACAGGAAATGATTGTAGGAAACACCTGGTTTAAGCAACACCCTAGAAGATTATGGACATGGAGGAGTCCTGATAGCAGGATTAGAAACCAGATTGACTACATTCTCATTAGCAGAAGATTTAGAAACGCGCTAACAGTAGCAAAAACAGTTCTCAGTGCTGATTGTTATAGTGACCACAAATTACTCACAGGAACATTGAGGATAAAGTTGAAGAAAGTCAAGTATATAACAGGAAGAACTAAATATAATTTGTGTACATTGAGTAATGACAAGGAAATACAAAACAAATTAAACATAGAAGTACAGAACAGATTTGAAATATATTCTGATCTAGAGATATTATTCCAGGATGTGGATTATCAATGGGAAACGTTGAAGAATTCAATCAATATGGCTGCAGAAACAACTATTCCAAAATTAAAGATGGTGGGTCGTAAGAAATGGATGACTGAAGAAATTTTACACCTCATGGAAACAAGAAGACTCAACAAAAATAATTTTGTCAAATATGAAGAAATCCACAGACAAGTCAGAATATTATGTAAGGAGGCAAAAGAATCATGGCTTGAGGAAAAGTGCTTAGAAAATGAAAACCAACACAACAGTCAAAATACCAAATTAGCGCACAAAAGAATTCAGGAACTTACTAATAAAAGAACAAGTACATCAACAGGGTGTCTAAAAACTAAAGATGGCAAAATCATAATAGAAAAAGACCAGATTCTACATGTATAGACAGATTATGTGAAACACCTTTATGATGATAACAGAGACGAACAGTATGATATTAGATTTAATAATGAAGGACCGCCAATTTTGGAGATGGAGGTTCTAAATGTTCTTAAGCATATGAAAGCTGGCAAGGCCCCCGGTGCAGATAACATCACAACAGAAATGATTAAAGCTTTAGAAGAATTTGGACTAGAGCAAGTCACCAGACTGATGAACACATTATATGATACTGGAGATATACCTCCTCAATTATGTAACTCTGTATTTATTGCAATCCCAAAGAAATCAGGAACCTTGGAATGTGATCAACATAGAACAATTAGTATAATGAGTCACATCACAAAGATTTTGCTAAGAATTATCATGCAAAGAGTGAGGAAGAAAATACAACCTGAAATAGGGGAAGAACAATGTGGGTTTGTAGAAGGAAAGGGTACAGTAAATGCTGTGTATATGCTGCGAACAGTTATTGAACGTGCTATAGAAGTAAACAAGGATATAAATCTTTGCTTTATTGACTATACAAAGGCTTTTGATAGAGTTAGACATGTCAACATGGTGGATATGCTTGCAGATCTACAAATTGATGGGAAAGACATTAGACTTATAAAAAACATATATTGGAAATAACAAGCTGCAATAAGGATTGATAATGAAGTGGGACAGTATCAGCCAATTAAAAGAGGTGTTAGGCAGGGATGTGTGATGTCTCCAGATCTTTTTTCCCTATACAGTGAAAATATTTTCAGAAATGTAGAGGATATAAATGGAATCAGCATTGGAGGACGAAACATCAATAACATTAGATATGCAGATGATACAGTATTAATTGCAGACAATGCGCAGGACCTGCAACAATTAGTAGATGCGGTTGTTGTACACAGTGAGCAACTGGGGTTAGAATTAAATTGTAAAAAGACTCAGGTTATGGTCGTCACTAGGAAGGAAGAAGTGCCACAATGTAATATACAAGTAAATGGAAATATTCTTCAACAAGTGAATCGGTACAATTATCTTGGAACAGTCATAACATCTGATGGGAGATGCCTTGAAGAGATTAGAACAAGAATCGCCATGGCGAAAGTAGCCTTTAGCAAGATGAAAAACATTCTGACCAATAAAAAGATGTCAATTGAAACGAGAAAAAGAGTGTTGAGGGGATACATAGAGCCTGTTCTTTTGTATGGATGTGAAACTTGGACAATGGGCAGTCAAGCTGAAAAACATCTGATGGCTGCAGAAATGTGGTTTCTGAGGAAAATGCAAAGAATACCATGGACAGACAGAAAAACCAATGACCAAGTACTACAGGAGACAAATGAACATCGTAAACTGATTAGAGAAATTAGACGTAGACAGTCAAAATTTGTTGGACATGTTATGAGAAGAAATGGATTGGAGAACTTGGTGACAACTGGCAAGATCGAAGGAAACAGACCAAGAGGGAGACCGAGAGGAAAATACCTGGATGGCTTGGCCATATGGCATGGACGAGACAGGAACACTGAGCTGATCCACGACACTGGTGATCGAGTGAATTGGCGAGTCATGACCGCCCACGCTTTCCGGCATGGCACATGATTGATTGATTGATTGATGACACCGTCTTGATAGCGACGAGTCAGAAGAATGTACAGGAAATGGTAGACACTGTAGTTGTTTATAGTGTATAAATGGGTCTTGGCTTGAATAATACAAAGACAGATGGCATGGTTATATAAATTAAACAGATTGTGTATAAATGTGCAATTAAAGTAAAGGGCGTCAGGCATTTGGGAACATGGGTAACATCAGATGAAGGGATGCATCACTGCGATAAAGAACATAATAAGGCGAGGCAAAAACAGCATTCTATCACGTGAAGAACGTTTTGTGCAATAAGTCATTGTCCTTGAAAGTTAGAAACAGTTGCATGTTACATAGAACCAATTTTAACTTTTGGCTGCGAATTCTGGACAATTAGTAAGTACGCGAAAACATCCATGGAAGCCTTGGAGATGTGGTTTTATGAAAATTAATTGGACAGCGAAAATGAGCAATCAAGACGTTTCGAGAGAAACTGAGTCGCAAAGACAACTTACCACAAACATCATAAAGAAGCACTCATTGTCTTTTAGCCACATTATGAGAAGACAAAAACTGGAACACATTGTGACAACCGGAAAGATTTGCGGAAAGAGAAATAGAAGAAGACAGCGTGAAAAGATTCTTGACGGTCTTGTGTCATGACATCCGAAAGGAGTTATCATACGAATTGATCCATGGCGTCGGAGATCGCAATTTGTGGAGAGGCATGTTCGCCCATGCCCACCGGCAAGTCACTTGATGATGATGATTATTATAGTGATAAACATAAGTATATGTTACACATACTTATAGTAATATTCGTGTGTAACATGGATGTATGTTTCGCATGCATATTGTAGTGATAAATGTGTGTATGCTTTTTAAAAAAAAAATTTGTTGCGTATCCCTTACGGGACGTTGCAGTCAACACCTTAGCCACAGAGACTATATATATATATTAATGATAACGTGAGAATATGCTAAGCATACATGTTGTAGTGATACACAGGTGTATATTTCGTAAGTATATACTGCATTGATAAACATTGGTATATGTTTCACATACATATTGTAGTGATAAACGTGGTTGCACATTATAAATATGTGTGTTTTGACAAACGTGGTGGTCTGAAATAAGTACATGTTGTAGGGAATAATATGAGCATATGTTGCACATACAAACTGTAAAACTAACTATAATAAATATATGTAACTGGAAGTATACAAAAACATATTAGTTAACGATGTTCTAAAATATTATAGAGCAAACAATGGTATTTTAACTAAATATGGTGTCCTTACGAGAAGCTGAAATTTTTAAAGAACTGTAGTAAGGAGGAGGATAAAATACATGTTTCCAAATCTGAGAAGAGGCGATAAATAATTTGAGCATTTCAAGAACTTAACAATAAGAAAGATACGAATAACAATAAACAATAATACTAAAATCGAAAATGGTTGTCATTTTTCTATTGTACCAGCACAGGATACTAATGGTCCCAGATTTTTAAATACCAACTGACATATGCTTTCTCAAAACGAAGTTAATCTAAAAAAAAATAATAAGGACAGTTTGTTTTACCTCAACGCGAGAATGTTGTCTCAGATTCGAACATTGTAAAAGATCTGGTAACCGCTGCCAGAATATCCGAATCAATCACAGACATACAAAACAAGACTCACCAGCACCGATCGGGTTGAATTTTTAACCCTATGATAGTCACAACCCTGTCATCAGAATACGGTCAACCTTTACGTTGACGGCGCCAAATCAGACTCCCCACTCTGCTCGTCTCAGATCTGTTTCCGCCAGGGATCATGTGACACCATCATGATGGGTCGTGCCTGACACTCACTTTTCTAGTCTCACGGACAGTCTTGCCATTGGTGGAGCCGAGATCTTCAGCCCGTGCTGAATATTCAATGCCTTGAGACAAATAACGCTGTATTAACATTGTTGCTACGACATATCACATATTAAACTAGGGGGGTATTCATCACATCGCAGTTACCAGCTGACAGATCAATGTTCCTAACACACATGGATAATAGACCTATGGAGAGAGAAAGAGATAGAGAGAGAGAGAGAGAGAGAGAGAGAGAGAGAGAGAGAGAGAGAGGGAGAGAGAGAAGGGGGGAGAGAAGGAAGGAAGGAGAGAGAAGAGAGAGCGAGAAAGGGGAGACATAGAGAGAGAGAGATGAGAGATAGAGAAGAGAGAAAGAGAGAGAGTAAAAGAGATGCAGAGAGGGAAGAAAGAGGTAGAGAGAGTGAGAGAGAGGAGGGAGGGAGGGAGAGAGAGAACGATAAGGAGTGAGAGAAGGGAGAAAAGGCAGAGATAAAGTGAGTGAGAGAGAGAGGGTCGGGGAGAGAAAACCAAAGAGATGGAGGGAGGGTAACAGAGTAGAAGAGAGCAACAGGAGAGAAAACTAACGAGCAAACTTTAGTTTCAAAGGGTCACACATTGGGATCGCAGGCCTGTCGTACATTCGGCCCTTCTAATCACCCATCCTTCGTTTATGAATTATATCATCATCTCATCTTGTTCTCCTTGTACCTTGCGGTGTCGAGGTGAAGTATAAACAGCCGGAGAGTGCCCGTTTATGGGCTTCATGTATCGAGATTCCCATGGACTCTGCTATTCCCTGCGTCCATCGCTTACATGGCCGGCCTCTTCTTCTGCTTCCATCTGGTCTATACATCATTGTTTGTTGTGAAATACGGATAGTTGTTAACCTAGTTACATAGCTGTGGTATGATAAAATAGAACCGGGAGATAGGTATCCCCAATTCTCAGTTGCCGACTATTAATTGAAAACCAGCAATTGGCTCATAAGACACCCTAGTGTTAAAACAGATACATAATATAAGATTTCACTAGGTATAAATCAGGTTTTCTAATAGAAGGCTAGGAGGTCACTGCTTTTAAATAAATAAAGCTGAATCCTGATTGGATTGGAAGCTAGTATTCTCCATGCCACCTACTCTGTCTTGAATATGTTTTCAAATGAAGAAACACTGTCACAGCGTAGCTGAACACAGCGCATTCACGAGTACTCTGATTAAATTAAATAACTCAGTAGGAGAAGGTTACAATATTGCAATGGAAAAAAAAATGGGCTTTGGGTATGCTCCTTGGGCATAATAAAGTACATAAATCAAATTACACAACTAGTATAACTCTTCCTAAATGTCATTCATATGTGACTATCTCACGTGATCTATCTTTGGGGGAAAAAACACTCTAAAACACCAGACACTGTTCTAGCACAATTGACTGAGAATTATTGTCCGTGTGTCTCTGGTTAAGTTAATCACCGATAGTACAGTTCATTTACTGGGTAGATATGGTAACAACTAGTTAATCTTGGTACAGGCTGACTCTAGTCTTCTAAACTAGTGTTCACGATCCTTTATGGAAGGATAACTGTAGGGAATTGTTTATTCTAAATGTTGTTGGCCTCTGGTTGTAAAGGAGTATTGAGGTTACATGGGTTTGTCATGCCACTTATCTGCATTCTGAGCAGCACTAGGACAGTCCTGAGTGGCAAATACCAATTGACGGTCCTATGCCCCTCGTGGCAAATAAAGGCGACAGCTCTCCTCATTCACTGAGGATGGCACCACTCAAGCCAGGCATGTTCCCAATTTTAGGAGCATCACATGTAAGCCCGTGACCAATACTCACACCTGTCAATATAATACGTACAATACAAACATGTATTTATCCTCATAAAATACTTGGGATTTGGGAACAAGGAAACATACTTCTACACAGGGGTAAGTCAGCTAGACCTTTTCCTGCTGTGTATACTCATTCAAAAGCTCAATTGCCGCACACAAGGTCTATACCTAGTCTGTTGGGTGTTGTCCCTCATTTGATTTTGAAGTTTCTATATCCCACACACCTCCACAGGACATAAACAATCTTCATGTCATGTCTCCAAGACATGTCGCATCCCTTTCGTGCATCGAGCGTCATACTCAGTCGCACCTTCATTTACCCATTGGTCTATGGTACTGGCACAGTCACATCGTTTTGGTAAATATTTCCTTTCCTCATGGTTAAGTGCCGCATAAAATTATGACCTGTTCATTACATACTCTAATATGTATATAATTTCATATAAAAATCTGCACGTTTTGCCACATACAAAAGAGACATTTGGGCAATCGAAAAAAAAAAAAAAGAAGATTATCTTGCTAAATCAAAACAAACACAAATGGTGACCATAAAGGGACATTTACTGTCTCTGAATATATAGGATCATTTCTTTAAAGGCTAGTCATAGTCAAAGAGAGACAACCTATATCTTTCAACAACAACAAAAAATGGAGAGATTCCATGATGTATTTCAGAATATGTCACTTAGTTAGACTTAAGTCACTAACCACTATTATGACATAAAGAATAATACTGAACTGGTGATCCACCGATACAACCATGGTACCAGTACATGTATTCCCTCACTTGTTATTTCCAGGGATGCATAATCTGTCTGTATAAATTCCCTGAATTACAACAAAAAAACAACAACAAAATCTTGTCTGAATTCACCACACGTTCAAGTTGAACACTACATGACTGACTGCCCTGGGACAGACTTGTCTCCCGCCTATATGAAATAGGACGATCTCTCTCTCTCTCTCTCTCTCTCTCTCTCTCTCTCTCTCTCTCTCTCTCTCTCTCTCTCTCTCTCTCTCTCTCTCGACTCTCCTAAACTCTCTTCGTGATAATATATGTTTAGGATACCGAATATCCTTTTTACTTTAAACATTCCATGGTTTTACATATTACTTCCAGTAAGTGGAGTTTTGTTATTGTTCCTTACTCCCTGTGAATTTTGTACTACACACTTTGCAATATAGGCTCCGCGCTGTCTACAAAACTCGTTTAGTCTGTTTTAAAACAATATACGCCCTTGGTAGTGATAATACATTTGGGACTTGCTTTGTTTATCTTGACCAAAACAACATAGGCGATGTTGGGATGTGCTATAGAATGTGCGTTTCAGCTTTCCAACTGTAATTTTGAAAATGCCCTATTTGGTGGTGCTAAAATGCCCTGCTATAAGGAGTAACCCCTATTTTAGTTATGATTTCTTAATTTCTTATTTTCTCACTTCTTGATACATCGAGTATTCTTCTAAGGAATCTCATGTCTGTTGTGATGTTTCTTTTCTCTTTTTCTGTCATTGTCCAGGTTTGACATAGAGTCGGTAGGAAGGTTGTGTTGTAAAATACTTTCTTAGTAACTATTTATAAATGTTTGTTCTTTAGTATTGGTGCCATCAATCTTTATTGATGACGCTGAACTGGAGATTGTAGACAATTTTACATATGTAAGATAATAGATAAATAGCAAATAATCCCTAGATCAGGAAATCAACACCAGGATTGGTAAGGCGGCAACAATAATGAACAGGTTAATAAAAAAGAGTCTGGGAAAACAGGAAGCTTACTGCCAAAACAAAAGTTCTTGTCTATTAAGCCTGTGTCCTTAATACTCTTCTTTATGACTGTGAAGTCTGGTCAACTTACTCACACCAAGAGAAACTTTTAAATAGCTTTCATATGCGGTGTCTGCGAAGAATACTTGGTATTAAGTGGCAAGACAAAATCACAAATACTTAAGTATCTGAAAGATCAGGTTGTGTGGCGGTTTATTCCATGCTCAGTCTTCGTAGACTTAGATGGATAGGACACATTATGAAGATGGATGATGGTAGAATACAAAGGACATCTTTTGTGGTGAATTACAGATTGGTACAAGATCTCGGGGTCGACCTCTACTACGATACAAGGATGTGTGTAAGCAGGACATAAGTGAAACAGGCATTTATCAATGCACATTTGGAGCAAGTCGCCACCAAACGTGCTGCATGAGGGAAAAATTAGCAGAAATGGAATAAAGACGAAGGAGAAAATGATTGCAGATGTCCCACACTGAGCGTGTGAGAGTAAGATGTGCATGGTAGTGGGAATGGCCATGTGTTCACATGCATCCATTGTGGAGGAACATTTACAGCGTGAATTCGTCTGATCAGTCACATTCGCTCCCGCCATAGGCTGAAATGTTGCCTTTTGAAGCATAATGTAACAAATTATCTTCTGTCAAGACGGCAAGGTACCAATGAATTGGTGCCAGTTGCCCAATGAGGGAATAACATAGTCCATGGGAATATCGATACATGAAGTCTATAGCGGGCACTCTCCCGCTGTTTATACTTCACCTCGACACCGCAAGTTACAAGAGGAACATGATGAAGATGAGATGTCCATTGAGTTGGTTTGCCTTATTATCTATTGTGCATATTCTATCCATCATGTGCCATGCTGATACGCGTAGGTGGTTATGATTCGCCATTTAACTCGATTACCAGAGTCGTGGATCAGCTCAATGATTTTATCTCGACCATGCCACGTGTCCAAGATATTCAGGTACTTACTTCTCCTTCTTTCCCTTGTTTTCTTCACCTCGATCTTGTCAATTGTTACTAAGTTCTCAAATTTATTTCTTCTCATAACATGCCCAAAAAATTGTGACTGTCTACGTCTAACTTCTCTAATCAGTTTACGATTTTAATTTGTTTATTGTTAGACTTGGTCATTGGTTTTCCTATCTGTCTATTGCATTCTCCTCAGAAACCACATTTCCAAAGCCATCAGATGTTTTTCAGCTTTATTGCTCAATGTCCACGCTTCACATCCATACAAAAGTACAGGCTTTTTGTAGCACCTCGAAACTCTTTTTCTCGTAGCAATTGACATCTTTTTATTGGTCAGTATGTTTTTCATCTTGCTAAAGGCTACTTTTGCCATGGCGATTCTTAGCTCTAATCTCTACAAGGCATCTCCCATCAGATGTTATGACTGTTCCGAGATTATTGTACTGATTCACTTGTTTAAGAATATTCCCATTTACTTTTATATTACATTGTGGTATTTCGTTCTAGCTAGTGACGACCATAATCTGTGTCTTCTTACACTTTAATTTTAACCCAAGTTGTTCTCTGTGTTCAACAACCGCCTCTACTAAATGTTGCAGATCCTGTTCATTGTCTGCAATCAATACTGTATCATCTGCATATGCTATTGATGTTTCTTTCTCCAATGATGATTCATTTTATATCTTGTACATTTCTGAAAATATTATCACTATATAGGGAAAAACAAATCTGGAGACATTACACATCCCTGTCTTACACCTCTCTTAAAAGGCTGATATTGACCTAATTCATTATCAATTCTTATGGCAGCTTGTTGTTTCCAATATCCGGTCGACACCATAGTGGTTAGGCGTTGAATCGTTAAGGCCTGTGGCGTGTTTATGCTTGTAGCTACGGTCTGCAATCGCATTTTCCTTATGTTGGACTGGTAGTACATGGTTCCGTCGCTCTGCTACTGAGTGATTCCGTGGGTGACACTGTGAGCTGTGAAATTCGCGGGGAATGCTTTTACATCTGTCCTATACAGTGGCCTGCATGTTCGGAACTATGGCTACCAGCTGTTGCTGAATTGACTGATATGACTTTTCGGTTCACGAGTGCATTTTTCAGGAGACTCCTGGGAGTCGACGCTGAAGCTGCGGAGTTCGTGCTTTGTGCGACACTTTCGGCAAGTCGCCCTGCGGTAAAAGACCGAGCCATGTGAGAAACCCTGGTCAATGAGGTCTTTCTGGTGACTGCCGAGTCCATCGACGATGAACTGTGGTTTTCGTTGATTAATTTTGTGCCGGCATTCTGGCGGCGGCATTATGCACAGTGTACCTGTGCGGGCTGTTGGATTACCGAGGCTCCTGCCTATTCCACTTTTCACATTGGACAGTGGGGAGCATTGTGTATGATATTCACTGGCACAGGAACGGAGCATAATAGTTACGAGCTGTTGCCGTGAAGTTGGAACCTCGACTAACTAACTAACTAACTAACTAACTAACTAACTAACTAACTAACTAACTAACTAACTAACTAACTAACTAACTAACTAACTAACCAACCAACTAACTAAGTAAGTAACTAACTAACCAACCAACCAACCAACCAAACAACCAACCAACCAACCAACCAACTAACTAACTAACTCACTAACTAACTAACTAACTTACTAACTAACTAACTAACTAACTAACTAACTAACTATTCCGAACTTCCATCTTCAAAATTCACGGTCCTTCATTATTATTTCGAACATGATACTGTTCTTCTCTGTTATCATCATAAAGGTTTTTCACATAATTGACCATGCATGTAAAATTGGATCTTTTTCTATTATGATTTGTCCATCATTTATGATAGGCAGCTTGTTGATGTAGTATTACATTCACATCATCATCATCATCATCATCATCATCATCATCATTATCATCATCATCATCATCATCATCATCAGCATCATCATAATCATCATCATCTAGTGCCGTGACGACTGGCGTAGGCATTCATGACGCACCACAGATCTCGATCTTTGGATTTTCTGGATCAACTCTGCCAGCTGGGCAGAGAAGGGCACTCACCTGTCATGACAGTTGGATTGGGTTATCAAAGGCTGAGGTAACAGAACTCCATGTGGATGTGGAAGGCAAGGTTAAACCACCACATTATCTTCCCAAGTCTTCATGACTAAACACACTTCAATGTCAGTAAACAACTTCAATGACTGTTTTAGGACATCCTCGTCCGATCGGGACAGTCAAGTTCCACGAGTGCCACCAAATCGTCATCCAAAGGCTGAAGGCAGCATCTTAATTAAAACATTCATCATCATCAAGTGCCGTGCCGGCTGGCGTAGGCGTTCATGGCTCTCCACAGACCTCGGTCTTTGGTGTTCTGGATCAACTCTGCTGATGTTATTCCTCCATGCCACCGTCTCAGTCCATCCAGCATCATTTCTCTTGGTCTGCCTCTGCCTCTCTTCCCCTCGATCTTTCCAGTTGTCACGATGTTCTCTAATGTCTCTCTTCTCATCACATGACCAAAGAAAGATGTTTGTCTCTTTCTTATTGTTGTATATAGTGTTCTAGTTTCATTAGCCTCTTTCAGACAATCGTTGTTAGTTACTTTCACAGTCCGAGGAATTCGCAACATTCGTCTTAAAAACCACATCTCTGTTGCTTCTAAGTTCTTCCTAATTTGTTAATTTACATTCCAAGATTCGCTGCCATACAGCAAAACTGGTTCTATATAGCATTTTAGTACTCTCTTTCTTACATTCATTGATAGCGACTTATTGCATAAGATACTCTTCATTTTCTGAAATGCTGTCTTTGCCTGCCCTATTCTGCTCTTAATCTCTTTTGTACATCTTCCATCTGATGTTATAAGTGCCCCTAGGTATTTAAAATTATCCACTTGGTTGAGAATTTCCCCTTCTATTTCTATGTCACATTATGGTGTCCCCATTTTCTTTGATATCACCATTGTTACTGTTTTCTTGATATTCAAGGACAGTCCTTTCTGTGGACTCTCTGTTACTACACTGTCCAACAATTGTTGTAGGTCTGTTGCATTATCCGCTACCAATACTGTGTCATCTGCATAGCGTATATTGTTTATATTATATCCTCCGATTAGTATTCCTGGCTTCTCTTTGATCTCTCTCATTATTACTTCGCTATACAGGGAGAAGAGATCGGGTGACAAAACACACCCCTGTCGTACTCCTAGCTTTATCTGTTCGCAACAACCTCTTTATTTCCCATTTTAATTGCTGCTACTTGGTTCCAGTATATATTCTTTATTATTCTTAAATCTTTCCCATCAATGTTGATATCTTCCAACATTTTAATCAGCTCATCATGTTTTACTTTATCAAATGCCTTAGTATAATCTATGAAGCATAAATATATGTCTCTCTGTTTCGCTATTGATCTTTCTATTAGTGTTCGTAATATATATATTGCATTGTTTGTACCCTTTCCTTCCATAAAACCATACTGTTCTTCACTAATTTCCATTTTTATTTTCTTTCTTGTTCTTCTCATTATAATTCTGAGTAGAAGCTTAGTGACATGGTTTATGAGGTTAATTGTACGAAAATCTTCGCATTCAAGTGCTCCTGATCTCTTTGGTATTGCTATAAATACAGATTTCAGCATATCGCTCGGTAAATATCCACTGTTGTAAATATCATTCAGCATTTTGGTTAATATATCTACCCCAAATTCTCCCAATACTTCTAATTCTTCTACTGTGATTTCATCTGGCCCAGCTGTTTTTCCTTTCTTCATACGTTTCATAGCATCAGCGACTTCTTCTTTTAGAATAGGTGGGCCTACTAAGTTACTTTCTTCTGTTAATTCTTCCCTTTCTCAATTATATAATTCTCTTATATACTCATTCCACCTCTTCATTATAGCACCTTCCTCCAATAAAATCTGTCCTGTTTTTGATTTCAAACACACTGTATTTATTCTTATTTTTCTTCCTGTGAGCTCGCTGATTTGTCTGTGCATACTTTTTTGATCTTTAATGGAATTTAATTCAATTTTTCTGCATTGTTCGTTTAACCAACTTTCTTTTGCCTTCACACATTTATCTCTTATTTCTTTATTTATCTTAGCATACTCTTCTTTGTCATTTTTATTCTGTTTCCTTTTGTCCATCAGCCTTAAGATTTCTTCATTCATCCATTTTTTCTTAGCTATTTGAATTCTCTCCGGTAATATTTCTTTGCTAGTTTGATGAATGGAGTCCCTTAACATTTCCCATTGTTCATCTATACTCTGTATTTTAGCTATTGCATTGTACCTATTTTTCACAGTCACTCTGTATTGTTCTTGAATTGCTTTATCTATTTTCAGAACCTCTTTATTAAGTCTCAAGTTTTTAACCATTCTTTCCCCTCTCTTTAATCTTACTTTTATTTGTCCACATAGTGGTACATGATCACTATTACCGTCAGCACCAGGCATTGTCTTTACATTAATTAATGCATTTCTAAATCTTTTATTAATAAGTATGTAGTCAATTTGGTTGCGTATTTTCATATCAGGGCTTTTCCATGTGTATAGTCGTCTTTTATGGTGTTTAAACCATGTGTTTCCAATTATCATATCATTGATATTTGCCCATTCTATTAGCTTTTACCCTCTTTCATTTCTTGTACCTAAACCATAATTCCCCACTATATCCTCTATTTTTCCCTTTCCTACTTTTGCATTAAAATCCCCAAGTATTATTTTTATTTCTTGTGATCCAATTTGGGCTATTGCCATTTCAACTTCATCGTAAACGTTTTGTATATCTTCATCACTACTGTTTGTTGTTGGTGCATATACTTGTATAATATTTATATCTATTGATTTGCCTTTGATTTTGACCATTATAACTCTGTCTGAAATGCACCAGTATCCAGTCATAGATTTGGCTGTATTTTCATCAAATATTTTTCCTACACCTTTTTCCTGTGTGTCCCCTCCAGAATAAATTATTGTGTGTTTGTCGGTTATAATTTTGCCAGATCCCTTCCATCTCATCTCACTTATGCCTAGTATATTCATTTTCATGTTTTCCATTTCTCTTAGAACATTGTTTAACTTTCCTAGCTCATTTAATGTCCTAACATTCCATGTTCCTTCTCTAAATTTATTTAGTTTAGTTATTAAAACATTAACATAAGAAAAAGAATATTGTCAAACAAAAGTTCTTAACACAAACAATGCATATTGCCATTTCATGAGACAGACAGGCTGGCAGAAGACACACATAAACACCCACACATACATACCTGCATATATACTTACATCATTTACACAAATTTTCACAGTTATCCACCCACTCAAATAACGCACACATACACACTCCCTCCATACACACATACTCACACAATCACAAACTCTATAACAAAGATTAACTTATACATACATACACTCTAGCATTCTCTCTCTCTCTCTCTCTCTCTCTCTCTCTCTCTCTCTCTCTCTCTCTCTCTCTCTCTCTCTCTCTCTCTCTCTCTCTCACGTCCATATATACTTATTTATACATACAGCAAGGCACACTCATACACTCCTTCCCATACACACATAATCGACACATACACACATACACACTCACACACACACTTTTATACTCGCAAATACACACATACTCATACTGTCGCACATCCACACAGTCTCACACACACATGCACTTCCTTACATTCACACACATAAGCCACTCACAATCATAAACACTAAATCATTCACCCATTCATACTCCAACCCTCTCATTCTCTCTTGCTCTCTCTCTCTCTCTCTCTCTCTCTCTCTCTCTCTCCTCTCTCTCTCTCACTGTCACTCGATGAATATACACCCATACTATGGAATAGCATGTCATGTGATATGTATACGTTCCTGCACAGACACACACATACACACACCACACACGCACATATCTATACACATCTAGACACGTCTAGACACATCACTAAGACATGCATACATACACCACACACTCACATATCTATACACATCTAGACACGTCTAGACACATCACTAAGACATGCATACATACACATACCACACACTCACATATCTATACACATCTAGACACGTCTAGACACATCACTAAGACATGCATACATACACACACCACACACTCACATATCTATACACATCTAGACACGTCTAGACACATCACTAAGACATGCATACATACACATACCACACACGCACATATCTATACACATCTAGACACGTCTAGACACATCACTAAGACATGCATACATACACATACCACACACTCACATATCTATACACATCTAGACACGTCTAGACACATCACTAAGACATGCATACATACACACACCACACACTCACATATCTATACACATCTAGACACGTCTAGACACATCACTAAGACATGCATACATACACCACACACTCACATATCTATACACATCTAGACACGTCTAGACACATCACTAAGACATGCATACATACACACACCACACACTCACATATCTATACACATCTAGACACGTCTAGAAACATCACTAAGACATGCATACATACACACACCACACACTCACATATCTATACACATCTAGACACGTCTAGACACATCACTAAGACATGCATACATACACACACCACACACTCACATATCTATACACATCTAGACACGTCTAGACACATCACTAAGACATGCATACATACACACACCACACACTCACATATCTATACACATCTAGACACGTCTAGACACATCACTAAGACATACATACACACACCACACACGCACATATCTATACACATCTAGACACGTCTAGACACATCACTAAGGCATGCAATACATACACCACACACTCACATATCTATAACACATCTAGACACGTCTAGGACACATCACTAAGGCATGCATACATACACCACACACGCACATATCTATACCATCTAGACACGTCTAGACACATCACTAAGGCATGCATACATACACCACACACTCACATATCTATACACATCTAGACACGTCTAGGACACATCACTAAGGCATGCATACATACACCACACACCTCACATATCTATACACATCTAGACACGTCTAGACACATCACTAAGACATGCATACATACACACACACTCACATATCTATACACATCTAGACACGTCTAGACACATCACTAAGACATGCATACATACACATACCACACACTCACATATCTATACACATCTAGACACGTCTAGACACATCACTAAGACATGCATACATACACACACCACACACTCACATATCTATACACATCTAGACACGTCTAGACACATCACTAAGACATGCATACATACACACACCACACACTCACATATCTATACACATCTAGACACGTCTAGACACATCACTAAGACATACATACACACACCACACACGCACATATCTATACACATCTAGACACGTCTAGACACATCACTAAGGCATGCATACATACACCACACACTCACATATCTATACACATCTAGACACGTCTAGACACATCACTAAGGCATGCATACATACACCACACACTCACATATCTATACACATCTAGACACGTCTAGACACATCACTAAGGCATGCATACATACACCACACACGCACATATCTATACACATCTAGACACGTCTAGACACATCACTAAGACATGCATACATACACCACACACGCACATATCTATACACATCTAGACACGTCTAGACACATCACTAAGACATGCATACATACACCACACACTCACATATCTATACACATCTAGACACGTCTAGACACATCACTAAGACATGCATACACACACCACACACGCACATATCTATACACATCTAGACACGTCTAGACACATCACTAAGACATGCATACACTACACCACACACGCACATATCTATACACATCTAGACACGTCTAGACACATCACTAAGACATACATACACACACCACACACGCACATATCTATACACATCTAGACACGTCTAGACACATCACTAAGACATGCATACATACACCACACACTCACATATCTATACACATCTAGACACGTCTAGACACATCACTAAGACATGCATACATACACCACACACTCACATATCTATACACATCTAGACACGTCTAGACACATCACTAAGACATACATACATTGTTACGCGTGAACACCCAGTATGTTCAGTGGATGTTTGTATGCTACTTACTCTGACCGTACATGTTGTTCGCAACATCCGTCTCAGAAACCACATCTGTATTCCCTCCAAGCCTTGTCTAACTCTGTTGTTCACATCCCATGATTCACCCCACTACAGTGAATACCAACTTACTGTAGAGTACCTGCAAGCGAGAGAGTTGATCGATTGGCTAAGGAAGGAGCAATAGAAGAACAGCCTGATGTACCCGTTAAATACTACAAAAAGTAAAGAATGATCCAATCCGTCTGAAAGCCACCAAAAACCTGCTCTCGACGACTACCACCTTATGGACAGACCAGAACAAATCATTATTCTGCGCGTTAGAACAAGACACAATAGCTTACGCAACGACTTGTATACAAAATTCAAGATTAGCGAATTGGTTAAATGCACATGTGGATTGGCACCGGAGACTGCAGCTCACATACTCCAAGACTGCCCAAAATAAAGCATATATATGCAAACCTTCTGGCCTGGAGACACAACAATAGAAGATCAAATTATACATGAACCACTGGTTCATTGGCACCTTCACGTATTGACAGACGATAGTTTGTGCTTTAAAAAGGCATAATAACTTTTATCTATGGCGGTAGCGAATGTGACTGATAAGGCCAAATCACGCTGTAAATGTCCGTTCACAGTGGGTGCATGTGAACACGTGGTCATTTCCACCATCATGCACCATCTTACGTCTCACACGCTCGGTGTGTGACTTATCTGCAATAATTTTCTCCTTTGTCTTTATTCCATTTCTGATGTTTGCCCTCCATGCAACACGTTCAGCGGCAACTTGCTGCCAATGTGCATTATCAATGCCTGTATCAATCATGTCCCTCTTACACACATCTTTGTATCGTAGTAGAGGCCGACACTGAGATCTCTTACCCATCTGTAATTCACCAAAAAAGATATGAACCACTGAGTGAACTAAGAAAGACAGTGATGTTCACACATTGCAGTTATAGACACATTTCAAGGAAACGAACGAAACAGAGTAAAAAAAAAAAAAATCACTGTCATACCACAGAACAGGTTCGATATAGTTTCTTTCTGACATTCCGTGACAGTGATTGACAATACATGCAATAAAAACATCCTGTCAACGACTGTGAACGCTCACATTACAGAATTTATTCACGCTTCCCGAGTAAAATTACGAGACATGACGTGGGGCAGGAGACAGGGCATTACCTCCACTACAGTGATTCCCGTTAGCATAGTCAGAGGGCTATTCTTCCTAAAACTGCTGCTAACGAGACCATTGCCACGATTTGGCCACAAGCAAAGCTCCAACCCACGAGTCTCTTGTCGAGTAAAGAAATCATGACTGACTGCTAGAGTTCGGTTGCGAGTGTCCATAGACGTCATCAAGCAATAACAAATCTAAATCATGTCCAGAACTCACATTTCTGCAATCAGCTTACAAATTACTTGGCACGGTAATGTACGGATAACGCTGATTATTTTGTTTTCCTCTTGTCTATGAAGCAACACGATTCATTTTACACAATGTTAACTGTCATCAGAGGAGTTATCTCCTTTCCTTCATGACCTCCTTTCCTTCATCATCTCGATTCCAAGAAGGATAACTCGTCTTTGCACTTATAATAACTGGGATAGATGTTTACACATACCGTTTCTTTTTCTGTCATTCTAGTCCATGCTCTAGTGATCATGTGTTTCCACGGTCTGTCTGCTGTCTCGCGCAATGCCATTCATGTCTCATAATAATATTCCTCCATGTCAAGATATTAAATTCACCATCATCTACACTGTTGGTCTCCACCTGCCTCTCCTCTCATTCAAATGCCCTATGTCTCACGAGGTTTTTCAGCTTTCGACTACTGATGCCACGTCTAGAGAATGTGGGATGTCCTCTTCTAATGCGAATAATCATTTCTCTTTGATTTTCTTACAAGATATCTTAATTACTCTTTCTATCCGTCCACGGTGTCACTCATCATACTTCTATAAACTCACATCTCTTTAGCTTCTAAATAATTTGTTACCATTCTGCTAATTATCAAGGATTTCCTTCCATACATTAGGATTGGCTACGTACAGCTTCTAACAAAGCTTTTATTACTTCAGTTGAAAACAAAAATATTACAGAGAACATTCTTCATCGTGTGAAATACTGCCTTTGCTGGTCTATCCACTGTTATTAAAATACCAACATACTTAAATACAATGTCTTCCTTCAGACTGTAGTATACAGACTTCTTGTAACCGCCACATCGTTGTTTAAAATTCCCCTGCATTAACCCTCCAGTGTGCAACAACGCCAACAATCACCACCATCATACTCACATTCAAATTTGAAGAACGACGGAATTAGCGCCGATAGTTAAGACAACGGATGAAATTTGCATTACCTCAAGTTGGAAAGAGCGCTGATTCCTAAAAGGGATAACAATATTCTGAATATAGTATAACCAGAGCTTCGCATCATTGACCAGCCATCCCACAGAACTGTGTGACTTAATTATTGACACGCCCTCGAAACGTTTTCTACCCAGCTATGCACCTCTTTATGGGACAAACATTTGTCAGCATAAACACCGACAACTCACCTTGGCGAGAGACATTTCGCTATTGACTGCCAAAGCTGAATGTGAAATGAAATGTTAACAACTTGAAACCAGTTTATTTTTATACATACATTGTCCCTTTATTTCTCAACATAATTTCCACCAACATTGATGCACTTATCCCATCGTTTTATCAGTCCTCCCAAACCGGCTTCATAGAACTGCGTGCTCTGTTTTCTAAACCACGTTTTCACTTCACATTCAACTTCGGCGTCATTCGCGAAATGTCTCCCGCCAAGGTGGGTTTTCAGTGGACCAAAAAGGTGGAAATCGCTAGGGGCTAAGTCGGGGCTGTAAGGTGGATGTTCCAGAACTTCCCACCTTAGTTGGTTAATTTTCTCCTGAGTTAATCGAGCCGTATGTGGTCTGGCATTGTCATGAAGAAGCAACACTCCTCTAGTCAGCAGTCCTGGACGTTTTCTTCGAATTGCATCATGAAGCATCGATAGAACTTCACAGTACGATTCAGAATTCACATTGTCACCTTTCTTCTTGAAATTGGTTAAAAGCACTCCTTGACAATCCCAGAACACTGTCAGCATAACCTTCCCTGCTGATGGAGTAACCTTGAATGTTTGGACATAAGGCGAAGAAGGATGTTCCCATTGCATTGAAACACGCTTTGATTCGGGCTGGTAGTGATGCACCCATGATTCGTCCCCAGTAAAAATCCTGTTCAGTATGTCTTCTCCTTCATCTTTATATCGACAGAGATGATGCAAGGACAGGCCAAATCGGTTAATTGTGTGTTCCAGCTTTAATTGTCTGGGTACCCACCTTGAGCACACTTTCTTAAATTTCAATCCATCATGCATTATGCTGTATGCTAAATCATATGAGCACCCTATTGCAGATGCTACAGAGTTTATCGTTACTCGCCTGTCACCTTTAATCATCTCCTCCACCCACTGCATGGATGCTTCTGTTGCAATCTCAACAGGACGACCAGATCGTATTTCATCAACAATTTTAGAGCGTCCTTGATACAATTTTCCTACCTAGCTATGCTTCACGGGACAAACATTTGTCAGCAGAAACAGGAAGCCTTTCCTTATGAATGACCTGTGCAGGCAGTCCTTTTGCCTACAACAAAAGCACAACAGCACATTGCGTTGTGGTTGTACAGTTGCCATTTTGTTTATGCGCATGCGAATGAGACACCTAGCGCCACCTGACGAGCGGGCATATAAAGTTCGATGTTGCTGTCACCTAATGATACCTGTAGAAAACACCAACTACATTTACCTGCCATCCCACAGAACTGTGTGACTTACTTATTGACTCGCCCTCGTATCTTGAATGTAGTCGTGCCTGTGTCTTGTTGACAGTGTGCTGGCGTTGGCTGCCAAGCCGAAACCTCCATGCTGTCACCTGTGATTGTGTTAAGCTGGCTAAATACACTTTCAATTTCTGTTTCTTTACACAAACCGTTATGGATGTGTGATTACATACACTGAGCGTTGGGCTGTAATCTTACGTTAAAATACACTCTTCTTTAGTTCTCAAAGATATAAATATTACCAGTACGAACATGTTGGTCTCCGTGGTAAAGGGGTTACGGACGCGGTTCGTAATTCCGTTTACCAGTGTTCGAAACACAGCTGCGACTGATTTAGCAGCAGACCTGTGTCCAGCTGGGTTTTAATGTGATGGTATAAGAGCCGATCGTTCAGAAAGCAATGGCGAACTTTTTTTTTTTCGCATATCCTTTAGAGGACATTGCAGTCAACACCAGCATTTTTCAGCTGCTATTGATGTCTTGGCAAGATTACGCTCAGTAGTTTGCCATTGCTTTCTGAGAGACAAGCTCACATACCCCCGTAAGTAGCCAACGCGATACGATCCGCTACCGAATACCGCGCAGCTGCGTTACCTACGTGAATATACGGGGTTACCGAGAAAGTCGTTAACTACTTGGCCAGGGAGACGCTAAATGGCAAACTACTGAACGTAAACTTGTCAAGACATCAACAACAGCAGTGCTGGTGTTGACAGCGAGTTCCGTAAATAGGATATGAAAAAAAAAAAAGTACTAACATGATGACGTCACACCCAAGATGTCGGTTTACTGAAGTAGCAACATGTATGAGATGTCCCCAGGTTGGCACTAGCGTGTAACTCAGTGCATGACCCATCTCCGGCACTCATGCAAACACCACTTCGCTAATGGAGACAACAACATCCACTTCCAGCCGAGCTTGACTTCGGGGTGCACTCGCAGAAACACGGACGCGAATGTTACAGTAGCCGATAACACGGAACGTCGAGACTCGTTCAAAGCGCCAAGTGTAACCACGTGCGTCAGTTGAGCTGTCTCTGTGTGTATGTTCTATTGTCAATTACGGCAAGGCAGTCGAATGTAATCTTATATGGTAGCTTCTTAGTATTATCACAACCACTGTACCCGCCGCACATTGACGTATTGTCGGGAAAATAGGTAGCTGTCCTGTAATATAAACTCCACCAAGCACGACAGAAGGCTTCTGATTACCAGATGTAGTCCCCTTGGCGAATATTTCTATTTAACTTCTTGACTGAAATATTCGCGAAATTGGTGTTGTATTGAAAATAGATCGTAGACAGTTTTAAACTTGAGAAAACCTATATACAACAGAATATTTACATATGTCTCGGAGAAGAAATTGGCACCGTCATGTATATATCCGGACACCAAATAAGATGGTAAATAGACTACAAATTGCACTACCATTTGGATGCCTCTACTGTTAACGTGGAAGTTGTGGCTTTATTTAATTGCTTTTGTTTCGATAATAGTTTAGTCAACAGGCGACAGTTTGCACTGCAGTTCTCTCATTTGCTCTCTCATATATTACTTCTAACCCTAGTTGTTCGCTGTGTATAACAACCGCATCTACTAAATTTTGCAGATCCTGTTAAATGTCTGCAATAAATACTGTATCATTTGCATACCTGTCGTGTCCTCCTTTAAAGTGTCGTCCCTGGAGTGAGGAGATCCGACACCCACATTATAATATTATTTTTTTTTTCCCCCTCAATATTCTGGAGAATCCACCAGCTTCCGTCCAACACACTCCATCAGCCTATGGACACCTTTTCCTATCACTCTCACACTGTCGTACTATGCCCCCTTCTCATACTTCCCCAACGCAACATACTCAACAACTCTTACTTCTAGAAATTAATAAAGATTAATTTATTAAATAAAAGTGTAACGTGTATGAGACGTGTATGCGAAGAAAATGTGTGACGTGTTCTATAAAGTGTAGAGAATCTGACTCTCAGACATCAGATCAGTCCGCTGATCACAGCAAAGATAGACCACAGCACGTTACGTCAGAACAAGTACGTCTCACCCGTTGCCGGAACCATCATGCCGGATACTGCTTTGCTTCTGTAGAACCTCTGGTAATCCCCATTTCATGAACATGAGAAATAGACACCGGTGGTATGAACAGTTACTTATGGACCGGATTCACTCTACACAATGTCCGTTCTAATGTTCTCTAACCACTGCACAAGTTCTTTTCTAGTGTTTACACAGTTAGTAAAGTTAAGTGTTAGTCGACAGATCATCTCGTTGCCCATCGAACCATTCAGTCCGCAAGTGCTAATTACTACTGTTAATTGTTACTGTACTAACACTAGTTACTCTTAACCGGTTCTCGGTTCGTTACCACTGTTTAATGCTGTATGGGTGCAACTGTAATCTTCACTATGTTGGGTGAATCAACCTCCCTCTAGCTTTTAATCACGTCTGTAAGCAATCTTTAGTTGATGGCCGAACTGGTGTTCTTCCGACTGGGATTTTCTTCCTTCCCAAAACTTATTGAGCTTCTTGGATCTGGTAGGGAACCTAGGATAGAAACAACACACCTGGTGATAGTACTAGTTCATGATTCTTTCGGCTGAGTGTAAGCCTATCACCTTGCCTAATGATCGTTAGCTAAACTAGACTTAGTCATAGAGCAGATTAGCTACCCACCTAGAGTCAAACAGGTTTTTTACAAGAAAAATCGCAAAAAGAATGTGGGAACCCCCCCCCAAAAGGGGGAAACCTTACAAAATTTCCCCAATTATTC
>JACEFZ010013053.1:0-143972 GCA_014155875.1 Cepaea nemoralis
AAACATTCTAACAGAATTGAAAGTTCTGGAGGATAAAATCCGAGGTGACTGCATAGGACTGAGCTGAAATACCACATGTTAAATAAACTACAGATAGGAGTAAATTAGTACTAGCAGATACTGATGAATATAAAATAATTATATATATATATATATATATATATATATATATATATATATATATATATATATATATATATATATATATATATATATATTATAATTATATATTATATTAGTATACACACGTTCCAACTTAAGCCACCAATCTCCATTTGTATACCCTGGACCTCTCTTGCACTGTGATTGACACTGATTCCACTGGCTCAAGTCAAGTACCACATGCTTCACTCCTTCCTATAAATATAATAGTTGACACATGGGCAAGGTATTATATATATATATATATATATATATATATATATATATATATATATATATATATATATATATATATATATATATTATATATTATAAAATGTATAATTATAATGTATAACTGTATATACTTATATAGTATATACTATATTATTATAACTGTGGAACTGACTAATATTAATATAAATTATAATAATTAATATGAATAATTAATTATTATAATGCATTGCAGTTCAACATTTAAACATAGACGCCAAACAGAATATATTATTATTATTGTTAATATATTGCGCGATTTCTTGCCTGGCATATATTTCGCTCCATGTCATGTGCCTGCTGCAGTTATTTTGCCACATGTGTGTTTATGTTATCTCCACTGAAGATATAAAGATTTAACAAACAGGAAGTTCTGTCTGCTGCTTAGCAAAGGCTGGAAATAGACATGAGCAAGCAATTACTTCAGCACGAACCTTGGGCCTTGTCCACGTCAGATTGGAAACATTAGACTCGAGTTTCGCTGTCGTTTGAGCTCGTCAGTAGTACATATCCCTGACTAGACCCAGGATCGAACTCCAGATCATTGTCGGGTGTGCAACCTCATGACCACGCGGCTCACGCTAGACCAGTGTTCAGTGTTTCCCAACCTTTTTTTGTGCTATGCCCCACCCAAGACTTGAGGCTCAGCTACGTATAAACTACTCTGTTTATTCAGACTCCAGCTCCGTCTAAACTCTCCCTAAAAGATTAGAGACAGGGACGCAGAGGTGTTTCCAAGGCACCAGGGCCGGGTTATATACTGGCCAAGACCTATTGACGCGTCCTCGTCGAGCGTCCTGGGCAACAGGTCCCTTCGGGGTCCTGGCTAAAGTCAGTAGGATCGCCGATTCCTCCGAAGCGGAGAGTGTCTGCCTGTACGGCGAGGTACCACTAGTCTGTGCACCAATAAGCCAGACATGGGACAACGGATACTCACGCAAACCTCAGGTCCTGTATGACATCACACTGATGTTGGACAACAGGATGCCTTCATTCGACATACAGGACTTCGCGTTGGAGCTCAAGCCAAGGAACACAAGCAAGCAAGCAAGATGAGAGACAGACAGTGCCCAAGCCTTTCTAAAATTCTTATCCCCTTTCCCCCCCCCCCCCCCCCCCAATATATACATTATTTTTAATATTCAAAAATTGAAATGCTCACTAAAGAAATTTGAATGATAGGTTTTAGGAAGAAATCACTAGGAAATATTGAGCAAACACAGTAAGTAAATTTTCAAAACATATAATGGAGAACTGCACTATAGAAAACACTGATTAGACCAGTTGTGCTGTATGGCTCTGAAACCTGGAGTACAACTAAAGGAGATGAAGCCTCATTACAAACTTTTGAGAACAATGTTTTAATACGCATCTTTGGACCCATTTAGGGATACACAAAGTGGAGAGTGGGAAAGAAGAAGCAACAAAGGCATTTATGATCTGTTTAAGTCCCCGCTAATCACTGGTATGAAGGCTGATTCATTGCAATGGTTGGGGCGTATAGAAAGAATAGAAGATAATAGGGAAACAAAACTCGCTTACACTCAGGAAATAAATGACCGTAGGCCCCGAGGTAGACCAAGAAGACGGTGGAGAGATAATATATATACAGACCTACAAGTACTTGGAATCAATGACTGGCAAGAGAAGGTCAACCAGAGAGACGAATGGAGACGGCTTGAATCTGCAGCAAAGAACCTCAATGGCTCGGCATGCTGAAGAAGAGGAAGATAATGGAGAACTGCAATTCAAGTACACAATAATTTTAATGAAAGATTTTTCTATATTATTTTAATTATTAGTAATTATTTATTATTTAAATTTGGTGAGATCCTTGCGCTTGATGCTTGCTGCAAAGAGATTTTATATCAGGTTCCAATTTAGTTAACTTCAGTCTCAAGTCTCCCCGTTTTGTTCTATCCAGCCGGATTCTTCCATTTTCGAATTGCCCCCCTTAACAATCGAATTACCCCTCTGTGGGGCGTGGGCCCCACGTTGGGAAACACTGCGCTAGACGCAACCAAATTTATCATACTTAGTACTAGAAAATCTTTAATATATCAATATTAATCATCATTATCAATCACGTCACATATTGATTATATTTATAGCCTATCCTATAGCTCAAAGTTTGTCTGATCGCGTTTAGGCGCCAGGTGTGTCTTGCCAGATCGAAAACCTTACTGACTCTATTTCATAGGGAACAGTATGAGTGAAGCCTCGTATTTGTAGACCGACCTACTCCGCATACCTCATTTGGTATGTCGCATGCATTTTTCCTCTCTCTCTCTCTCTCTCTCTCTCTCTCTCTCTCTCTCTCTCTCTCTCTCTCTCTCTCTCTCTCTCTCTCTCTCTCTCCTAACAATCTTGCTTCTCTGTGCCTACACACATCATGTGTATGACAAGTGGTTGGATCTTATACAACCCCAATAACACTAGCATTGGGCGATATGATCGTATAATACGTGGTATAACAATCAACCTTACTTACCTTATTTCATAGGGAACAGTATGAGTGAATCCTCGTATTTGTAGACCGACCTACTCCTCATACCCCATTTAGCACGTAACAGGAATAATACCCACCTCTCTCTCTCTTTCTCATTACCTCCACCCCCCTCTCTCTCTCTCTCTCTCTCTATCTATCTATCTATCTCTGTCTTCTTACACATACCTTGCACATGACCACATACACTAGCATTTTGTCTGTTGGGCGGTGTATATGTGTGTGTATGTGCGTTCACGACGCATATCAGTCCACCCAGACTTTAGGAATCGCCTCATAATTACATATAGGAGTACATAATGGGGTTTTGGTTAGTACCACCATCATGCTTACGCCCCTCTTGCTTCCCGCCCCTCATGCTTCGTTAGTACATCCGCTGAGATTGCTCAGATACCCCCACCCTGCCCTCCTGCCTCCACCCCCCTTCTTTCTATGTGTTCACTGAACCGTAACACCTAGCACCGGGTATAAAAAGAATACATTGAAGATTTTCTGAGTTGTTTACAGATGGGAACTGTGAGGTGAGTATCAACATTTTTTTCAATTAACATTTTTTTCAATTAACATTTTTTTCAATTCTCATTTTCTCTTCATTGCTTTCATTTTTCATGCTTTTGTTCTTCTCGTCCTGTCGTCACCTTCTGATGTAGTCACAGGAGATCTCCTTGACTGTATGTTGTGTTTGTGAATGTGTTTGTTTGCTGATGAAGGCTAATCGCCGCAACGTCCTGTATGTGTCTTAATTCTGTTATGTAAAGCTGCACTACTTTGTGACATTTTATATTGTTTACACTTTCACAGCTTTACCGCAATTCCACCTAATTTTATTCATATCTTGCCAGATGGAGAAGACCTGATCATTCAGTCGCGGCGATCAGGCACATTTTGAGCTAAAGCCTATGATGGACGATGTTGTGATGTTCTAGTATGATATAGGTCGCGTCCAGCGTGAGTCGCGTGGTCAAGTGACTGGTTACACGCCCGCCTCACATGTCACCTCGACACCGCAATGTACAAAAGGAACACGATGAGATGATGATGATGACTGGTATATGTTTGATTACTCTATGTGCTAATTTGCCTACTAATTGTCTTAAAGTTCTACCTATGTAAGTTGCTTGGCACTCACACTGGAATTGTTAAATGATAAATGCAGTTTGATTTGGTGTACGGAGTTGCCAAGGGGAGCCTTGTTGGTACTAATACTATTCTAGCTGACATCTTTATGACGCATTTAGACTAACACAGATTTAAGGAACTTGTTCTATACCACCTATATGTGCCTTGACATATATTCCTCACAGAGACTAGACAACAAGCAGAATTATCCCACTATTTCATGAACCATTCCCCCAAGAACATTTTCTTGACTATTGACATAACGACACCTTACCGTTCTCGGACATCCTACTCAGACGTCGTGAGGACGGCACCATCCATAGCAGTCTATCGAAAAGGAACATGGACGGGCCAGTACCTTGATTTAAACAGCTTTGCTCCCATCCAATATAAATGAGGGTTGGTGCAGATCCTAATTTAATCGTGCTTTGAAGATTTGCTGAAAAAACATAAAAACACTAAAGGAAGAACTAGACACCATTCACCAAACTCTAATGGTTATTCAACTGTTTCATCAAGCGTCACTGCCAGCCACCCAAACCAACCCCCACAGAATCAACGGTTCCAAAACTCCAGATGCTTCTTCGTCAAACCTTTCGAGGAGACAATGTAATTGTAAGGAAATGAACGAATACACACGATCGACTTAAAACAGCAGTAAGTCGCACATTCTTTGCTGCTGAAACAATGATCGATATAGAACCACCCCGATACCTACTCCATCTCTGAAAGAATCACTGTTCTCGTACACTAAATGAAACTGCATTTATCAATTAATAGTTTCCAGTGTGAATGCCAAGCGACTTACAAAGGTAGAACGGAAAGACAATTAGCAAATCGAGTAGCCGAACACATACCAGTGTGGGTGGAAAAGAGAGTTAATCATTCTTCAGGAATCCCTGTGCAGTCGACAGGCATAAAACATCGAATTCTGCCATTAGTAATCACACAGTTAGTAAGCACTCCGCTTTTCGTATATTGTATTCTTTTTAGTTTCTTAGAAGCAACAGAGATGTGGTTCCTGAGACGAATGTTGCGAATTCCTTGGACTGCCAGAGTAACTAACGACGACTGCCTGAGACAGGCTAATGAAACTCCAACATTATATACAACAATAAGACAGAGACAAACAGCTTTCCTCGGTCATGTGATGAGAAGAGAGGCATTGGAGAACATTGTAACAACTGGAAAGATCGAGGGGAAGAGAGGCAGAGGTAGACCAAGAGAAGTGATGTTGGATGGATTGAGACGGTGGCATGGAGGAATATCATCAGCAGAGTTGATCCAGAAAACCAAAGACCGAGATCTGTGGAAAGCCATGAACGCCTACGCCAGCCGGCACGGCACTTGATGATGATGAGCTCGCTTTAAACTCAAGCGTAGTCCATACATGTGCTATTACAGGGTGTTTGTAAAGTCTTACAAACGGAAAACATACTCTCCAACAAACACCTGTTTACGTACAAAGTGTTGTGGGACTGTACAAACACCCTTTACTTCTAGTGCACCGAACTGCTTTTTGCGTGTGGATTAGCTTTCCCTATTACCAGTGACCCTCGCCATCAGGCGAACCCACTCCGACTTCAGAGGTACTTGTAATTGACGTCTCCGAGTCAAGGATAAGAGTCAAAATTTTAGTCCAACTGACCAGTGTATGGGTTGAAACCGCTACTTCGACATCAGCACACCGGATGTTTAGGAACGAGCGTTCTTAACTTGCCATGCTGATCCCCTGTATATGTATTCTACGAACGATAATCGCTTGCTCACATATATCGAAGCATTATATGATCAGACTAGTTGTGCTGCATGGCTCTGAAACCTGGAGTATAACTAAAGGAGACGAAGCCTTGTTACAAACCTTTGAGAACAAAGTCTTAAGACGCATCTTTGGGCCCATTAGGGATACACAAAGTGGAGAGTGGAAAAGAAGAAGTAACAAAGACATTTATGATCTGTTTAAGTCCCCGCTAATCACTGGTACCATGAAGGCTGCAATGGCTGGGGCATATAGAAAGAATGGAAGATAATAATAGGGAAACAAAACTCGCTTACACTCAGGAAATAAATGACCGTAGACCCCGAGGTAGACCAAGAAGACGGTGGAGAGATAATATACATACAGACCTACAAGCACTTGGAATTAACGACTGGCAAGAGAGGGTCAACCAGAGAGACGAATGGAGACGGCTTGTATCTGCAGCAAAGAACCTCAATGGCTCGGAATGCTGAGAAGAAGAATTATATATATTAGTCGATTCCAGCCGTTACTATGTAAACAGGACTTCCGTGGATATAACGTAGTTCTACACATTCGCGCAATATCAGTTACGATGTAAATCATATATCAGCCAAAACATCATGCATTTTCTTCACATAACATGATATATAACATATAACTCTGCAGTATGTACCTGACGAGTTGCAGCCAAATATGCCTGGCAAGAAATTGTGCAATATTTTATTTATGGCGTCTTTGTTGGAATTCAATTAAGGAATACACTATTATAAATGGTTTCATTGTCAGATGAAGTAAGTAGGTATCACAGCAGTTGTATATCTGATCATTGGTTCAGCAGCAATGTTTCGTTTACTGTTGTTTCAAGTCGATCTTGCATTCGTTTCATTACTTCAGTACCTTAAAAGGCCAGCTGAAAAAAAAAAAAAAAATCTTGAATCGGTAGGGGTAAATTTGGGTGGCTGGCAGTCAGTGACGCTTGGTGAAACCAAATGGATAACCATTAGATTTCAGTCTTCTGAAGGGTGTCTAGTCCTTCTTTTGCAGGGAAGATACTCGCCAGAATTCTTCTCAATCACCTCACACCCCATCTCGACCAAGGTCTTCTTTCTGAGAGTCAAAGTGGCTTCAGAAAAGAACGAGGAACTGTTGACATGATTTTCGCTGCAAGGCAGCTGCAAGAGAAATGTCAGGAACAGAAATGCGAAATGTTCTCCAATTTCATTGAACTTACCAAGGCTTTTGATACAGTCAGCAGAGAAGGCCTGTGGAAGATTATGGCGAAATATGACTGTCCAGGAAAGTTTGTCCAAATAGTGCGGCTATTTCATGATGGTATGCGGGCAAGAGTTCATGAAAATAGTGAAGTGTCTTAGCCCTTTCCTGTCACCAATAGAGTGAAGCAAGGATGTATCCTGGCACCAACACTGTTCAGCCTCATGTTTTCAGCTATGCTGACGAATGCCTTCGAAAAGAATGACATTGGAATAGACATCAACTACCGCATGGATGGAAAGCTGTTCAATCTCAGAAGGCTGAAAGCCAAAACCAAAACTAACAACTACACCGTCAGAGAACTGCTATTTGCTGATGATTGCGCTCTATATGCCAACTCAGAGGCAGACATGCAACACAATGTTTCAGCTTTCCCATATGCCTGTGCCAACGTTGGGCTCAATATTAACTTGGAGAAGACTGTAGTTATGTACCAGCCAGCTCAAGGGAATAATCATACCGTGCCGAATATCAAAGTGAATGGTTATAGACTAAGTGTTGTAGACAAATGCACCTATCTTGGCAGCACTGTGTCACAAGCTGCCACAATTGATGATGAAGTGAATGCAAGAATCTCCAAGGCCAGTGCGGCCTTTGGCAGACTGTACAAGAATGTATGGGACAGAAATGGAATAAGCCTGCAATGAAAGCTGAAAGTCTACAAAGCGGTCATATTATCTACACTGCTATATTCTTGTGAAACATGGACTGTTTATCAGTGACAAGCTAGGAAATTAAACCACTTCCACACAGTCTGCCTTAAGAAGCAATTAAAGACAAGATCCCAGACACGGAAGTTCTCGAAAGAGCGTCTATGCACAGCTTCCACACTCTACTAACGAAGAATCAGATTCACTGGGCTGGTCACTTGACTCGCATGCCAGATCACGGGCTCCCTAAACGAATTTTTTATGACGAGTGCATTGTGGCGAACGCTCCTAATTCGGTCAGAGGAAACGCTTTAAAGACACTCTGAAAATCTCACTGAAAGCTTTTGGAATTCAACATGGCACCTGGGAGACTGCTACCAAAGACCGAAATTCGTGGCGTACATTATTCCGCAAAGGTGCAGTTACTTGCGAAGCAACCAGGACTGCAAGAGCTGTAAAGAAAAGGCTGAACAGAAAAACCACTGCATGAGATCCTCCCCCTGGAACGTCAAGCATTCTTTGCCCGCAATGTCAAAGAACATTTCGAGCCAAAATAGGTCTTATCAGCCATCTTAGAACTCACGGCTCAATACTTTCAACCCCACTGGATGAAATGAATGGTCATCATTATTCTTGATGGACAAACAACAACAGTTCTTCTTTTAGTGTGTCTTCGGATCAAATCTTCCAAGCTCGATTAAATAGGGTCCGTATCAAGCCACGCTCATATTGGATGGGTGCAAAGCTGTTGATATTCAGGTATTATCCCGTCCATGTCCTTTTCGATTGACTCCTCTTTGGAGGGTGCCATAATTTTGATGTCGGATTTTTTTTTTCCGCATATCCTTTACAGGACATCGCTGTCAACATCAGTATCTTTCAGCTGATTGTTGATTTCTTGGCAAGATTACGCTCAGTAGTTTGCCATTGCTTTCTGAGCGACCGGCTCACATACCCTATAAGTTACCCACGAGGAGAGAACCGCTACCAATTCTCGCGCACGTCACGTTACTCACGAGAGTATACGGAATTACGGAGAAAGTCGTGTAACGTTTAGACCAAGGAGACCGGCTTTAGGATGTCTAAAAGCGGTAGTTTCGTTATGTTCATAGTCAATAGTTAAGGATATGTTCTTTTGGGTATGGTTCGTGATGGAGTAGAATGTTTCTGCTTGTTGTCTGTTATCTGCGAGAAATAATATGACATTCACGTACCGACGATATAGAAAAACGTTTTCACATCTTTTATATTATACGATCTTTGTCCTTCTAATTGCGCCATAAAGATGTCCGCTAAAATTGGACCTAGATGACTTCACATGTCAATATATTGGTCAATATGTTGACCACTCCGTCTACATGGTGGTAATATGTTTTAAGAAAATTCAATTTAATAAGCACAGCAGTGGTAGTTTCTAAACATGTGCACCCCCTCTACCGTGTGTCCACCTTGACGAGGTAGAGGGGCTTGTGTGTTCCAATGACCCCAAGAGCTATGCCGACGGTAGCACAGCTACTGGTAGGGTCACCCATGTCGGACAGGTCAAGGGAGAGGGACCAGACCAAGTGACACACAAACCTGCTGCCTTGTAGGTAGACTGGGGACAGTCAAAGGCTAGGGAAAGCACCCCAAACAAATGCTTGTCGAAATCGGATGTACTGAGCCACAGGCTTGACAAAGCAGTGCAACGTAACTTAATTCATGATGTCGAAAATTAAAATTAATCGTTATGGTGCTAATCCCGTGAAGTCCCATCAGGCGGTGATAGTGCCGGGCCCCCTGCCTCGAGGGGGTCCACCCATGACTACTGGTGGTCACCTTCCCCTGTGCTGTGGAGTCAAGGCACAGAGGAGTAGGTTAAGAGCTATTGACCAAACACCCCGGACACTCAACATACTACAGTGGAATGCCGAAGGAGTTTATAACAAGAAAGCCTCCCTAACACAGCGTCTTCATAAAGATAGAATAGATGTGGCATGCATTCAAGAGACACACCTCAACGCCAATCACACATTTTCAGTCCAGGGATATCAGGCCACACGTTTCGACCGTGAAGGACACAAAGGAGGAGTTGAAATACTTGTACGAAATACAATACCTTGCAGCGAAGTATCTGTGATCTCTGACAACCAAACGGAAATTATAGGTGTTGATATAATGATAAAGGACATTAAAATAAGAATTTACAATCTGTATAGCCCAGCAGATAAGGATCTTACACTCTCAAACATGAAAATAACTGACACAAATTGCATTGTTGTCGGAGACTTTAATAGCCGTTCAGAAAGATGGGGATACCCAGATACTGACAAAAGAGGAGATGAAGTGGAGGACTGGGAAATAGACTCAAATCTCCATCTACTCAACAAAGTGGATGACACACCGAGCTTCTACTCCAGAAGATGGATTACCACTTCTACTCCAGACTTAGCTTTCTGCACAGGAGACATCCTCCACAAAATCGATCGCCACGTGCTTGACCAATTAGCAGGTAGTGACCACAGACCAATCAAGCTTGTAATGAATATGGAGTATGTTCCACAGGAGCAAAAGCCTTTGCCCCGCTGGAATTACAAACGAGCAGATTGGGACAGATTTGCCATACTAACAGACAAATATTGTGAAAACATAAATACACGATATGGCAACATGAAGCAAATGGTGGAAAATCTAAACAGAGCAATAATACAGGCGGCCACTGAGTCTATTCCAAGAGGAGCGAGGAAAAATTACAAACCATACTGGACTGAAGAACTACAAATTTTGGAGGACAAAGTTGAAGATGCTAGGAAGACCGCAGAGAGAGAACAAACAACTGAAGCGAACATCTCTCTCAAAGCCATCTCAGCAAAATATAAAAGAACAGTAAATCAAACAACAAGAGATAGTTGGAGGGAAAAAACAGAAAACCTGAATTTTGACAGGGATGGAAACAAACTATGGAAACTAGTGAAAGCCATGAACAATGAAGGACCTAGAAACAAACAAATAACAATTAAACAAGGAAATGCCTTGTTTACATGAAAAAAGGCTGCAAATGCACTAATGGAACACTATGCCAGTGCAAACCACATTGATATTACAACCGAACAGAAGAAAGCAATCAAAGATAAACAGATGCATCATAGAAATACAGAGACAGCAGCAGAATATATGATGGCAAATCTAACAATGGAAGAAATGGAACAGGCAATGAATACCCTAAAAAGAAGAAATCACCAGGAAAGGATGGAATCACAAATGAAATGCTAATAGGACTAGGCACTAAGGCAAAAAGAAACTACTAGCAGTCCTAAATTACAGCTGGAAGAGAGGAATAGTCCCACAGGCATGGAAGGAAGCTATACTAATACCAGTCCCAAAGAAAGGAAAAGACCTGGAAGAACCAAATGGCTATCGACCTATCAGTCTACTTAGCTGTGTAGGAAAATTAATGGAACGCATTATCAATGGCAGGCTAACATGGCATCTGGAAGAAAACCAACTCTTAACACCACACCAAGCAGGATTCAGAAAGTACAGATCCACTGAAGATCAAATAACCTACATAGCTCAGGAAATAGAGGATGCCTTCCAAGAGAAAAAACACACACTAGCGGTCTGGGTAGATTTAGAAAAAGCTTTTGATAAAGTATGGAAGGAAGGACTGAAAGTAAAACTGCAAAAAATGCATGTTTGTGGGAAAATGTACAATTGGATCAGCCACTACCTTAAGAACAGAACTGCCAGGACAAAAGTACAAGGACAAACCAGCAAAATGATGCTGTTGGAGCAAGGTGTCCCCCAAGGAGGAGTTCTTTCACCAACATTATTCCTAGCATATATAAACGACATCACGGAAAATTTTCCAGCCAGAGTACACACATCATCCTTTGCAGATGACCTAGCCATATGGACAACTGAAGAATATATTAGTACAGCTAACAGCAGAATACAGCAAGCCCTATTAGCGCTAGAGGACTGGTCAAAATCATGGCTAGTGAAGATAAGTGAGGAGAAAACAACATGCACAGTGTTCTCACTCTCAACTAAAACTCAGCAACCTAAGCTGGTATTGAATGGAAAAATATTGCGCCATGAAGAAAATCCAAACTATCTAGGAGTCACATTTGATCGTCGCCTGACATGGAAAACACAGGTTGAGAAAAATCGAACAAGAGCAAGGCAAAGAATGGCAATCATGAAAAAGCTTGCTGGTACAACGTGGGGAGCAGATGAGAAAGTTCTTAAGAAGTTATATACTGGACGGGTGAGGCCAGTACTGGAATATGGCATTGCAGCTTGGGCAACAGCAGCTAAGTCAAACTTTAACAAAATAAGTAGAGTCCAAAATCAAGGAATGCGAATCATAACTGGAAGCCTGAAGACAACGCCTATTAATGAATTAGAAAGATCACTTGTTTACAACCAATGCAGGATAGAAGAGATAGCAGTGCCCAGCAACAAGCTGAAAAATTTAGAAGATTGACAGACCACCCTATGTATAAAAGGTTTAGTGGTTTTGGAAAGGGAAGACTGAAGCGTAGCAACTTTGTAGAAACTGCAAAACGAAAGATTAGGGCAGATCCCATACTTAACATATCAACAGTCAGACCCATTTACAATGCAGACAAGTTCCCAGCTTGGAGACAGCAGCAACTGCCTGAGATGATAGAAAACATTCCTTGTATTGAGAAAAAGAACACTCAGCATGAAACCGAAAGAAGAGAAATAACCCTAAACTACATAAAAGAACATTACCCAAGCAGCAATTGGACCCATGCATATACAGATGGATCAGCCAAAAATTCAGTAGAGAATGGAGGAGGAGGAATTCTCCTAAATTTAAAAAATTGAGTGAAAAAAACAAGTTCAGAGGCAACTGGAAAGTTTTCAAGTAACTTCAAAGCGGAGGTAGAGGCTCTGAAAACTGCAGCAGAAATGCTCTTGATGGAGGAAAATAAAGAGAAGCAAATAGCTATCTTCACAGATGCAAAGTCAGCTGTCTCAATACTGAAGAGCAAAAACAGCACAGAACTAGCTGACCTAAGAGCAGCACTCCATGGTCTATGCCAGAAATCCCAAAAAGTTGTAATACAGTGGATCCTATCACATTGCAGTATACCTGGAAATGAAGAGGCTGACAGACTGGCAAAAGAGGGCGGACGACTACCACAGCCTGACATAGACATAACCTATAATGAGGCAAAGAGGTTGATAAAAAGCACTTATAGAACCAAATGGGAATCAGAGCATCCAGGCCACCAGAAGGATGATGCATATTACAAACTCGACCGAAGAGAACAAGTAACAATCTTCAGACTCCGCACAGGACATAACAGGCTGAAATACCACTTGTTCAACAAACTAAAGATAGGAGATACAGATGAATGTAATTGTGGAACTGGTAAAATGACAGCTAAACATTTGCTGCAAGAGTGCCCAATATATGCAGAACAGAGAAAGATATTTTGGCCCACACCTGCTTCATTCGAGGACAAGCTCTATGGAGATATCAACAAGCTCAAGTCGACTGCAGCTTACTTTAACTGTATTCAGGTTGACATTTAAATGTACATGAAGAAGTAGACAGACTGCCACACTTCATACCACAGGCATGTCGGTTACACAAGCCTCCCAGAGGCATGAAATGGAATATTGCTTGGATAGCAAATCCATTACGTGGAAAGTCCGAATCAAAAGCTCACTGTGTGGGCTTCATAAAAGGTGGAAAAAGTGTCCTAGTGGCACAAAATGGAATATTGCTCGGATAGCAAATCCATTACGTGGACAGTCCAAATCGAAAGCTCACTGTGTGGGCTTCATAAAAGGTGGAAAAAGTGTCCTAGTGGCACAAAATGGAATAATGCTCGGATAGCAAATCCATTACGTGGAAAGTCCGAATCGAAAGCTCACTGTGTGGATGTCATCTGCAAACTGCATTCTTCTGGCTTCTAGAAGAACAGCCTATGGTAAACGGAAGGCCCAATATACGGAAGTGAGGCTAAGCAGCCATGTGCAGGACGTGACGATTCCTTGGGTGAGCCCAGTACCAGAGCGCTGTGTGATGGCTCTGCAATTATGGAAGCCTCCTTGGATGGCGGGGAATGCCCATGGTCTGCCCCTGCCTTCCCTTGAGGGCTGACCAGGATGCCTTTGGCTGTTCTATATGGGCCAAGATGGGATGGGAGATAACACCACAACAGTGAGAGTCTAACGTCCTAAGAAACCCCCGGGAAGGTTAACCCGGTCAACAAATGCCCGCAGAAGTCGGATGTGTCGGCCTAACGGCGCGAGAACGCAGCTCTGCTGTAAACAGGCACAACGCAATCACGTCCGGAAAAAAACTCCGGATGAACGAAGAAGAAGAAGAAACATATGCACAGGAGTGGTAGTTTCTAGCTTGTCTCCTGTTTTCCGGCATCGTATTTCGTGATGTCAGTGCGCCTGCTCGGGTGGATGCACGACAGATGATCTGGTCTTGTCCGACGGCCTCCCATGTGTCTGGGTGTATGTCAAAGGCCTTAAATGATGTCTTAAGCGTGTTCTTGAAGCGTTTGTGTTTGTCATTCTTGAAAACGTCTCCCGTACTGCATATCACCATAATAGATTATTTTTGGAACCAGATTGTCGGGCATTCGGACTAGGTGACCATCCTGGCATGTCTGTGTCTGCATCAGGGTTGTGTTGATGCCGGAAATGGACCAAAGTGACTACGAATTGGTTTAAGGTGAGGAAGAGTGTGAAAAAAGCCGTCGACTTCACACTCTCGCCTGTGCCCATCCGAATCCAGTAGCAGGACACATCGAGACGACTGGAGATTGAGTCAGGTGCATTAGATGACCAGAGTGTGTCTATGTGCCTCGCCATGCTCAGTACGCTCCACAGCGTGTTACTAATGCTCGCATCCACGTCCGTTTAAAAGTAATGATTTCCTCAGTACTTTCAGCTAAATCAGTCTTGCAGGCTGGCACTGTGGTAAAATGTTTACGAACCCAATTCGTAATTCCTCATACCGCGTTCGAAAAAACAGCTGCGGGTGATGTGTGCAGTAGACTGCCTTGTGCTGGTTTTCACTCTTTGCAATACTAAAGTCCACTTTCCGTGTTTGTTGATTTACTCGTTGTAGTACTAAGGCATTTGATAAAGTAAAACATGATCAACTGATTAAAATGTTGAAAGATATTAACATTGATGGGAAAGATCTCAGAATAATAAAAAAATATTTACTGGAACCAAATAGCAGCAATTAAAATGGGAAACAAAGAAGGAAATTATGAACGCATAAATTTGGGAGTAAGATAGTGATGTGTTTTGTCACCGGATCTCTTCTCCGCATATAGCGAAGTAATAATGAGAGAGATCAAAGAAAAGCCAGGAATAATATTTGGGGGTTATAATATAAATAATATACGCTATGCAGATAACACAGTATTGATAGCGGATAATGCAACAGATTTACAACGATTGTTGGACATTGTAGTAACAGAGAGTACAAAGAAAGGTCTCTCCTTGAATATCAAGAAAACAGTAACGATGATGATATCAAAGAAACAGGTGACACCCAAATGTGAAATAGAGATAGAAGGGAAAATTCTTCAACAAGTGGATAGTTTTAAATATCTAGGGACATTTATAACATAGGATGGAAGATGCACAACAGAGATTAATGGCAGAATAGAGCAAGCAAAGGCTGCACTTCAGAAAATGAAGAATCTTATGCAATAAGTCATTATCATTGAATGTAAGAAAGAGAGTGCTGAAGTGCTATATAGAACATGTTTTGCTGGATGGCTGTGAATCTTGGAATGTAAATGAACAAATTAGGAAGAGATTGGAAGCAACAGAGATATGGTTCCTTAGACGAATGTTGCGAATTCCTTGGACTGCCAAAGTAACTAACGACGACTGCCTGAAACAGGCTAATGAAACTAGAACATTATATACAACAATAAGAAAGAGACAAACAGCTTTTATTTTGGTCATGTGATAAGAAGAGAGGCGTTGGAGAACATCGTGTCAACTGGAAAGATCGACGTGAAGAGAGGCAGAGGCAGACCATGAGAAATGATGCTGGATGGGTTGCGACGCTGGCCTGGAAGAATATCAACGGCAGAGTTGATCCAGAAAACCAAAGACCGAGATCTGTGGAGAGTCATGACCGCCTACGCCAGTCTGCATGGCACTTGATGATGATGATGAATACTAAAGTCCACTTTCCGTGTGTGTTGATTTACTCTTTGTACTACTAAAGTAATACTAACGACAGAATAGGAAAGACTAAGCAAGACTGTAAGGTAACTGTACACCTATGAATAAAAAAGACCTTAGATTCATCATAATGGGACGCAGAGGTGTTTCCAAGGCACCAGGGCCGGGTTATATACTGGCCAAGACCTATTGACGCGTCCTCGTCGAGCGTCCTGGGCAACAGGTCCCTTCGAGGTCCTGGCCAAAGTCAGTAGGATCGCCGATTCCTCCGAAGTAGGAGAGTGTCTGCCTGTACGGCGAGGAACCACCAGTCTGCACACCAATAAACCAGACATAGGACAACGGATACTCACGCAAACCTCTGGTCCTGTATGACATCACACTGATGTTGGACACCAGGATGCCTTCATCCAGACATACAGGACTTCGCGTTGGAGCTCAAGTCAACAAACACAAGCAAGCAAGCAAGCATCATAATCATATGCCATGCCCATAAACGTGGGCGGTCATGTTTCCCCATCTCACTCGACCACCAGAGTCATGGATCAGCTCTGTGTTCTTGTCTCGACCATGTCACGTGGTCATCCCATCCAGGTATTCACTTCTCTGTCTTCCTCTTGTTCTCTTTCCCTCGATCTTGCCAATTGTCACCAAATTTTCCACTGTATTTCTTCTCATGACATGACTCAAAAATGTTGACTGACCTTAGGTTAGAAGGGTTTTACGTAATTAGTTGATTAATTAGTAAGAAATGCTATTTTTTTTTAACTCTGGACACATCTACGCGTGCGCTTTCTCTCTCTCTCTCTCTCTCTCTCTCTCTCTCTCTCTCTCTCTCTCTCTCTCTCTCTCTCTCTCTCTCTCTCTCTCTCTCTCGGGAGATTGTTTTTTACGGTGTTGATTGCTAAGAGTAGAAGTGGGACGACAAAAATTGTTAAATATCTCTAAACCTCAGGATAGAAAAACAATGATAAAAGCAATTTCTCTGTCTAAAGGCAGAAAGGGAAGTTTGTTAGTTAGGTCGGTGGTTAGTTGGTTGATTGTTTGCGTGTTGTAAGGTTAGTTGTTTGGTTGGTTGGTTGTTTGGTTGCTTGCTTGGTTGGTTGGTCTGTTATTTTATTTCTTGAGTGGTTCGTTGATTGGTAGATTGTTTGTTGTTTGATTGGTTGGTTCGTTGTTTGATTGGTTTGTTGATTGATTGGTTGTTTGAGTGGCTGGTTGGTTGTTAGGTTGTATAATTGGTTGGTTGATTGGTTGTTAGGTTGTATAATTGGTTGGTTGATTGGTTGTTAGGTTGTATAATTGGTTGGTTGATTGGTTGTTAGGTTGTATACTTGGTTGGTTGATTGGTTTGTTGATTGGTTGATTGATTAATTGGTTGATTTATTGATTGATTGGTTGGTTGAATAATTTATTGGTTGGTTGATTGGTTGGTAGGTTGCAAAATTGGTTGGTTGATTTGTTTGTCGGTTGGTTGATTGATTGTTTGATTGATTGGTTGGTAGGTTGTATAATTTGTTACTTTTTGATTGGTTTGTTGGGTGATTGATTTGTTGATTGATTGCCTGATTGGCTGGTTGATTGTTTGATTAGTTGATCAGTTTATTTTTTTCGTCCGCTCCTTTTGAACTCAAGCATAACCCAAACACGCTACTTCTAGTAGCGCTGGACTGAATTTTGTAATGGATTAGTTTTCCCCATTACCAGTGTCTCTCCCCATCAGGCGAGCCCACTTCAACTTCTGAGGTACTTGTAATTTGCGTCCCCAAGTCAAGAACGAAGTTGATTGTTTGATTGGTTGTTTGATTGGTTGATTAATTAGTTGATCGATTATTGATTTGGTGATTGACTGATTAGTTAGTCGACTGATTGGTTGGTTGATTGATTGCTTAGTTGGTTGGCTTGTTGGTTGATTGGTTGCTTGATTGATCGTTTGATTAACTGATTGATTAGTTAGTTTGTTGGTTGCTTGGATATGAACGGTGTGGAAATCTGTAAATTGTAAGTCCTGTACATTAACATTTAGGCCGTATGATCCCGATTCTGTCGGAGTGGGGTGTCTGTAGACATCTCTGCCGCCACTGCATCATCGTACCATCTTCGTGCGTAGAAGAGGAAAGATATCTATGCTGTAGATTTCTTTCCCGCCACAGCATCAAAGTACCATCTTCGTGCGTAGAAGAGGAAAGATGATAATGCTGTATCGCGTGCACGAACTCCACATCGCTGTCCAGGATGAAAGACCTGGGAGTAAGAATCGGCACAGCCAGACGCGAGAGGTACATCGGGAAAACAAAGCGCCTCGTCAACCAACACAGAACTGGCACTATTAGCCACCGGACGCTGATGCATATGCTGGGGGGGGGGGGGGGGAAGGGGAGGATCTGAGCACCTATGGACATGTCTGGAGTGCAACGAAGATACCCCAACTGATAACTGATAACTGAGTATCAAAGTACCATCTTCGTGCGTAGAAGAGGAAATATATTAATACCGTAGACTTCTCTTCAGCCACAGTATCATCGTTCCATCTTCGTGCGTAGGAGAAGAAATATGTTAATGCTGTAGCCATCTCTCCCGTCACAGTATCAAAGTACCATCTTCGTGTGTAGAAGAGGACAGATATTAATGCATACTAGATTATACACGTGATCTCTTAACCAGGAAACTTGTTTACTTCTGTTAATAACTAAAGACTTAAATATAGCACACGAACTTTAAACTAGGTTACGGGATTATCCGTTAACCCACCTGTGTAATTACATCCTTGTGGAACAGTTCATTTAACTGAACATTATTATCACTGAAATCCGAAAATGCGGATTTGAATGTCTAAAATTAACCTGGACTCTCTGGTCGACACAGCTTAAAGTCGGTACCAGGAAATGTTGTGGAAAGTAAATGCGATCTACGTAATACTGACCGTATCATTTACCGAGTGCCGATGGGTCTATATAAATATGGTTCTAGCAGCATATGGCTATTGCACATTGTAGCGTGTAGAAGGCGACTGTGGGTTAGGGGATAGTGAAACGGTGTTTCACAGTTAACTGACATATCGACTAGAGGGTTCGAAATCAGCAGCGGTCAATTTGGTAGCTGTCCGTTGAAAATAGCTAACTATTGAACTAAACATGCTTCGCAAATAACAAAATGCTAGTAGTAGTAGTGGTAGTAGTAGTAGTTGTGGTCGTGGTGGTGGTAGAGTAGTAGTATTAGTAGTAGTAGTAGTAGTGGTGGTGGTTGTGGTGGAATAGTAGTAGTAGTAGTAGTAGTTGTAGTAGTAGTTTAGTAGTAGTAGTAGTAGTAGCAGTAGTATTAGTGGTGGTCGTGGTGGTGGTAGAGTAGTAGTAGTAGTAGTAGTAGTAGTGGCGGTGGTTGTGGTGGAGTAGTAGTAGTAGTAGTAGTAGTAGCAGTAGTAGCAGTAGCAGTGGTGGTGGTAGAGTAGTAGTAGTAGTAGTAGTAGTGGCGGTGGTTGTGGTGGAGTAGTAGTAGTAGCAGCAGCAGCAGCATCAGCAGCAGTGGTGTTCGTAGTGGTGGTAGAGTAGTAGTAGTAGTAGTAGTAGTAGTAGTAGTAGTAGTAGTAGTAGTAGTAGTAGTGGTGTAGTAGTAGTGGCGGTGGTTGTAGAGTAGTAGTAGTAGTAGTAATAGTAGTAGAAGAAGTCGAATCTTCTTCTTCTTGTATATCCGGAGACTTTTTTACGGACTTGATTGCGTTGTGGCTGTTTACAGCGGAGCTGCGATACTGCACCTTTAGGCCGATACATTCGACTTTTGCGGGTAGTAGTAGTATTAGTAGTTGTAGTAGTAGGGGTGATGGTGTTAGTGGTAGCAATAGTAGTGGTCGTAGCAGTATTGGCAGTAGTAGTAGTAGTAGCAGCAGCAGTAGTAGTAGTAGTAGTAGTAGTAGTAGTAGTAGTAGTAGTAGCAGTATTGGTGTTGGTCGAGGTGGTGGAGGTGGTGTTAGTAGTAGTAGTCGTAGTAGCAGTAATGGCAGCTGTAGTAGTAGTAGTAGTAGTAGTGTAATCGTCTGGCGCGATACATGATGATGATAATGTTACCAGTACCAGCATCCCTTGCAGTGCCCTGGGGTATGATGGGAAGCCGCTCTGGAAGTGAGGATAAATAGAGGCGCGTGTCAGTTTCCGGTCTCTCCAAACCAGACAACCGTGGCCGAAGGAGCGATTATGTAGAGATGATCAAATAGGGAGGCTTTAACCAACCCTCCCCAGTCACTGGACCAGAGCAGGGAGTCACAAATGCCTCTAGATTTAACCATGACTGGCTTGTGTGGCCCACACACGAGGACCGAGGAAATCCATCAAATAACTGGCAATTTGTAAGCCCACTCTTGGTAGTGACCCCTGACCATGTTTGTGGGTTGTAGAGCAAACTTGAGCCCCGGCTCTGGTTAATGTCGTAGGCCACTCACATCCCCCTTTTTTTTTAATACCCCTTCGTATACCTGTGTATGCGTGTTTATGCCACTATATCTCTGCTGTTAGGGTTATAGTTTTGTTATTCGTTATGTTATGGTTTTTCGCTGTATCTGGTCCCAGTCGACTTATGTGATGCGGGTGTCGTGTGTGGGTATTGAAGGTGCCCTTCGACTCAACTGAACATGATTGAGGTCTCACTGTCATTTAGAGACCGCCCCTGTAGTTAGTACTAGGCAGCAGTTATCTCTGTGGGATTTCAGATTCCCATTCTGTATGTACCAACTGTCCATGAGACCTGAGATGATTACAATAGAGAGTCCATACCTGCTGTTATGTTGTTGTTTACGTTGAGGCTCTGTTGTTGCCATGTCCTTGTTGGTTTGTGGAGATGGGTACCTAGTCATGTGCATAGCGATGTTAGGCAGCAGTAATTACTGTGGGAACATAGGTTCCCATTTCTGTATATGTCAGTTATGCGACATGTCAAGATGCCTGTTTGTCCCTGAATCATGCAGTTCTGCCAATAAAAACCTAATTTTGTTGTTCCTAATTTGTTTTGTTTAGTCTGTAGTTTGTTGTGTAAACTCATTGATCCTGTTACAGTCCAGCAGTGTAATCTTCTGTCTGGGGTGTACAACAGTACATCCCCCGCCCTAAGAACTCCTGGAATCTTCTGTCTAAATTCTACCCCTTTTCTTGTTAGCAGAGGAGGATATACACAGTGCTCTTTCTCTATTTCTCCTTATTGTCCTTTTCTTCTCTGGCCCATTAAAAGTCAGTGTTGCGCTTCTTTATCTTTGAGCACTTAAGTATAGGAAATTACATCTTCCTGTCCTTGATATTTGACCTCCTATGACAAGTGGCGAGCCTCGGCCTGGATTGTTTGGCGGCCTTTAGATTATCTTGTTGGTGTCTGTTCCAGTTTTCAATGATTCTTTTAGGTGGTAGTTCCATGTTTTTTTCTTTTTTTTGCCTTTTTGGGGGTGTGAGAGGTCCCTGGCCAAAGACATTAACTGGGTTCAGGTTTTCCCCAAGTCTCCAAGAAGCACAGTATTGAGAGAAGAGCCTCCAGATCTACACCACATCTCAAGTCGTCGAAATTAAAGGTGACCTTATTCCATGTTTAGGGAACCGAAGTTTCCCACCCAGCCGGCGCTCAGTCTGAGTCCGCTGGTATAAATTAAGAGTGAGAAAACAACGAAGATCACCAAACTTTAGCTATAAAGTCTTTTGGAATATGCATGTATATTCCTACTGAAACCATCAAGCTTTACTCAGAAAGCTACAGAGGTGGTTGACGACTCCATGAGAGCAGAATGCCCCCACATTCAATAGAGGCTGGGCTGTGCTTGTCCAAGAGAAAAATTCTGTTGATTCTTTTGGGAGAACAGTTGTGGACTGTTCATGCGACTGATTTCAGCAGTGCCAACATCTGGGCCATCCATAGAAGTACCTTTCCCTTGTTTGTCTGGAAGAGGGGACATCAGAAATCCATCCCACCAGTGTGTCCCCACCAGCAGCAGAGCGCTGGACATCCATATTCAATCCCCACCGGTGGCACCATCACCTGAGATCATCGAGGGGGATGTTTCCCTTATTGTGCATCAGTTCACCATGTCCGTTTGAAGTGACAGATGACAATGTTACCTGTGGTGATAAGAAAATCCTTTCCTTATAGACGGAAGCAGAGGAGTTAATACTAGCGTGTTCTCCATGTTCATGATGTCATGGGTGGACATATTGAGTATTGCGGGTCGAGTGAACAGTGATTTCCTATATTTCCCCCGTGCATAGAAAATTTAAAAGCGACACATAATAGACATTCAGTGAGAAGAAATAGCATCCAGCGAGAATCATCGAGCAGTGAATGAACTGATTTCCTATTTTTCCCCTGTGCATAAACAATTCAAAAAAACCATAAGGGGGAAAAAACGATATCCTGAGATCATCAGACAAAAACATTCTTTATATATTTCCGACACACATGGACAAATAATTAATTATATTTAAATTTATTTTGTGTCATCAATAAAATTCAAATTTAGGAACCCCCAAAAGAAAGTGAGTCTAAACGCCATGTTTTCCAGCAGTTTTTTTGCTTTTTTTTTTTTTTCCAGTACAGGTATTTTCCTACCCCCTTCATTTGGGTACCAGGTGAAAATGAAAAATTTACTGACTCACCCCATGGAACTGGTGGATGGTGGGAAGCGGGGCTACCAGAATCAGCCCGGGGGAAAAAAAAAATGGGTTTCCCTGCATAGTCATGGGAATTATTTTTTTTTTTTCAGTGGCAGGAAGTCTGCATCTTGGTTTGCAGGTGATCTAGTGGATAGCATGCAGTTTTTCCCGGTTTTTGTTTTTTGGTTACAAGTGGGGATTGTAAATTTAAGGGGATGCCTGTGTGAAATTTTTTTTGGGGGCCCCTAGTATTGCATCCATGGGGCTAAGTGTTTATGTGATGTCAGGGTTTCTAGTTTTTTTTTGTATGAGACTGCATATTCCTCATGGCCACTCAAAGATATGGTATTATCTTTTTTCAGGGATGATTTTTTTAAAAAATTTTCACTGATGTATTTTTTAAAGGGAGGTTCAGAAAATATAACTGGTAACAATTTTTCCTGAGAGGGTTTTAAATCCCTGTGAAACCCCCTTTAAGATTGTTTATTTTAAAAAGCCCCCAGTGTTTTTTTAAACCCTAAGGGTCTGAGTATTCGACGGGGACCGTCGAAAAAGGGGGGGTGATGTGAATGTCTGGGCGATACATGATGTGATAATGTACCAATACCAGCACCCCGCAGTGCCCTGGGGATGATGGGGAAACCGCTCTGGAAGTGAGGATAAATAGAGGCGGTGTCAGTTTCCCGGTCTCTTCCCAAAACCCGACAACCTGGCCGAAGGAGGATTATGTAGAGTGAATTAAATAGGGAGGGCCCCCCCCGTCACTGGACCAGAGCAGGGGGCAAAAATGCCTCTAGATTTAACCCTGATGGCTTTTGTGGCCCAACACGAGGACCGAGGAAATCCATCAAAATAAATGGCAATTTTTAAGCCCACTCTTTGGGAGTGACCCCCGGCCATTTTGTGGGTTGTAGAGCAAACTTTAGCCCCCGGGTCTGGTTAATGTCGTGGCCACTCACATCCCCCCCCTTCGTAACCTGTTTTTTGCGTGTTTATGCCACTAATCTCTGCTGTTAGGGTTATAGTTTTGTTTTTCGTTATGTTATGGTTTTTCGCTTATCTGGTCCCAGTCGATTTTGTGATGCGGGTGTCTTGTGTGGGTATTGAGGGGGCCCTTCGACTCAACTGAACATGATTGAGGTCTCACTGTCATTTAGAGACCGCCCCTGTAGTTAGTACTAGGCAGCAGTTTTCTCTGGGGATTTTAGATTCCCCTTTCTGTATGTACCAAAATGTCCATGAGTCCTGAGATGTTTCAATAGAGAGTCCATACCTGCGTTATGTTGTTGTTTTCGTTGATTGAGGCTCTTTTGGCCAGTTCCTTGTTGGTTTTTTGGGAGATGGGTACCTTAGTCATGTGCCATAGCGATGTTAGGCAGCAGTGATTACTGTGGCGAACATTGGGTTCCCATTTTCTGTATATGTCAGTTATGCGACATTTTCAAGATGCAGTTTGTCCCTGAATCATGCAGTTCTGCCAATAAAAAACTAATTTTGTGTTCCTAATTGTTTTGTTTAGTCTGTAGTGTGTTGTAGTAAACTCATGGATCTGTTACCGTCCAGCAGTGTAATTTTCGGTTATGGGGGTACAACGTACATCCCCCGCCCTAAGGAAACTACTGGAATCTTCGTCTAAATTATACCTTTTCTTGTTAGAGAGGAGGATATACACAGTGACTCTTTCTCTATTTCTCCTTATTGTCCTTTTTCTCTGGCCATAAAGTCAGTGTTGCGCTTCTTATCTTTGAGCACTTAAGTATAGAAATTACCATCTGCTGTCCTTGATATTTGACCCCTATGACAGTAGTAGTAGCAGCAGTAGTAGTAGTAGTAGTAGTAGTAGTAGTAGTAAGTAGTTAGTAGTAGTAGTAGTAGTAGTAGTAGTAGTAGTAGTAGTAGTAGCAGTGGTGGTGGTAGAATAGTAGTAGTGGTGGCGGTGGTTGTGGTGGAGTAGTAGTAGTAGTAGTAGTAGTAGTAGTTCAGTAGTAGTAGTCGTAGTAGTAGTAATAGTAGTAGTAGTAGTAGTAGTAGTAGTAGTATAGTATAGTAGTAGTTATAGTAGTAGTACATGGTGGTGGTTGGTGGTTGTGTGAAGTAGTAGTAGTAGTAGTAGTAGTAGTGTAATCGTCTGGCGCGATACATGATGATGATAATGTTACCAGTACCAGCATCCCTTGCAGTGCCCTGGGGTATGATGGGAAGCCGCTCTGGAAGTGAGGATAAATAGAGGCGCGTGTCAGTTTCCCGGTCTCTCCAAACCAGACAACCGTGGCCGAAGGAGCGATTATGTAGAGATGATCAAATAGGGAGGCTTTAACCAGCCCTCCCCAGTCACTGGACCAGAGCAGGGAGTCACAAATGCCTCTAGATTTAACCATGACTGGCTTGTGTGGCCCACACACGAGGACCGAGGAAATCCATCAAAATAACTGGCAATTTGTAAGCCCACTCTTGGTAGTGACCCCTGGCCATGTTTGTGGGTTGTAGAGCAAACTTGAGCCCCGGCTCTGGTTAATGTCGTAGGCCACTCACATCCCCCTATTTCGTTATACCCATTCGTATACCTGTTTATGCCTGTTTATGCCACTATATCTCTGCTGTTAGGGTTATAGTTTTGTTATTCGTTATGTTATGGTTTTTCGCTGTATCTGGTCCCAGTCGACTTATGTGATGCGGGTGTCTTGTGTGGGTATTGAGGTGCCCTTCGACTCAACTGAACATGATTGAGGTCTCACTGTCATTTAGAGACCACCCCTGTAGTTAGTACTAGGCAAGCAGTTATCTCTGTGGGATTTCAGATTCCCATTTCTGTATGTACCGAACTGTCCATGAGTCCTGAGATGATTACAATAGAGAGTCCATACCTGCTGTTATGTTGTTGTTTACGTTGAGGCTCTGTTGTTGCCATGTCCTTGTTGGTTTGTGGAGATGGGTACCTAGTCATGTGCATAGCGATGTTAGGCAGCAGTAATTACTGTGGGAACATAGGTTCCCATTTCTGTATATGTCAGTTATGCTGACATGTCAAGATGCCTGTTTGTCCCTGAATCATGCAGTTCTGTCAATAAAACCTAATTTTGTTGTTCCTAATTTGTTTTGTTTAGTCTGTAGTTTGTTGTGTAAACTCATTGATCCTGTTACAGTCCAGCAGTGTAATCTTCTGTTGGGGTGTACAACAATTACATCCCCCCGCCCTAGAACTCCGGAATCTTCTGTCTAAATTCTACCCCTTTTCTTGTTAGCAGAGGAGGATATACACAGTGCTCTTTCTCTATTTCTCCTTATTGTCCTTTTCTTCTCTGGCCCATTAAAAGTCAGTGTTGCGCTTCTTTATCTTTGAGCACTTAAGTATAGGAAATTACTCTTCCTGTCCTTGATATTTGACCTCCTATGACAAGTGGCGAGCCTCGGCCTGGATTGTTGGCGGCCTTTAGATTATCTTGTTGGTGTCTGTTCCAGTTTTCAATGATTCTTTTAGGTGGTAGTTCCATGTTTTTTTTTTTTGCCTTTTTGGGGGTGTGAGAGGTCCCCTGGCCAAAGACATTAACTGGGTTCAGGTTTTCCCCAAGTCTCCAAGAAGCACAGTATTGAGAGAAGAGCCTCCAGATCTACACCACATCTCAAGTCGTCCGAAATTAAGGTGACCTTATTCCATGTTTAGGGAACCGAAGTTTCCCACCCAGCCGGCGCTCAGTCTGAGTCCGCTGGTATAAATTAAGAGTGAGAAAACAACGAAGGTCACCAAACTTTAGCTATAAAGTCTTTTGGAATATGCAAGTATATTCCTACTGAAACCATCAAGCTTTACTCAGAAAGCTACAGAGGTGGTTGACGACTCCATGAGAGCAGAATGCCCCTACATTCAATAGAGGCTGGGGCTGTGCTTGTCCAAGAGAAAAATTCTGTTGATTCTTTTGGGAGAACAGTTGTGGACTGTTCATGCGACTGATTTCAGCAGTGCCAACATCTGGGGCCATCCATAGAAGTACCTTTCCCTTGTTTGTCTGGAAGAGGGGACATCAGAAATCCATCCCACCAGTGTGTCCCACCAGCAGCAGAGCGCTGGACATCCATATTCAATCCCCACCGGTGGCACCATCACCTGAGATCATCGAGGGGGATGTTTCCCTTATTGTGCATCAGTTCACCATGTCCGTTTGAAGTGACAGATGACAATGTTACCTGTGGTGATAAGAAAATCCTTTCCTTATAGACGGAAGCAGAGGAGTTAATACTAGCGTGTTCGTCCATGTTCATGATGTCATGGGTGGACATATTGAGTGTTGCGGGTCGAGTGAACAGTGATTTCCTATATTTCCCCCGTGCATAGAAAATTTAAAAGCGACACATAATAGACATTCAGTGAGAAGAAATAGCATCCAGCGAGAATCATCGAGCAGTGAATGAACTGATTTCCTATATTTCCCCTGTGCATAAGACAATTCAAAAGACACATAATAGTGGGAGGAAACGATATCCAGTGAGCATCATCAGACAGAAACATTCGTTATATATTTCTGCGACACACTTTATGGACAAATAATTAATTACTAGTTAATTATTTTGTGTCATGCAATATTAATTCGAATTAGGAATCCCCACAGAAAGTGAGTCTAAGACGCCATGTCTTCCAGCATGTTTTGTTTTGCTTTGTTTTTTTTTTTCCATGTACAGGTATTTTCCTACCCCGCTTCATTTGGGTACCACGGTGACAACTGAGAAATTACTGACTCATCCCATGGAACTGGTGGATGTTGCTGGCTGAAGCGGGGCTACCAGAATCAGACCGGGGAAACAAAAACTGGGTTTGCTTGCATAGTCATGGGAATTATATTTTTTTTTCAGTGGCAAGGAAGTCTGCATCTTGGTTTGCAGGTGATCTAGTGGATAGCATGCATGTTATTCCGGTTGTTGTTTTTTGGTTACAAGTAGGGATTGTAAATTTAAGGGGATGCCTGTGTGAAATTTTTTTTGGTGCCCCTACGTATTGCATCCATGGAGCTAAGTGTTGATGTTGATGTCAGGGTTGCTAGTTTATTTTGTATGCAGACTGCATATTTCTTCATGGCCACTCATAAGATATGGTATTATCTTTTGTCAGGGACTGATTTTTTTAAAAATTGTCACTGATGTATGTTTTTAAGGCAGGTTCAGAAAATATAACTGGTAACAGATTTACATTGAGAGGTTTAAGTCCCATGGTGAAACCCCCTTAATCGATTGTTTATTTAAATAGTCTTAGTGTTTTGTCTAAACCCTAAGGGTCTAGAGTATTCGACGAGGGACCGTCGAAAAATTGGGGGTGTGATGTGTAATCGTCTGGCGCGATACATGATGATGATAATGTTACCAGTACCAGCATCCCTTGCAGTGCCCTGGGGTATGATGGGAAGCCGCTCTGGAAGTGAGGATAAATAGAGGCGCGTGTCAGTTTCCCGGTCTCTCCAAACCAGACAACCGTGGCCGAAGGAGCGATTATGTAGAGATGATCAAATAGGGAGGCTTTCACCAGCCCTCCCCAGTCACTGGACCAGAGCAGGGAGTCACAAATGCCTCTAGATTTAACCATGACTGACTTGTGTGGCCCACACACGAGGACCGAGGAAATCCATCAAAATAACTGGCAATTTGTAAGCCCACTCTTGGTAGTGACCCCTGGCCATGTTTGTGGGTTGTAGAGCAAACTTGAGCCCCGGCTCTGGTTAATGTCGTAGGCCACTCACATCCCCTTTTTTTTAATACCCCTTCGTATACCTGTTTATGCGTGTTTATGCCACTATATCTCTGCTGTTAGGGTTATAGTTTTGTTATTCGTTATGTTATGGTTTTTCGCTGTATCTGGTCCCAGTCGACTTATGTGATGCGGGTGTCTTGTGTGGGTATTGAAGGTGCCCTTCGACTCAACTGAACATGATTGAGGTCTCACTGTCATTTAGAGACCGCCCCTGTAGTTAGTACTAGGCAGCAGTTATCTCTGTGGGATTTCAGATTCCCATTTCTGTATGTACCAACTGTCCATGAGTCCTGAGATGATTACAATAGAGAGTCCATACCTGCTGTTATGTTGTTGTTTACGTTGAGGCTCTGTTGTTGCCATGTCCTTGTTGGTTTGTGGAGATGGGTACCTAGTCATGTGCATAGCGATGTTAGGCAGCAGTGATTACTGTGGGAACATAGGTTCCCATTTCTGTATATGTCAGTTATGCGACATGTCAAGATGCCTGTTTGTCCCTGAATCATGCAGTTCTGCCAATAAAAACCTAATTTTGTTGTTCCTAATTTGTTTTGTTTAGTCTGTAGTTTGTTGTGTAAACTCATTGATCCTGTTACAGTCCAGCAGTGTAATCTTCTGTCTGGGGTGTACAACAGTACATCCCCCGCCCTAAGAACTCCTGGAATCTTCTGTCTAAATTCTACCCCTTTTCGTGTTAGCAGAGGAGGATATACACAGTGCTCTTTCTCTATTTCTCCTTATTGTCCTTTTCTTCTCTGGCCCATTAAAAGTCAGTGTTGCGCTTCTTTATCTTTGAGCACTTAAGTATAGGAAATTACATCTTCCTGTCCTTGATATTTGACCTCCTATGACAGTAGTAGTAGTAGTAGTAGCAGTAGTAGTAGTAGTAGTAGTAGTAGTAGTAGTAGTAGTAGTAGTAGTAGTAGTAGTAGTAGTAGTAGTAGTAGCAGTGGTGGTGGTAGAATAGTAGTAGTGGTGGCGGTGGTTGTGGTGTAGTAGTAGTAGTAGTAGTAGTAGTAGTAGTAGTAGTAGTAGTAGTAGTAGTAGTAGTAGTAGTAGAAGAAGTAGTAGTAGTAGTAGTAGTAGTAGTAGTAGTAGTAGTAGTAGTAGTAGTAGTAGTAGTAGTAGTAGTAGTAATGGTGGTGGTGGTGGTTGTTGTGAAGTAGTAGTAGTAGTAGTAGTAGTAGTAGTAGCAGCAGCAGCAGTAGCAGCAGCAGTAGTAGTTGATGGTGGGAATGGAAGAGGAAGAAGACGGACTTGAAGGAGAAAACCAAAATACATGTTTCGAAACCGAGAAACTAACGTGAACTCGTTAAAAAAGCAACAATACCATTGTAATATGACTCGTACATGTCTTGTTTGATAACACACAGATAACAGTAACGTAATTGAATTGATACATCTCGATGACCTAACTGTAAACTTATCTCGTACATTTGAGCTGTTGGTAAAGTGAACTAAATAACACAGTTAAACATGGGCTAATGTCCTATGGGCTGTTACGATCCATGGCTGTAATCGCATTTCCTGTTACGTACCACTGAGTACATACGTTCTGTGTTGGTATCTATTAACTGTGTTAATTTGTTTTCAATGGGAATACTTTACAATGGAGAATATTGAAATGTTAATTATGTTTGCGGACGAGGTAAATAGATATGTTGTGGTATTGGTTTTTCATGCAAGCTTTTATCTGTTTGTCTGTCTGCTCGACTGAATATTTAACTGCCTGCCTACCTCCTCTCGATAGATCTAACCTACTTGCATATATACATGTCTGCCTACTTCCCTCCCTCCCTATATACCTATCTGTCTACCTACCTACCTACCTACCTACCTACAGACCTACCTACCTACCTCCCTCCCTCCATGTCTACCTACCTACCTACATACATATCTACATACCTACCTATCTACATATATACATACCTACCTACATAATATCTACTTACCTACCTGCCTCCATATCTACATACCTACCTACGTACCTAAATGCATACCTACATACCTCCATGCCCACATACCTTCCTACTTTCATGCATACCTAATACCTACCTACCTCCATACCCACATACCTTCCTACATACATACATACATATCTCCCAGTTATAACGATTAGGACGTCACGCTGTTAAAGTCATCAAAATGTTCTGACAACGGTCCGATGCCAACTCTCATTGATCGCTACGGGAGGGTAAGACTGGCCGCCTAATCCTCCCTGAACTCAGGCCTACAAAAAGCAGGAAATTCTTAACACTTCGCTTGCCTTCTGCACGCTTCTACTACGGGGCTTGTTTGTTGTATGGCGGGAACTGCAAGAGAGAGCAAAAGATAGGAGTTTCTTGGATGCCCATGTACTAATTAAACATAAAGATGAATTAAACAACAAGTAAAGTGGTCGAATGTTAATATTTGCTGAGGCAACCGCGATGCGAATGGCTAACCCTTTGCTGTATGATTAAAACAAATGTTGTATGTTATTGCTCGCTGGACTTTAGGCGGCCTAATGTGCCTTGCCAGTCGAGAAGACCTGATCATTCGGGGCCACATCGATTGACAGATGTCAGGGCGGCGATCGGGCACATTTTGAGCTATAGCCTACGATGGGTGACGTTGTGATATTCTAGTGATAATTTGGTCGCACCTAGCGTGTGCCGCGTGGTTTAGTGGTTATACACCCGCCTCACACACCAGTGATCCGGGTTTGATCCCGGATCCAGTCAAAGATATGCACTACTGACGAGAGCGAAACTCCAGTCTGGTGTTTCCATATTGACGTGGACAAGGCCGTAGGTTCGTACCGGGATACAATCAGCGTTGCCAGTTGTGGGTTGCGGTCAATACTTAAATGTTGTATGCCCTGTGCAGGGAATTTCGATCAACTCTAGAGCTACGGAGTTCGTGCTTTGTGCGACGCTTTCCGCGCTGCCGAAAGAGACTGAGCCATATGGGTTAATACCCGGTGCAATGAAGTCGACCCTGTCGACTTTTAAGCGACTTTATGCCAACTCCAGATTAATTTTCTGGACAAGTTTACGTTCAGTAGTTTTTCATTGCTTTATGATCGAGAAGTCAACGTTAAAGTCTAACTGATCAGTGTAGGGAATTATCTCCTTACCCAGCCATCAGAGCACCGACAGTTCAAGCGCCAGAACAGTATGCCTCGCCACAACGCGGAAAGCATTGCCGTATGATAGTTTAAATGTTTGTGGGAATGTGTATGTAGTATATCTCAGCTATAATGATTCATTGCTTGCTTTGTTTTATAGAATAATTTCTGCAGAAATCATCGGACGAGATCAGGCGAAATATGCCAGGCAGTAAATTATGCAACTTATAGTTTGTATCTTCGTTATTCAAATAAGTCACAACGAAAAAAAAAAAAAAAAAAAAACGTTGTTTCGAATATCTTGCAATGGCCGACTGGCTAGAATGCCGCATTCTCCTTCGGGAGACCCAAGTTCGAATCATCGGTTAGTGTGGAGGCTGTTTTTTCTTTGTGTCGGGGGCAAAAAGAAAACTCTAACCTGCACAATTCGCGGCCCTAATTCCTCAGGCTCAAGACCCGCCTGCCATGTTGTTTGTCAATCAAGAATGGTGATGACCATTCATTTCATCCAGTGGGGTTGAAAGTATGGAGCCGTGAGTTCTAAGATGGCTGGTAAGGCCTATTTTCGCTCGAAATGTTCTTCGATAATGTGGGCAAATACTGCTTGACGTTCCAGGAGGAGGATCTCATGCAGTGGTTTTTCTGTCCAGCCTTTTCTTCACAGCTCTTGCAGTCCTGGTTGCTTCACAAGTGACTGCACCCTTGCGTAATGATGTACGCCACGAATTTCGGTCTTTGGCAGCAGTCTTCGAAGTGTCAAGATGAATTCTAAAAGCTTTCAGTGAGATTTTCAGAGTGTCTTTAAAGCGTTTCCTCTGGCCGCCTTGGGAGCGTTTACCACAACGCAGCTCGCAGTAAAAAATTCGTTTAGGGAGCCCGTGATCTGGCATGCGAGTTAAGTGACCAGCCCAGAGAATCTGATTGTTCATCACCCCAGCGTACACCGCAAGGTACTATATATTGGCAATAAATGACACTTTCGGCAGTCAAAACATCTGCCGGAAAATGCCGCATAGAGATAAAAACAAAAACAGTAACAAGTACTTTGGTGTATCCTTAAAATATGTTGGAAGATGCCTTGTTGGAAATTTAAAAAAAAAACAACAAAAAAAAAAAAAACGGCCATGTCAAAATTAGTCTTTTGCAAGATAGAAAACAAATACACCAATCAAAAGCAGTCATGTACACTTAGAGCAGAGTTTTTCAGTGTTATAAATATTTGGGGAAGAAGAACTTTATTTGACAATCAGAAATCTCCTGTCTTGCTTGCTCCGCGGCTATGTTTTTACCATTTATTACTAGAAGGATGCTGTGGGGAGAAAGTCTAATACTCAGCTAAATAGAGTTGCTGAGCGTATAAAATAGTGCATGGACACAAACGCATCTAAATGTTTTGGAGGAGGCGAAGACACCAAGACAATTTATCGCAAACGTCAAAAACAGGTATAATCATTTTAGCCACAATACGAGAAGACAAACACTAGAACATATCGTGACAACTGCAAAGATATTTTTGGGAAGAGTGATAGATGAAAAGACAACTAGAGAAGATTCGTGACAATCTTGTGTCATGGCAGCAAACGAACTAATACATGCTGCAGGAGAACGCAAGATGTGGAGATGTATGATCGTCAACGCCAGTCGGCAAAGTACTTTGTGACGATGAATGGTTTTTCATTATCCACCACACTTCCCATCTTCTTCTGTTCTCTATCGAAAGTAGTGCGCCAAACCCAGTCCTGCACCTCAGATCATAGTTGCGTCCGACTTCGGCAAGCAACAGGTACTGGTTTACTCCCTGTAGACAGATTCCGTGTCCATCTACACGGGTCTAGATTTTCTTCCCGAACAATTTTGTCATGGTGGTGGCTTTACGGCCTGCTCCTTGCAATTTGCAACTGCTATGGAATTTTTAACGTTCGCACCAGCACACAGGGGCAACCTGTCTTTCGCCCTTGTGTGAGAAGGCTAAGCGTCTCACCCCATAGCCCAAGAGATCAAGGGTGCGGGTGATGCAATTAGAAACCAATAGTTCTGGTAAGAACGCCCAGCTCTATGCTAAGATTCGAACCCGGTAGCTTCTGGGTCTGAAGAATACAAACAATAATTCAGAAAAGTAGACTCGTTTCTACACCGTAAGGCGTAGTTCAGTATATTGTGCTAGCCTCATATTCTTATTGTCCAATCGGCACTAGAAGGGTGATAGGTTAGAATCACGCCGGGCGCCTTTGCTTCCCATTACTACCCAGAAATGTCCTAACCCTCACACCAGGGAGGTAGGTAGGTTTGTATGTAGGAAGGTATGTGGGTATAGAGGTAGGTAGGTATATTTATAGGTTGGGAGTATGTGGGTATGGAGGTAGGTAGGTAGGTATGTATTTAGGTATGTAGGTACAAGAATGTATGTAGAGGTTCTAGAAAAACCGGGAATGAAGAGAGGGTTGATGAAAGAAATAAAGAGGAGGCAAGAGAAATATTTCGGCTACGTTAGAAGACATGATACTCTTATAAAAGTCATACTAAAGGGTAAGGTTGAGGGCAAGTGAGCAAGGGGTAGACAACGATACAAGTGGGAAGATAACATCAAGAGATGGACGAACATCAGCCTGGCAGAATGTACAGTCAGGGCGAGAGACAGACAGTGTTGGAGATCCATTGAAGCCAACCTTCATTGTGGAGACGGCAGTTGATTGATTGATTGGTTGATTGATTGATTGATGTAGGTATATAGGTAAGAAGGTACGTGGATATAGAAGTAGGTATGTAGGTAGGCATATAGATAGGTATAGGTAGGTATGTCGATAGGAAGACATGAGGGTGTCGAAGTAGGTAGATATGTAAATAGTTCGATATGTATGTATAATGTAGGTATGCAGGTAGGTATGCAGGTGGGTGGGTAAATATGTAGTTATAATGGTTATACCCGAGCAAACAGACATTCCCTGGTACTCATTTTAAGCTGGGTAGACTTGAGATTCCAGATAAATTGTAGAAATTCGCTCAGGACATAGAAGGACGCAGCGTAAATGTATCTTATCTCTCAAATGATAAAAAAGCACATATAATTACCTACATGTCGTTTTATTACGACAATCTGATAAGAATGCCCATACTACCATACACACAAAATAACACAATAATATTTAATAATAAAAATAACAACTAATAACAACCAATACAAGACACTGCATAACAATAGCATTTATAAAAAGAATAATACAGCCGAACAATATAACAAATATTTTATAACGACTACCAATTCATGACTCGACAGAGTGTCTGAGTGTGTGTGTTAAGTCACGTGAGCGCTATAAATAGATTATAATGTGGAGTCTTGTCCCAGGTTGAGGAGGTACTTTAGTAGTGTGTCCCGTGTATCTGCTGAACTCACGTGAATCTGCTGGCTTTCCTTCGCCTAGATTCTACCTGTCGCCCATGTTCTTGTTTGTTTTTGAAGTCACTAAAGCGTGTCTTGTAGTTTTGATAGGATGATGTGCTTGATTGTTAACGTTTGTTGATGCTCCCAGAGAAGAATTGTACTCACTGACTGTACTACTGTACTAAGGCAAATCAAACTTTGTTTAGTTTATTATTAATTTTAATATTTTTTATTAGTTTATTATTTATTGTGGAACTAGAATTAATTAATTAAATTAATATTAATAATTAATGTTATTATTAATATAATATAAATTATAATTATACTATGTGTGGGGTATTAGTTTAGTTAATTAATTAAACTAGACGAAGAGACCTGACAGTGATAGAACTTCTATTATAGAAGTAATAAAGCATAAAGATATTTATTAATTTATTGTTAGTTGAATTATTTCGTGTATTTTGATTAAGCCATAATATGAATATTATCATTCTATCTGCCATCTATCCCTTAAATAAGACTAACGGCTTAAGGGTTGGATTCTGCCACTACCTGCATTTCTATCTATACTATCTCCATTTCAATACTAGCCCCATTTCTATCTAGCTTGCTAACTCTTTCTACCAGTTGTATAGTTGTTAAAAAATAAAACTTGTAATATAAGTTGTATAAAGTTAGTATTTTAATAGTGTTACTATTGGTTTTCAAAAAAGGGAGCTTTGCTGCTAGCATAATGGATGGACACTTGCCTGTCGACCCAACGGGTTCGATCAGCAGTTATGCAAATTTCGATTAAAGAAAAATTAACATGGGCCACATATGCAGTAATCGTATCAGACTATGAACATGCTACAGACAATCACAACTGGCAATCTTTGCTCCATATGGAGAGGCAGCATTCATAAGTTATGCGTCACATTGCTCGCAACAATGTATGCTTCACATTGCTCGCAAGAATGTATCCTTAAGGGCAGGAGTAAAAGTTAATGAATGCACAGACAACCTGGCAAATAATGCACCAATACAAATAAGAAGCATGAACAGGGCTGATAAAATTAATGTAGTACGGACTTGGTTGGTGGATACTGACAATACTCTGATGCTAGCCCGACTACTTGTATCAGGAGTGAAGCCTGATCTAATATATCAATACGCAATCGAGGTCAGAAATAGAGAGATCATAACGAGCTCCTCATGTAAACAGTGGTCAGAAATTGAGGTCAGAAGTAGAGATATCATAACCAGCTCCTCGTCAGAACAGTGGTCAGAAATTGAGGTCAGAAGTAGAGATACATAACCACTCCTCATGGGAACAGTGGTCAGAAGTAGAGATATCATAACCAGCTCCTTGTCAGAACAGTGGTCAGAAATTGAGGTCAGAAGTGGAATCATAACCAGCTCCTCATCAGAACAGTGGTCAGAAATTGGAGTCAGAAGTATTGATATCATAACCAGCTCCTCGTCAGAACAGTGGTCAGAAATTGAGGTCAGAAGTGGAGATATCATAACCAGCTCCTCGTCAGAACAGTGGTCAGATATTGGGGTCAGAAGTAGAGATATCATAACCACTCCTCATGGGAACAGTGGTCAGAAATTCGAGATGGCTGCTGCATCGGAGGGCTGATCATGTATGGGAATATCCATTTTGCAACAATGTTCAACGTAACATAACATAACAACATACAAAGGAGCCTTCAAATAAAAACCTTAAAAGTGTGATAGAATTTACAATAGCCATGCCATTGTCTTGTAACCTGTCAATATTGTTGTTAAGGGTGTCAAGAGTGTTCAGCATGTGACATCATAGAGCAGGTGAACACAGTGACGTTATAGAGACAGTTTAAAGAAGGCCACCCCACTTTTGACATGCACCAAAGAGGAGCAGCATTCTGTTATTAAACTTTGTTTAATCAGTGAAAGGGTGAAACCTATAGAAATTCATCGGCGAATGAAGGTCCAGTATGGTGATGCGCACCTGTCTATCCATCAAGTGCAGGAGTGGAGTAGGAAGTTTCAAAACATCGTAACTTCAGTTAAGAGTTACCGCAGGTAGTGCATGAGTGGTTACACATGTAACCAAGACATGTTTTTCTAAAGGAATCCACACTCTTTATCGGTGCTGGAGAACTTGCAATTGAATGCAGTGGTGACTACATTGAAAACTTCTATTTGTTCTTTACTGTTTCATAATATATTCACACCAAAAAAAGTTTTCAAGTGAAGCTCTTTTGTAATTTTGTAAATATGCTCTCATCCTTGGCATGTGACACTCTGATTTTGTTGATTTCAGTTTTCAGAATCATTGAAGCGTGTTCATAACTTTTCAGAATAGCACGCTTGATTGTTTTCATTGACACGTCAGTAGGCAGACACTGGTGTTTGTTGTATTCTGCTGGCGGTGGTCTTCCACTAGAGCAGTAGTTTTCTAGCTGCATAATCCAGTGCTGTTCCTGATGGTTTTGAGTTTGTTGATACGTATTAGATAAAGCACAGTGTAGTGTAGCTTAGCCACAGGCAGGACTGTTCTGGGTTCAATCCCTGCCCAATTATGTTTGGGACCATTTTGCTTTGGATTTGATAGTTGTATTTATTTTATAGTTTTTTTACATGATTTATTTTACATGATGTTTAGTGGGATTTCAGCAGATATGCTGTTTCTTCATCATTGTATTTACACTGTTGAGCTATCAGTAACTGTGCAAGATTGTTGACTAGAGTAGAGTTGAATTGAGTCAAGAACCGACATCACAACACTCTGGATACTCCCATACGTGCTCTGTCCTCATCTTCAACAACCAGCAAAGATTCCCACTGCTAATGGTACCAGCTGCAATCTGATTATGTGTCCGCCTGACCTTGCCTTGGAGAACTAAGTATTGGCCAGATCCTCTGGTCACTGCCTTCTGCACCATTCTCTCCAGGTAAAGATGGTGTAACTGTTGTCCGGGAGTCTCCATGGCAAAGTGGTCAAGCCATCTGCCTCATGCTTCACTGGTTGTGGGTTTGATTCCGGGCTACGCCATTTGGTTCATGAGTGCATTTTTCTCCTAGACTCCTGGGAGTCATCGCCGGAGCTACAGAGTTTGTGCTTTGTGCGATGCTTTTGGCGGGTTATTCTGCCGAAAGAGACTGAGCCATGTGGGATAAAACCCCGGGGCATTGAAGTAGATCCTCTCAACTTTTAAGACTTTTTTCAAATCGTGTATCTGTTGTCCACACTATACCCAGGATCCCAAATGGCTCTGGCCACATCTGCCTTATCACGCACATATACCCCACCCAGAGGTGCAGACCCAGCCAATCTGTCCACCAGCTGATTTCCGAGCACACCAGAATGTCCTGGGAGAAAGATCCAACAGATGCTCCATATCTTTGGTTTGTTAATTGAGGCATCCTAGTCTTCATCCTGCTCAGCATGCTCTGAAAGTCCGTTACAGTTGTACAAGATAAATAAAAAGTTGTGGGTTCGATTCCGGGCCACGTCTTTCGGTTCATTAGTGCATTTTTTCCTCGCAGACCCCTGCAGGTCATCGCTTTTATCTATGGAGTTTGTGCTTTGTGCTATGCTTTCTGCAGTTTGCTGTGAAAGAGACTGAGCCATGTGGGATCAAAACCCGGTGCAATGGAGTTGACCCTGTCGACTTTTAAGCGACTTTTTACAATAAAATATAGTAATTATCATTTTGTAATTTCTGTTCCATGCAGTTTTGAGTTAGCTGGTAGGTATGAAATAAAGATCATATTCAGGTTTAAAGTAGCTTGTGGTACTGACAACACTATTCGGGTTCAAATCCTAATGGTGCCAGATTTGTGTGTGTGTGTGTGTGAGACCAGTATGGCTGTTTGGTCAACAATTTTAGTTCATTGCTGTTCCTCACAGTGAGTTTGCTGGTTCAGTTAGTTGCATGTGCTTTATAGGATGTCGCAGTTGACCATGGAGTTTCGTGATTGTGATTTTCTTGGTGGTTTTACTCCCAGTAGTTTGCCAGTGCTTTCTTAAACGGCTGATCCTAATTTAAGAAAAAGAAACATATCCCTAAAAAGAAACCTGTCATGAATCTGTGATTTGATAGGGGCAGCACATTTTGTAGGCCAGAGTGTACAAAGATATATGTGATCTTTCTTTTTTTCACTCGATGAGGCGACAAATGAAGGTATCAAACTTCATCCGACTGCGCTTATGACAGTATCTGTGTAGCTCCCTATCAGCTATGCTAAAAACACCCACCTGTTGCTCATGCCATTGTGAAAATCAATACAAAGCAGTTTGCTTCCGTGTGACTGACCTTGAACATGGCATGCCAGGATTATGAGATTGCGTTCACCCTCCCTAAGCCATAAATGCTGACGAGGTAACTGGGATATGAAACTAAAAAAGTATAGGTCAGCATGGCCGAATGGATAAGAATGCATGTTCTTAAACATCCGGTGTGCTGATGCCGAGGTAAAGAGTTCAACTCCTACACCGGACAGTTGGACTAAAATGTTGACCTGTCATTCCTTGACTTGGGGACGTAAGTTACAAGTACCTCTCAAGCTGGAGTGGGTTCGCCTGATGGCGAGGGACGTTGGTAATAGGGAAAGCTAATAAACATGCAGAATTGTCCAGCACAGCTAGAAGTAGTGTGTATAGACTACGCTTGAGGTCAAAGCGAGCGAGAGGGGAAAAAAAAAGAAAGTAGGCCTAGAGTAGCTTGCAGTACTGGCAAACACTGCTCTGGGTTCATTTCAGAGCAATGCCAGATTTTTTTATGTGAACAGCAGTTTTAGTTAAGTGCAGTTACTGGGAGATTTGAGTTAGCTGGTAGTTAGGCCATAAAAAAAAAAGTTAAATTTAAAGTAGCTTGCGGTACTGATAACACTGGTCTTGGTTCAATCCCTAGATGTGCCTATGATTTTGTTTTTATAACAGCATGGTTCTAGGTTCGACCCAGTGTCTTAAAGTAGCTTGTGGTACTGACAACACTGGTCTCGGTTCGATCCCTAGATGTGCCATGATTTTGTTTTTATAACAGCATGGTTCTAGGTTTGACCCAGTGTCTTAAAAATTGGTATCAAAGTTCCAGAATTGTCTGGGAAGGAACAGCCATGGAGACAAGAACTGGCTACCGCATCTCATTATGTCCTGATTGAGAAAATGTGATGGCTTAATACTTCCCACCCCAATGGCAGTGTCTATCTTGGGACTGTTTATCTCCATTATGGTGTAGATCGAGTCAACAGAAACTTCTAGTAACACAGCTGCGGATGATTTGGCAGCAGGCTGCCTTGCGTTGGTTTTCATATAATAGTATGAATACTATCATTCAGATACCGATTACACATTACTGAACATATACTTGTTAAGAAAACACGAACAGCCCAAAAATGCTGGGGTCGTATACAACGTCCTGTAAAGGATATACAACTAACCCTTTTAATTTGTAATTGCGGGGCCATTATATGTACACTAGGTGGCCATTGCTTTCTGAACAGCCAACACCTCAAGCCATTGAAACCCTCCTGACGCAGTCTGCTTCCAAATCCCCCCAGCAGCTGATTTTGAAAGTAACAAAACTGTCATTTACTGCCAATATACTACCTTGTGGTGTATGGGGGGGGGGGGGGTCTAGAGCCTGAGGAATTAAGGCTGCCTGGTGTGTGCTGTTGTCGCAAACTGTGCAGGTAGAGTTTTCTTTTTGCCCTCGACGAAAAAAACTCAAACCTTACCAAGGATTTGAACCCGGGTCTCATGAAGGAAAATCCGGCATTCTTGACACTCGGCCATCCACTCCTCAGTAACAAAACTTCTGTATTATCTCTATTATTGTCTCTATTATTACCATCCGCCAGATAATTTCACCTAGTGATGTTAGTATGGACGAGGGCGCTGGGGACACTCCACAGCCTGAATCTATAGGAAGCGAGTATGAGACGACCGCATTTCCAGCACTGCTGTTAAACAGTGCTGAGCCAGCAGAAGGTAAAGCCAATATATCGACGGCTTCCAACGAGGAGCAGTTTATTCTGTCCATCGACATTGGGACCACGAATATTAGGGGCCATGTTTATAGTAAATCAGCCAGCATGAAGGGCTCTATATCAAAGCAGGTATGGTTCTCTCTTAACATTTTGAACCAAAACATGTTCTATCTTAACATTCTATAACAAAACATGTTCTATCTGACCATTCTGTACCAAAACATAAAAAAAAGTCACTTAAAAGTCGACAGGGTCGACTTCATTGCACTGGGTATTATCCCATATGGCTCGGTCTCTTTCCGCAGCACGGAAAGCGTCGCACAAAGCACGAACTCCGTAGCTTTTAGCGACGACCCACAGGAGTCTCCGAAACATTTAACTCGTAAACCGAAGGGCGCGGCCTGGAATCGAACCCACAACCTTCGGAGCACGAGTCAAACGGCTTGACCACTTTGTCACAGAGACTCCCGACTCTGTACCAAAACATGTTCTGTCTTAACATTATGTACCAAAATATGTTCTGTCTTAACATTATGTACCAAAACATGTTCTATCTTAACATGCTGTACCAAAACATGTTCTATCTTAACATGCTGTACCAAAACATGTTCTATCTTAATATTCTGTACCAAAACATGTTCTATCTTAACATTCTGTGCCAAAACATGTTCTGTCTTAACATGCTGTACCAAAACATGTTCTATCTTAATATTCTGTACCAAAACATGTTCTATCTTAACATTCTGTGCCAAAACATGTTCTGTCTTAACATTGTTACTAAAACGGGTCCTGTCTTAACATTCTGTACCAAACATCTTTGAGTGGTGTAGCAGTCATGACATTCGCCTCGGACTTAAGAAACCTAATTCAATTCACAATGTAGTTAATTTTTCATTTTTACAAATGTTGACTTTTGCAAAAAATTTGACAAGGATGGTATACTCCACCGATTCTTGGGTAGTGAATCGAACACCTAATATTTTCAGACAAGGGTGAAAAACTGAGGACTGTATGGTGTAAATCCCTTGAACAGACATAAATCATGAATAGCAGGCCAGATAGGTAGCTGACCAGCCAAATTTGAAAATTAAAAAAAAACCTGCCCTCAAAAATTTAACATATCTAGCTTATGTGATTCTGGCATACGCCAATTTGTAACCTGACCAGGAGGGACCATGGCTGAGAGGTTGTAGTATGCGCCTCAGGGTCAGAAGGTAGTGGTTCGATCCCAGTGTTGAGCTGGGCTCTTTAGCAAGAGCTGCTGGTGTCTAGTGACATCGCACGTCCCTTGATCTAATGGGTAGTGAGATCCAGTACCCAGCCTTCTCAGATAAGGGTGACAAACTGGAGGTCCTATGTAGAAGGTAAAAATTCCAGTTTGAAATCACAAAGAGCAGGCCGTAGGTCCGCTGCTTTGGCAGAATTGTGAGGAAAGAAAATCTACCTATAGATAGACAGAGCCCAATAGCTTTGATGGAATCTGTCTCTCAGAAGAAATCCGCATACAGATACATGGCGAAGTAAACGGTGTATGTTGTAGTTTTGTGGTTTTGTGGATGTTGTAATGTGGATGCTGTAGTTTTGAGGGTGTTGAAGTTTTGTGGATACAGTTTTGTGAATGCTGTAGTTTTGTGGATGTAGCTTTGTAAATGTTGTAGTTTTCTAGATGTTGTAATTTTGTGGATACTTTTTTGTAGATGTTGTAGTTTTGTGAATGTTGTAATTTTATGAATGCTGCAGTTTTGTAGATGTTGTAGTTTAGTAGATGTAATTTTATGAATGTTGTAGTTTTGCAGATATTGCAATTTCATTGTCTTTTACAGCAACATATTCTGCAGCCGTTGCCCGGCTGGCGGGAGCTTGACCCTCACAAACTGCTCCAAGATGTGTGTTCTGTCGCACAGGACAGCATTAAAGGTATTCTGTTTACCTATGTGTTTATTTGGTGTTAAGAGAATCCTGTTATTCTAGACAACATCTGTAGTCTTGTGTATTCTCTATCATTGAGTTCTTTCCTGTTGTCTGGTATGTCCTGTATCTCTGACTTCTTTTCTGGTATCTCATATGTCATCTGTCATTGATTTTTCTTCTTGTCTATTGTTTTAAAAGGGGGAGGAGTTAAAGGCAAGATCATGAACATCATTGCACCGGGTTTTATACCACATAAATGGGTCTCATTATGCAGAGTGACCCGCCGAACACACCACACAGAGCAAAATCTCCATGGCTCCAATGATAACCCCCAAAGGGGTCTCTGAACTATGCGCACTCTTGAACTGAATGATGGGTTCCGAAAACAGGCCCTTGACATTCTCCTGGTTTCCGGAAGAACAGCCTATGGTGAACGGAAGGCCCAATATATGGAAGTGAATCTAAGCAGCCATGTGCAGGACGTGATGATTCCTTGGGTGAGCCCAGTACCAGAGCGCTGTGTGTTGACTGCAAGTATGGAAGCCTCCTTGGATGGCGGGGAATGCCCATGGTCTGCCCCTGCCTTCCCTTGAGGGCTGACCAGGATGTCTTTGGCTGTTCTAAATGAGCCAGCTGGGATGGAGATAACACCATAACAGTGAGTCAAACGTCCTAGGAATCACCCGGAAAGGTTAACCCGGTCAACAAATGCCCGCATAAGTTGGATAATGTCGGCCAAAAGGTACAAATATCGCAGCGCTGCTGTAAACAGGCACAACGCAATTATGTCTAAAACAACATTCAGGACGAGCGAAGGCGAGGAAGAAACCCACAACATTTGGAGTCTGAGGCTGGCGGCTTGATCACTTCACCATGAAAACACTTTTGTCGCTACAGTTTCTTGGTTTGGTATGTCCTCTGTCTGTTCTTCTTCTTTCGTTCGCTTGAAATATGTCTGTAACTGCAATGTTGTCTCCTGTATGAATTTAACTGTCTTTTTTAGTTCTCAGCGGTCCATAGAGTTTATCTTTCACTGTCGTCTCTCTAGGCCAGAAGGCTTGCCTAGACATGGTGTAATTTGGGAAGTCTTGGAGTATGTGTTCTGCTGTGTGTTACGCCTATACACATGTGCACATGGCTGATTCATCAATCTTGAATTTTGTATATATGTGGTTACGTAATCTATTGTGTCCTGTTCTGAGGCGCAGAAGAATAACCTGTTCTGATCTGTTCATAACGTGGTAGTTGTCTTGAGTAGGGTTTGGTGGCCTTCTGACTGATTTAATCATTCTTTTCTTTTGGTGGTATGTAATGGGCACGTCAGGTTGTTCTTCTTTTGCTCCTTCCTTAGCGAATCGACTGTCTGTGATTTCATTCCATCTGTCTAGTATGTTGACAAAGAAATACCAGAGTGCCATACGCTCCATTTTGCTTCAGACTCTTCTGGCCCCTGTTCTATTTCTCTGCCTCCTCCTTTCATCATTCCCTCATCTTTGCTCTCTCTTTGCTGGCCACTGTAGCTGATTTCAAACACAGAGTATGCATTTTGTAGTTGTGGTGATGATGTGTATAAATAGATTCCATAGATATATTAATTATGATGCAAAAAACAACCAATCACAATAGTAGAGCCTGCCTGCTTGGGAAGAGGCCCAGAACATCTAGCAGACATCCATACGCCTGGTGCCTCACACACCTTCCCCCTCCCCACAACACACACACACACATATACATCAGGCATTCCGCGTATGACTAATTGCCTCATGGCCATACTGTTCCTCGCCACTTAGGGGTACACAACCCTGATCTGGTGGAGAGGGTGTTGAAGGGGCCTAAACAGGTACTCCACCTTGCCCAAGGTTGTCCTGTAGGCTAGCGGAGGGAAGGGATCACCTTACCTCTCCTTTGATAGGGGATTTCTCTACCCCACCACCCGACAAGAAGATGAGGAGGATGGTGCAGGCATCAGAATGTCCAGAATGTTATGATGTAATTTCTTAATTACACTCAACTCCACAGAAATACCTGAAATCCTTGACAAAAAACATTACCACCTCAGGCCTAATTGCAGCCAGTCTTTATGTGCTGTAGTCTTTATGTACTGTAGTTTTTGTGTGCTGCAGTCTTTGTGTACTATATTATTTATCTACTGTAGTCTTGTACTGTAGTCTGTACGTACTGGTCTTTATGTACTGTAGTCTTTGTGTGCTGTAGTATTTATGTACTTGTCTTTATGTACTGTAGTCTTTGTGTGTGTGCTGTAGTCTGTGTGTGCTGTAGTCTTTATCTTTTGTAATTATTTGTATGCTGTAGTCTGTGTGTACTGTAGTCTGTGTGTGCTGTAGTCTGTGTGTGCTGTAGTGTGTGTGTGCTGTAGTCTGTGTGTGCTGTAGTCTGTGTGTACTGTAGTCTGCGTGTGCTGTAGTCTGTGTGTGCTGTAGTCTGTGTGTGCTGTAGTCTGTGTGTACTGTAGTCTTTATCTTCTGTAATTATTTGTATGTTGTAGTCTGTGTGTACTGTAGTCTTTATCTACTGTAATTGTGTGCTGTAGTCTGTGTGTGCTGTAGTCTGTGTACTGTAGTCTTTATCTACTGTAATTGTGTGCTGTAGTCTGTGTGTACTGTAGTCTGTGTATGCTGTAGTCTGTGTTGCTGTAGTCTTCATCTACTGTAATTGTGTACTGTAGTCTGTGTGTGCTGTAGTCTGTGTGTGCTATAGTCTTTATCTACTGTAATTATTTGTGTACTGTAGTCTGTGTGTGCTGTAGTCTTTATCTACTGTAATTATTTGTGTACTGTAGTCTGTGTGTGCTGTAGTCTTTATGTACTGTAATTGTGTAATGTAGTCTGTGTGTACTGTAGTCTGTGTGTGCTGTAGTCTGTGTGTGCTGTAGTCTTTATGTACTGTAATTGTGTACTGTAGTCTGTGTGTGCTGTAGTCTGTGTGTGCTGTAATCTTTATGTACTGTAATTGTGTACTGTAGTCTGTGTGTACTGTAGTCTGTATGTACTGTAGTCTGTGTGTGCTGTAGTCTGTGTGTGCTGTAGTCTTTTATCTACTGTAATTATGTGTGTACTGTAGTCTGTGTGTGCTGTAGTCTGTGTGTACTGTAGTCTTTATCTACTGTAATTGTGTACTGTAGTCTGTGTGTGCTGTAGTCTGTGTGTGCTGTAGTCTGTGTGTGCTGTAGTCTTTATCTACTGTAATTATTTGTGTACTGTAGTCTGTGTGTGCTGTAGTCTTTATCTACTGTAATTATTTGTGTACTGTAGTCTGTGTGTGCTGTAGTCTGTGTGTGCTGTAGTCTTTATCTACTGTAATTATTTGTGTACTGTAGTCTTTGTGTACTGTAGTCTTTATCTACTGTAATTGTGTACTGTAGTCTGTGTGTACTGTAGTCTGTGTGTGCTGTAGTCTGTGTGTGCTGTAGTCTTTATCTACTGTAATTATTTGTGTACTGTAGTCTGTGTGTGCTGTAGTCTGTGTGTGCTGTAGTCTTTATCTACTGTAATTATTTGTGTACTGTAGTCTGTGTGTGCTGTAGTCTGTGTGTGCTGTAGTCTTTATCTACTGTAATTATTTGTGTGCTGTAGTCTGTGTGTGCTGTAGTCTGTGTGTGCTGTAGTCTTTATCTACTGTAATTATTTGTGTACTGTAGTCTGTGTGTACTGTAGTCTGTGTGTGCTGTAGTCTGTCTGTGCTGTAGTCTTTATCTACTGTAATTATTTGTGTACTGTAGTCTGTGTGTGCTGTAGTCTTTATCTACTGTAATTATTTGTGTACTGTAGTCTGTGTGTGCTGTAGTCATTATCTACTGTAATTATTTGTGTGCTGTAGTCGGAGTGTGCTGTAGTCTTTATGTACTGTAGTCTTCTGCTACTGAAATCTACTAATGAATAATCAGATCGCTGAGCAGGCCATAATAAATAGACGACGGGCTAGCTACATAATTTGGGGGTCATCGCGGCCAAATGGTCAAGCCATCTGCCTGCTGCCCAGAAGGTCGAGGGTTTATTTCCTGTCTGCATTTTTCAGGCCACGAATTGTTTTCTGGTGACTCCTGAGGGTCATCACTGGAGCTATGGAGTTTATGCTCTGAGTGATTTTTTTTTTTTTTTTGGGTGCTTGCTTGCTTTGAACTCAAGAGTAGTCCTTACACACTATAGTAGTGATGGACTGAATTTTGCGTGTGGGTTAGCTTTCCATATTAACAGTGCACCTCACCATCAGGTGAACCCACTCCGACTTCAGAGGTACTTGTAAATAACGTCCCTAAGTCAAGGACGGCAGGTCAACATTTTTGGCCAACTGTCCAATCTAGGGATTGAACCGCTTAGCTCAGCATCAGCACAACGGATGTTTAAGAACATGCGTTCTTATCTATTCGGCCATGCTGACCTGCACTTTGAGTGATGCTACTTGCGGATTTGTGGGTAGAGACCACGTCACATGGGGCAAAACCTGTTGCAATGAAGTTGAATCTCTAACCTTTAAACCCTTTAATACATGTTTTCCTACAGCCGCGGGGTTGAGGCCGCAGCAGATCACCTGTATGGGTATCACCACCATGAGAGCTACCTTTGTCACCTGGGACAGGTAAGATTTAGGCTTTCTTCCTTAGCTTATTTCGTTCCCATGGCCACATCTTACATAATAAACTGTTGTCTTGCGTATCTTGCCCTAGATGAATTATGTTTGTTTACATGGTCCACACTTGGAGGAGAGACTATGAAAGAATCCTGGCCTTTTTATATGTATGAGAGAATTCTGTATTTCAATTTATATATGTATTAGATTATTCTGGCAGTTTCTATATATCCGTGGCGAATCGGGTTACAGATGCAGTTTGTAATCCCGCATACTCGCAATCGAAACACAGCTGTGGGCGAATAGGCAGCAGACTTCCTTACGTTGGTTTTTTACTAAATGGTATGGGTTGAAGTCATTCAGAAAGCAATGGCAAATACTGAACGTAAACTTGCCAAGCAAGGGATCACAACAGCAAAATATGCTGGTGTTGACTGCGATGTCCTGTAAAGGATATATATATGTGTGTATGCGTGCGTGCGCGCGCATATATGTGAGAGAGAGAATTCCGACCTCATCTAACATAGTGAAGAAACCTAATTGTTGATGATGTATTGGGGAAGCTTCTGTCCCCTTCACCACACTCAAAACAACACACACACACACACAACGGTAGAATGTGGAGAGAGGAAGGAAGAGGGAAAGAGTGGACAGAGGAGGTCGCTAACATTTACCTTACTTCATCACTCCAGACAGAATGTAATAATCCTGGGATACTGGATTCCTCACACTCCAGACAGAAAGTAATAATCCTGGGATACTGGATCCTCACACTTCTGACAGAATGTAATAATCCTGGGATACTGGATTCCTCACACTCCAGACAGAATGTAATAATCCTGGGATACTGGATCCTCACACTTCTGACAGAATTGAATAATCCAGGCATACTTTTGTACTTTAATCATCCTTCAGAGATTTTGTCATAATTGCCAATTTGTTACATGCTTTTATAAACACAACAATGTAGAAATAACATACGTGTTGTGTTTGACGTATTCATGTACGTCTTCAGAGAGACCGGTATATTGTATGAACTCATAACCCTTGATTTAAGTTACCATGTTTTATAAACAAAACTGTAGAAATAACATATGTGTGTGACATATTCATGTACGTCTTCAGAGAGACTGGTATTTTTGTATGAACTCAGTCCTTTATTTAAGTTACCATGCTTTTATAAACATAAGAATGTAGAAATAACATACGTGTTTGACATATTCATGTTCGTCTTCAGAGATACTGATATTTTGTATGAACTCGTAACCCTTGATTTAAGTTACCATGCTTTTATAAACATAATGTAGAAATAACATACATGTTTGACATAATCATGTACGTCTTCAGAGAAACTAGTATTTTGTATGAACTTATAGCCCTTGATTAAGTTACCATGTTTTATAAACAAAACAATGTAGAAATAGCATACGTGTTTGACACATTCATGTACGTCTTCAGAGAAACTGGTGAACCATTCCATAACCTTATCACATGGCAGGATCTTCGAGCGGCTGAATATGTTTCTATATGGAATAAATCTTACACGTTACGTGCACTGAATACTGGAGCGAAGATTCTTCATGCGCTTATGAGGAAAAAGCGCCACCTGGCGGCTAGTGTTCTCAAGTTTATGTCGAAACAAGTTACGATGAGACTGCTGTGGGTATTTGATAATATTCCTGCGGTAAGTAATGTGTAATTGTTTTATAAGTAATGAGTAATTGTTTTATAAGGATTGTGTAATTGTTTAATAAGTAATGAGTAATTATTTTATAAGTGACAAGTAATTGTTTTATAAGTAACGAGTAATTGTTTTATTAATAATGGGTAATTGTTTTATAAGTAACGAGTAATTGTTTTATAAGTAACGAGTAATTGTTTTATTAATAATGGGTAATTGTTTTATAAGTAACGAGTAATTGTTTTATTAATAATGGGTAATTGTTTTATAAGTAACGAGTAATTGTTTTATTAATAATGGGTAATTGTTTTATAAGTAACGAGTAATTGTTTTATTAATAATGGGTAATTGTTTTATAAGTAACGAGTAATTGTTTTATTAATAATGGGTAATTGTTTTATAAGTAACAAGTAATTGTTTTATTAATAATGGGTAATTGTTTTATAAGTAACGAGTAATTGTTTTATTAATAATGGGTAATTGTTTTATAAGTAATGAGTAATTGTTTTATTAATAATGGGTAATTGTTTTATAAGTAACGAGTAATTGTTTTATTAATAATGGGTAATTGTTTTATAAGTAACGAGTAATTGTTTTATTAATAATGGGTAATTGTTTTATAAGTAACGAGTAATTGTTTTATTAATAATGGGTAATTGTTTTATAAGTAACGAGTAATTGTTTTATTAATAATGGGTAATTGTTTTATAAGTAATGAGTAATTGTTTTATTAATAATGGGTAATTGTTTTATAAGTAATGAGTAATTGTTTTATTAATAATGGGTAATTGTTTTATAAGTAACGAGTAATTGTTTTATTAATAATGGGTAATTGTTTTATAAGTAACGAGTAATTGTTTTATTAATAATGGGTAATTGTTTTATAAGTAACGAGTAATTGTTAGTCAGTGTCAAATACTGTACATCTTGCTCCAGATTCATCAGCGTATTCATTTGAGCCATTGTTTATGTTTCCAAGATTTGTGTAATGTCATCAAGCCCTCTACGTTACCCACACATTGTCTGCATCACACAACAGTAATAATCCCCATAGAGATATAGTAATTTGATATAAAACCCACATGTTACTCTGATACAGTGTATCATCATCTTGAGATGTGAGAATGAACTTAAGACGTATTGACATACATTGATGTATGAGATTCACAACTTGGAACAAAGTGTTTTATCATCTTGAAACTTGTGATGTGAGAATTAACTTAAGATACATTGACATACATTGATGTATGAGATTGACAACTTGGAACAAAGTGTTATATTATCTTGAAACTTGTGATGTGAGAATGAACTTAAGATGTATTGACATACATTGATGTATGAGATTCATAACTTTGAACAAAGTGTTATATTATCTTGAAACTTGAGATTTGAGAATGAGTTAAGATGTATTGACATACATTGATTTATGAGATTCACAACTTGAAACAAAGTGTTATATTATTTTGAAACTTGTGATGTGAGAATGAACTTAAGATGTACTGACATACATTGATGTATGAGATTCTCAACTTGGTATAAAGTGTTATATTATCTTGAGATTTGAGAATGAGTTAAGATGTATTGACATACATTGATGAATGAGATACATAACTTGGAACATTCCAGATCCGAAAGCGTGCTGCTCAGGGTCAAGTCATGTTTGGCTGCACTGAATCCTGGATCTTGTGGAATTTGACGGGGAAGAAGAGTCATGTGACCGATTACTCTTGTGCTAGTTCTACTGGCCTCTTTGACCCTTTCCAGGTTAGTTAGTTGCTTATCTACTCCAGTCAACCCCAGAATTTGTTGATTGTTTGTGATTTCTTGGCAAGTTTGCCATTGCTTTCTGAATGACCGACACTCATACCATTGTATAAACATCAGTTCCAAATCGCCCACAGCTGTTTCGCCCGCAAGGTATACAGGATTACGAACTGTGGTCGTAACTCCTTCATCACCATGCAGGCTTTCCAGGTAGAGAGTAAAAAAAAACTTTCATTTGACATTTTGTTTGAGAAATGTGGCCAATTAAGTCGCAGCGTCATGTGAGGCATGAAGATATTTTATTAACAGAAAATCACAGATACTCTGGCGTTAACAGCATAATTTGTTTTTCACCACCCTTTTATTTGCCTTAAGAATGTTGTGTATATGGTGTTCATATTTGTTATAGATGACTTGACACTCGTTGAAGGATATCATCAGCAGAATGCGTTTCCTTCCCAGGACATTTCCTGATGCCTGTTTTAGCATTTTTGACTGATTTTACCTGGAGACCAAAAAATCTGTCTCAATGGGGATGTAATGACGTGACTGGTAGGAAAGTATAGTAGCCACTGTGCCAGCAAGGATCCCTTGTTTAAGATAATAATGATAGTAATAATAATAACGAAATAATAATAATAATTGTGATGTTAATAACAAGGTTCATGATAATAATAATATTGTTAATAATTAGAACAAATATAAACAATTATACAAGAAAACGAATGTACAGGGGGGCTTGAAATGAAAACCATAAATGTTTTGTTTATGTTTGGGTGAATATATTCTGAAAAAGTACAGAACAAATGTATCATATTTCAGTGTATTCATCACTGCGTTCAATTTAAGTCCTCCAGGGCCAATAAAGCGCTTGGATTCCTATAGAAAAAAATTCTCTTGGTCGCGTGTGTAACTACTCATACACCACCTGTTGTACCTCTTCATCGGATTGAAAAGTCTGTCACAGAAGTCACGCCGTTTTGAAACTTCCTACTCCACTTGTACACTGGCCGGACTGACAGACATGCATCACCATACTGGACCTTCATTCGGCTATACATTTCTATAGGTTTCACCCCTTCAATGGTAAAAGAAACCAGATAATGCATATCAATAATGGGATGGCCATCTTTAAACTGTCCTTATGACGTCACTGTGTTCATCTGCACGTTGATGTCACGTGCTTAACACTCTTGATATCCTTAACAACAATATTGACATATTACAAAATAATGGCATGGTTATTGTAATTACTCTCACATTTTTAAGGTTTTCATTTGAAGCCCCATCATAACATAGCATAGCATAGCATAACAGTGGAAAGCAGCTGTTATTGTACTGTTTTGTACCTAAAGGTATGCTGATGATAATGATTGTTTGTCAATGAAGCAAATAATGCTGATGTATTTCTGCTTTGCTTTCCCCAGATGGAGTGGAGTACTATTGTTTGTAGCCTTCTCAACATTCCTATGTCTATATTCCCTCAAATTTTAGATACCAGGTAACTTATGTTTTTGACAATACAGATATGACTCTTTCTGTCATCTCTGTGCTACCTGTGTTAAACATTGATGCTGTATTAGTGGCAAGAAAGGTAACCCGTCATTGGTTGGTTGGCTGACTGGTTGGTTGACTGACTGGCTTGGTTTGGTTGGTTAGTTGGTTGGCTGTTTCATTGGTTGGTTGGCTAATTGGATAATTGGTTGGTTGGATGGCTGGTTGATGGGTTTTACTGGCTGCAGGTTGGTTGGCAGTTTGGTTGGCTGGCGGTTTGGTTTGCTAGTTGGTTGGCTGATTGGTTGGTTGGCTAATTGGTTGGTTGGATGGCTGGTTGATTGGTTTACTGGCTGCTGGTTGGTTGGTAGTCTGGTTGGTTGATTGCATGTTGGTTGGTTGGTTGACTGGCTCATTGGGTGGTTGGATGGTAGACTGTCTGGTTGGTTGATTAGTTTGTGGAATGGCTGGTTGTTTGGTTGGCTGACTGGTTATTTGGTTGGTTAATTGATTGGCTGTGTGATTGACTGGCTAGTTGGTTGGTTGGGTTGTTGACGTCTGGTTGGTTGACTGTCTGGTTAGTTGGTTGGTTTGTTGAATGGCTGGCTGGTTTTCTGGCTGGCAAGTTGGTTGGTTGACTGGTTGGTTAGTTGGTTGATTGATTTATTGATTGACTTGCTGGTTATTTGGTTGATTGATTGATTTGCTGGCTGGTTATTATGTTGGTTGTCTGGCTGGTTGGTTGATTGATTGACTGGTTGGTTATTCTGTTGGTTGTTTGGCTGGTTGATTGAATGATTGATTGGCTGGTAAATCCTCTTGAATTTTTTAACTCTTCTGAAACATTGGTGTTTAGGTAATTTGCACCCTGAAAACAGCTTGCATCTATTGGAATGAGAGTAGTGTAGAGACTTTCTTCTCAACCCGGTACAAAAGTACCATCTTCTTGGGAAATGTAGTGCAGAGTTCTCTTTTCACTTTCCAAGCTTAGAAACCAGCAGGTTATGTAAAACCAGTACTGGAATTTCACATCTTAAGAGAGGCATATTAGGATGTTAGCTGAAAAGCATCTGATGGCTGAGGAAATGTGGTTTCTTATGAAAATGCCAAGAATACCATGGACAGACAGAAAAATCAATGACCAAGTCCTACAAGAAACAAATGAAAACCATACATTGATTCGAGAAATTAGACGTAGACGGTCGCTATTGTTTGGACATGTTATGAGAAGAAATAAATGGGATAACTTGCAAGATTGAGGGAAAAGAACAAGGTGAAGGTAGAGAAGTAAATACCTGGATGGCTTGGCCATGTGGTATAGTCGAGACAAGAACACAGAGCTGATCCGCGACTCTGGTGATTGTGTGAGATGATGAAACATGATGATGATGATTTGTATGTCACCAGGTCAGGATTGAGCACAGAACGTACAGACTGGCAGGCATTAGTTCTGGGTTGGTCAAGTTTTTTTTTTGTGGGCTGCAGATATTTCATTGTGAATAAATTCTGACCCAAGTCACAGAGGGAGGAAACTCACTAAAAAGAGAAATGTTTTTGATTATCTTCTCCTTCTTCATTCATCTGCTGTGTTAAAATGTTATTAGGAGCATATGCCTTAAGTTGAGTTAAGAACTGATGTCACTTGGGGCATTCCCATAAGCCCTCATTCCTCATCTTCAACAGCCAACGTAGAGTTACAATACAAATGGTGCCCATTACAATCTGGTTATATGTCCGTCTTGTTTTACCTCTGAGTAACGACTCTCGACCAGATCCTCTGACCACCCCTGCTGCTGCATTCTCTCTAGACCACGATGCTATATGCCATGTCAGTTTACAGCATAGGTGTGATATTTGTGCCTTTGGCCAACAAGTTAGGCTTTTTCCAGATTGTTGTTGAACATTTTAACCTTCTCTGATTAAACCTGTCAGTTGAGAAAGAATTAGAGATGATATTGTGGATATAATAGAGAATTAGAAATGATATTGTGGATGTAATAGAGAATTAGAAATGATATTGTGGATATAATAGAGAATTAGAAATGATATTGTCGATATAATAGAGAATTTGTAATGATATTGAGGATATAATAGAGAATTGGAAATGATATGACAATAATCCTAGAGAATTAGCCAAGATATTAAAATTATCAGAGGATTAAACATGATATTAGACAATTTGAAATGTTAGAGGGTTAGAAATATTAGATAGAAATTAGAAATCACAGATGATTAGAAATGATATTGCAGATATCATAGAGAATTATATTAGAAATACAGAGTCATAAATTATACTAGAAATTTCATAGTGAATTAAAAATGAATTCTAAACGTTTTCTTTTAGTGAATTTAGGCACAGAAGTCACAAACAATATCTTGCATGATTTATTGCCTGGATATTTCACTGCATCTTGTCAGGTGCATACTGCAGAGTTATATATTAAATGAAGTGAATAAATAATAAATGATACTAAAATATCAGAGAATTAGAAATGATAATGGAAAATCAGAGAATTAGAAATATTACAAATGTCGGTTAGAGTTAGAAATGTCATAATGTATTAAAAATTATATTACAAATACCATAGAGAATTGAAAATTTCATTGAGAACTAGAAATATTGATAATCAGAAATATAGAGAGTTCTAAATATAATAGAGAATTAGACATATAATAAATAACTTAGAGAATTAGAAATATCATAGATAAATAGAACTATCATTGAGAAATAGAACTATCATTGAGAACTAGAACTATCATAGAGAAATAGTACATTATAGAGAATTAGAAATGTCACAGAGAATTACATATGTTATGGTGTTAAATGTTATTAGAATAATCGTAGAGATTAGCAATACCATAAAGAAGAAATATCATAGAGAATTATAAATTTCATAGATACCATGACCTACTCTGAATTTAGTAGGGAGACATCAAATGGAATAATAATGAAGCCAGAACAGTTAGCTGCCCTGAATCTACAACCAAAGTAGCTTTGTCTAAAGAGTTTTCAGAAACCCAAGAATAATAATAAATAAGAGATGTAATGGCTGCAGCAGGATATAACTGAACAAGAAACTGAGGGATAGATTCTGTCAAAGGTATACAGGATGCAAATATAACAGTGTGAAGGACTAACAAAGACTGTTGGCTTCATATAAATAAGGTTTATTTACGTTTGATGGCAAGTACTATAAACATGGCGTCCTTCCAGATCCAGGCCCTGATCTTGACTGCCCCCTGACAACCCACTACGTCACGACTTGAGCATCTCTCCTCTCATTCTCCCCCGATGCTCAATCGTGCTGTAGCCTTTTCCCACCAAACTCTAATACCCTACTTCTGTTACACCTCCCTCTGTGTACTAAAGAATGTTTCCTATAAAGGAAAAAATCTTTACTCCTAATCCCCTTACTCTATTCCCTCTTTTTCCTTGCCTCTCACAGTTCCTCTAATCTTCCCCAAACCAACTCCAACTTAAGTAAATATTCTATTTCTTTAACTCTTTCCCCTGCTATATAGTCAACCCACTTCTTCTTCGTTTCTGGCCCTTCAAACAAACATAACATATTTACATATCCTTAATAACATTTAAATCTCAACTTTATACAATACATCATAACACATCTTCTTAAATACTTCTTTTCCACTTCATAAGCAATCCGCTTACCATTTCAAACGCTGATACCAACTCCTTATTCTTATCACCAACACTACTAATTCCCCACTTTCAACTAACCTGAAATCACTTTCACACGATAGGAAGACAAAGAATCGGTGGCCACCGGTATTTAAAAGAAGCAGTAGAACTCTTCTTACACAAAGACCACACTCAGCTAAATCACACACACCCTTTACCAAACCATACTCCTTTACCCTCCTATGTCATTTGAGACTTTATGTAATAAAGTCTAAAATAATTATATCTCCTACAGTACCACTCATTATGGTAAACGTTTACGCTGCTATCTACAGCATCAAAAACATTATTCACTTCCAATTGTCTATATATTACAGACACTACTACTTTTATGTCTCTGAACCTTACTTCAACCTCTCATTGTAATGTCAACCACAAAACATATCCCGAGGACACAATTAAAAAGGTCTATTATCCCTTAAGACCTCCTCCAACATTATACACATCACCTCACATAACTAATCTTCTCCTATACCTCACTCAGAATTCTCTCGCCGAAAATTTCAGCGACCCCTTACTGTCCATTTATTATGGGCATATCTATTAAAAGCTCCACTTATGCCGTCATCAACAGCAACAATAAACTACCCCCAACTCCTGTCTGTGACTGCTTGCACTCAACTTTATCTCAGTCCATATATTACGGACCCACAAAAACCCCTTGTCATTATGTCTCCACTATGTTCATTTCTTACTATTTTACTGTTATCCACAGTGTCTAATCACTCTTCAGATTTAAACATGGATTCAATTCATGTTTTTGCTATTTGTCTGGGGTAACCCGTTACCCAGTTCTTCTTCTATAACCCAGCAATCCTGTGTACATCATGGCTCTTCTGACCCCATGGAAACTATGTTTAAAACTTTCTCCTCATTTATCCCACTGCTATATTCACTAATCTTTTCTTCTCCCATCTGGCTTCCAATCCCATATTTTTTCCAATGCTGACTTTAGTGTAACTCTAAACTTTTCCATAACCATCCCCGGTATATGTTTCTACTACTTCACAACCATATCACCCTCATTATGCTGATTATCAGAGTAATATAATACCCATGAACTTATTCTTCACAAAGAGAATGTGTCTCTCTCTTAGCTCTCAGTAGTTTTATTAACTCTTTTCTGAACGAAGGTCTCAATTAAATCCCATATATTGTTTTTATTCCAGACTAAACTATGTAAACTAAACATAACTTAATTAACTACTATTTAACATACAAAACAGCGAAATAAAATCACAACAGGATATCATACCCCCCCCCCCCCCCAAATTTTTATAACATCATTTATGTTTCCCCTCATATCAATTAAAGGTATGATGATGATGATGATGATGATGGTGATGACGATGGTGATGATGATTAAAATAATACTACATACATCCTAATCTATTGTTACCTAATACTACTGGTCTCTTTTACGGACCAGTAGTTTGTATGCACAATTCTAAGAACACAATAATCCTATTCTAAAATAATAACAATCATTTTACAGGACCAAATCAAGCAACAACAAAAAACATTATACATGAGGCAATAAAACAATTGTCTTCTCGCTAAAGAGAAGGTTTTTTTTTTTTAAATTAACTCCCTTCAAATTAACTACGTACAGTGGCCCCTTAACATTGGCCTCCTATATGAGCTATTCATTCCACTATTTCTATAACCTAGAAAACAAAACACTTCACCGCCAAGTATGTATATCTGTTAACTACAGACCATCATAACGCGGAACAATACTTGTTCCCCTCAACCAAAATCACTACTCAACAACTGACCGTTCCTTTTTCTGGAAGTCAAACATTGATTATCTCCCCTCACAACATTTTACAAAACTAACTCTTAACACATCACCATATCTAGAATATCATCTTAAACAAGCTCTGTAAACTACAGGTCAACTCATTTTGTCTATTACTAATGTGGCGATTATCTCAATGTCATCTCAATGTACCAGCCGTCATCTATCTACTCACTAACCTGTGGCTCGGCACACCAATTGTTTCCCTTGGATTTATACCAAACATCACTACTACTTCTTAATCATTATTACCGTTATCTACGGTATCTCCACTCTCCTACGTCCAACAAAACTTTGTCTATTTACTATAGACCTCCCACCAACACATCTACTTACTGTACCAATAACTAATTCTACTTTTAAGTTTCTCGTCTATCCGACGCAATTACTTAACGTATCATTACTTTCTAACATCTCACCACGACTACTCTAAGCTATCCTCAAGTCTTTCCTAGCACTCTTGTATCGTGACGATAATCAAACCGGTCACCCTCCTCCGAACACGTTTTCCAACATTCATTTAACTAAGCTTGTTTACCTCCGTATCTTTCACTCTTCGTCTTCTTTATCGGGACCCTTTCAGAACTGCAACTCACGCCACTTATAACTGACAGCAGACCTCACTTTTCTCGTTTTTCAGTATTAGGCATTCCTGCTTCGATATGTCCCTGTCAAGAATACTAAAAACGTTTTATGAAACGTCATTCAGAATGTTAACTCTCTTTCCGCCAACCTGTCATACAACTTCCATAATTTCCATCCAAGATCAGATATTCTAACGAAAAGACATCACAATTCTCTAATCACGTTCTTTCTATCTCTCAATTTTCGCATACTCTATGTTCCACGTTTTATCAACGTCACTTATCAACCACTCTTCGCATATTCAGACGGACCGTGATACACAACCTCGCTCTCACCTCACGACTATTCTCGCATCGCGGCAACCTAATTTGTCTATACTCTTACTTCACAACAACAATTTAAACATCAATTCAACATTCTAGCAATCACTCACCACAATCTAAGCGTATCGACTTCCTCTACCTACATTGACACAAGATATATTAGCGCCACTCTTACCTTTTATCTATGTATTTCACTTAGGCGACGTCACCACACAGTTTTACTCACGTATGAACAACTGCATAACCAGACGAATTACTCCACAGGACTTTCACAATTCACTACTTTCTTATTTCTACTTTACTCAATCATTCACTCCTATACGAAGGTCAGACCCTATACATTACCTCTCGCAACTTATATCGCTTTCACAGCACTATCTACTATCTCTTCAAAACAAACCTCATTCCGCTGAACCACTAACCTCGTAACTATCATTCTATACTTCTCCACACAACAACTTTCTCAGACTTAATCAGCTCTTCTTTCTCCGCAAGCACGACGTAACTCGTATTTTTCAAGCATCCACTTCTACAGTCTTTTACTTTTATTCTCACGTTCAACTGGCTATTTTACACACAGGATACTCAATTCCTCCTCAATCTATATCTCCTCACCAGACACTCTCGATTCACCTGTCAACCATACTATACTTACTTCTCAAACTCCCAAGCGAAACTATCTCAGACATCACGTCATAGCTCTGAGTCAAAGCATTTCTAGTACTTAGTTTATCTCTCACCCTCTACTAATTCTGTGCTGAATCTACTCTATTTTAATCACATCAGTTATACATCAGTCAACCTGATTAACTCTCCATTCTTTCCATTCCGGACAAAGGAGTATTTTTACCTAGTTTACTCTCCCTACATCGTAACCAAACAGAAGATATCCTGTATTACGTATCCACGTAGAATATCATTTTTCCGTAATTCACTATCCTCAACAACACCATCGCCTACCCTGTACCATGCGATGCTACACCAAAAAATTCATCTGCCTATTTTAGACAGCTCATATATCTATATGCTCAAACCGCAGTTCTTCTCATAAGCCAAAACTATTTCATTTTCCTTCTTCACCCATGGAATTTTAACAGTTATAGAGTGTGTTCAAGTTAAATATTTCGTTGTCTCTCAATACATTAGTATGTCTTTCTCTTACTATGTCATCTTCACTATCTGTTGTCAACCTGTTAAAGTACTCAGGTCTTAAGGTCATAAGGTCTTCTATTTTTCCTAAGTCACTTTCTGTCGTTGAGTAAACTCCCGCTATCTGTCTACTATTATTCTTCTTCTTAAATGATTTCTTTCTATTTCCTTTATTTGCGTCGGTCTGCTCACTGTTTCCTATATACCTTACGTAACGTTTGTACTTCCCCATCTCGTCTTCAGATGACACACTGACAATAGTTCCTTCATCAGACCCATAGCCTACTGCAAACACGTCGACCCTATTCCCATAGTCATCTTTAGAACGTCTGACTTTCTTTCTCTTTCTCGGTCTTCGTCCCTTAGTCTTCCCTACTTTCTTGTCATATAAACTGGTATCTATTTCTAAAGAGTCATTAACCAAAACTCTGTCTGTCTGTCTACCAGTAACTACACCGTATGAGGGAACATCACGCTTCGATTCAGGATCTGCTCGTAGTGCAACTCTCTCATTCTCCGAATCATCAGTATTAATATCTGTTTCAGCATCACTATAATATGCGGCGGTAGGAATATCTTCTCCGTAACCTGAACTCTGACAGCTAATATTCCTACACCAATTGGGAATTAGTTTCATGTCTATACCTGAGGAACTTGACACGGCAGTACCTCTATTTACTATCATACTACTATTCCTTTCTTCAATACTTTTTCTCTTTGGCTTTCTTTCGTCCTTGGTTCTCGTCTGTCTATCTTTCTTAACTTCAACCTTGTCTCCCTTAGTCAAATGAGTTGATTTTGACTGAGTTTCTATTAAGTCAGCTTGACTTCCCTTTGTTATCTTGCTGGCTGGTTGTACCTGGACCTTTTTCTCTATTGTATCTACCTGAGTCTGCGTACTATTTTCTATCGTATTACCTGCCTGCGTCTGTGTATCTCGGTTTATTTTCTTTACTAATAACGTCGTCTTCTTTTCCTGTTCAATCTTAATATTAGCAAGTACTTTAGGAGTCGTTGAATTCTTATCTTTGTGTTCTACTCTGTCCTTCGATCCTGACTTAAAATATTGTCTCCGTCTTTGTTCAAACCAGTCGTCACGTCTTTTTCTAGCGGTTGCACTGTGAGAGGGCCAGCCCCATGATTTCCTTGAAAGGTTTCTCTCACACCCATTTTTGTATTTATTACAAGTATACCAGTCCGAGCTTTCACCATTACGTCTGTTCTTACCGTCTTTTACTCTATATACATCAGGCCTTGGTTCGTCATAACCATATTGTCATCTGTCTTTATTAAGCAATGGCTGTCTCCTGTTATTCTTTCCTACTCCATTACAGTCTACCATAAATCTATAAGGGTCTTGTCTAGTCGTTCTATTTTTCAACGTTTCTATAAAATTCTCTACTTCACTAACTGCCTCCCTTAATTCCCCCAACCATGAACCAATACGTTGTAATTCTACATATAAATAACTCATATTTCTACTTCTTCTTCTTGGTACCTGCAAAAAAACTCGGAAGTCTTGAACTCAGCCGAAATTATGCCTGTTTCTCCACTGTGCTGTGATGGGTCTTCTATGCTGAAATATTTATTATACAGACCAAGCAAACAACTTCACATTTGTAACTTACTAATTTAAGAAATACAAATTACCTATACCGTAAAAACAGTTCAATCAGTTAATAGGTGTACAAATTACCCTACTCTTGTTTCTCGATCCACACAAGATGTATTCTCCTAGGTTCGCCGTCAGGTTAAATTCAACGCTGTATTAGTTGAAAGCAATCGCGCACTTCAGGTAGTTCGTTCCTTCTTCTAAGGTAGGTTCTCTTCTTGGGATGCCTCAGTACAGTACTTCAACCCTTGGTTGGGTCCCTTCTGAGATGGAGTACATCAAATCGACGTCTTGAGAACGACTCATACGTAACAGAGGCCAAAAGTATTAGCGAGCGGCTCTCATTTGTAGTAGAGCCCTGAGATAGTCTGACACGTCAACAAAACATTGGGCAATCCATGAAGTAATGAGGTATTTATTTGCTGTCTCGATTGTCTTTTACCAACGTTCTTTTTTTCCAGTTGTTAGCGCTCAGAACAAAACCTATTAACATTGAGGCTGAACTTGATTGTCTTATTGAAAAGTTCTTGCTCACCTGAAACAACGATCAGACTGGATTGCCCTTTAGCCAAACTCTTGCTCGCTCAAGACACGATCAAACTGGGCCGACTTTCAGCACACTCCTGCTCGCTCGAGATATCGATTTACTGACTTGAGCTTCAGCACACTCCTGACACGTTCGCCAGAGTAATGGACAAGAGGAGTCGTTAGGATGGTGTTTACAGTTGATGCTCGCCGGTTTGATGACAATCGCAGGCGCTGCAACCTGTTATGGCAAGTTGGTCTTCAGCCTTTTTCTGACGCCAATTAAATTTTTATATCAGGTCTTGAAAAAGACTTACAGACAACCACCCCTGGCCGGGCTTTTGGTTGCTGTACTTCTCACAGATAACTTATTGACCATTTTTCCAACTGCGCTTTTTTTCTTTTATGTTCAATACTTGTTTAGAAGCGTGCCGCAATTCTGTTTTTGGCGATCGACATAAACGGACTAAGGATCTTGAGCTACTTCAATGTATTATACAGTAGACATCGTTTTTAGACTCCGCGATCTTACTAAGTAGACAGCATTTTGAGACTTTGCGTTGTTACTCAGTAGACAGCATTTTGAGACTTCGCGTTGTTACTCAGTAGACAGCATTTTGAGACTTCGCGTTATACCAGGCTCGAATCCTGTGTCGTAGGCTCCAAAATTCGTAGTATAACAGTGTGAAGGACTAACAAAGACTGTTGGCTTCATATAAATGTTTATTTACGTTTGATGGCAAGTACTATAAACATGGCGTCCTTCCAGTTCCAGGCCCTGATCTTGACTGCCCCCTGACAACCCACTACGTCACGACTTGAGCATCTCTCCTCTCATTCTCCCCCGATGCTCAATCGTGCTGTAGCCTTTTCCCACCAAACTCTAATACCCTACTTCTGTTACACAAAGACATTGATTTGTTGGGTCAGGGTTTACATTGATGAAAACATCTCATCTCTATGTGGGGGAATCTGGGACAGACACTAGTAGGGCTAACAGAGCTTCTCGGATACAACAGTCGTAAAGGGTATATGGGATGCAAAGACATTGATTTTTAGGGTCAGGGTTTATGCTGATGAAGACCTCATCTCCTTTATGTGGGGGTATCTGGGACAGACACTAGTAGGGCTAACAGAGCTCCACGGTTACAACAGACGTGAAAGGTATACTACACAGAGACAGACGCAACACAGTCCAGGTGACATAGTTGACTCAATATCAGGAACTGAACTGATTAAGTGCCATGAGATGATTAATCATCTTAAGCGACTTCCCATATCTGCTGAGGGCTTATATATCACCAAAATGTTGTCATTGTGAAATGTCACAGTTAAAATATTAATACAGTAGTTTTCACTTATCAACCTTGTCAACAACCTGAATTTACACAGACATGCTGGTCACTTCATTTGTACCTCACGATCACAAACACGTTTGGTACGAATGGTATATAATGAATCAGGATTTATTCCACATAATATACAGCTCGTTTCTCGAGCATACATAAATGGCATTCAAACACTTAAATACATTCTTTACACTCGCTACGTATAACTGTGCCCTTTCTAAACTACACAGATGGCGAGAGTAAACACACAGGTCTTGTCGCTCTGTCAGGTCCGGTCTGCCTGAATTCACAGGTCTGGTTCAGCTATGGTCCTCCGTTCTCATGCGGTCAGCTGCACGGCGTGCTGGGTCACTTGTCACACAGCCGAGTGGTCCAGTCCTCGTTAACTTTCAGCTGTACTGTTGTTCAGTCTGGTTACGGGTAATCCCCGTGGTTAACGTACCCTGTCCTATCTCGGGAGTTAATCCCGTTATGTCCTAGTTATGTCCTAGCTGTGACACATGCGGGTCCTGTCTAGGTCCTGTCATATAACTGTTTGGAGTTCTTCTTCTTCGTTCATCCGGAGTTTTTTTTCGGATGTGATTGCGTTGTGCCTGTTTACAGCAGAGCTGCGTTCTTGCGCCGTTAGGCCGACACATCCGACTTCTGCGGGCATTTGTTGACCGGGTTAACCTTCCCGGGGGTTTCTTAGGACGTTTGACTCTCACTGTTGTGGTGTTATCCCCCATTCCAGCTGGTCCATATAGAACAGCCAAAGATCCTGGTCAGCCCTCAAGGGAAGGCAGGGGCAGACCATGGGCATTCCCCGCCATCCAAGGAGGCTTCCATACTTGCAGAGCCGATACATAGCGCTCTGGTACTGGGCTCACCCAAGGAATCGTCACGTCCTGCACATGGCTGCTTAGCCTCACTTCCGTATATTGGGCCTTCCGTTCACCATAGGCTGTTCTTCCGGAAACCAGAAGTATGCAGTCTGCAGATGACATCCACACAGTGAGCTTTCGATTCGGACTTTCCACGTAATGGATTTGCTATCCAAGCAATATTCCATTTCATGCCACTAGGACACTTTTCCACCTTTTATGAAGCCCACAAAATGGACTTTTGATTCGGACTTTCCACGTAATGGATTTGCTATCAAGCAATATTCCATTTCGTGCCACTAGGACACTTTTCCACCTTTTATGAAGCCCACACAGCGAGCTTTCGATTTGGACTTTCCACATAATGGATTTGCTATCCAAGCAATATTTCATTTCATGCCTCTGGGTCTTCATGCACCTTTAAATGTCAACCTGTATGTAGTTAAAGTAAGCTGCGGTCAACTTGAGCTTGTTGATATCTCCATAGAGCTTGTCCTCAAATGAAGCAGGTGTGGGCCAAAATATCTTTCTCTGTTCTGCATACGTTGGGCAATCCTGCAGCAAATGTTTTGCTGTCATTTTTCCAGTTCTACAATTACATTCATCAGTATCTCCTATCTTTAGTTTATTGAACAAGTGGTATTTCAGCCTGTTATGTCCTGTGCGGAGTCTGAAGATTGCTACTTGTTCTCTTCGGTCGAGTTTGTAATATGCATCATCCTTCTGATGGCCTGGATGCTCAGATTCCCATTTGGTTCTATAAGTGCTTTTTATCAACCTCTTTGCCTCATTATAGGTTATGTCTATGTCAGGCTGTGGTAGTCGTCCGCCCTCTTTTGCCAGTCTGTCAGCCTCTTCGTTTCCAGGTATACTGCAATGTGATGGGATCCACTGTATTACAACTTTTTTGGATTTCTGGCATAGACCATGGAGTGCTGCTCTTAGGTCAGTTAGTTCTGTGCTGTTATTGCTCTTGAGTATTGAGACAGCTGACTTTGCATCTGTGAAGATAGCTATTTGCTTCTCTTTATTTTCCTCCATCAGGAGCATTTCTGCTGCAGTTTTCAAAGCCTCTACCTCCGCTTTGAAGTTACTTGAAAATTTTCCAGTTGCCATTGAATGTGTTTTTTTCACTCCATTTTTTAAATTTAGGAGAATTCCTCCTCCTCCATTCTCTATTGAATTTTTGGCTGATCCATCTGTATATGCATGGGTCCAATTCCTGCTTGGGTAATGTTCTTTTATGTAGTTTAGGGTTATTTCTCTTCTTTCGGTTTCATGCTGAGTGTTCTTTTTCTCAATACCAGGAATGTTTTCTATCATCTCAGGCAGTTGCTGCTGTCTCCAAGCTGGGAAGTTGTGTGCATTGTGTATGGGCTTGACTGTTGATATGTTAAGTATAGGATCTGCCCTAATCCTTCGTTTTGCAGTTTCTACAAAGTTGCTACGCTTCAGTCTTCCCTTTCCAAAACCATTAAATCTGTTGTACATAGGGTGGTCTGTCAATCTTCTAAATTTTTCTGCTTGTTGCTGGGCTCTGCTATCTCTTCTATCCTGCATTGGTTGTAAACAAGTGATCTTTTCTAGTTCATTAATAGGCGTTGTCTTCAGGCTTCCAGTTATGATTCGCATTCCTTGGTTTTGGACTCTACTTATTTTGTTAAAGTTTGACTTAGCTGCTGTTGCCCAAGCTGCAATGCCATATTCCAGTACTGGCCTCACCCGTCCAGTATATAACTTCTTGAGAACTTTCTCATCTGCTCCCCACGTTGTACCAGCAAGCTTTTTCATGATTGCCATTCTCTGCCTAGCTCTTGTTCGATTTTTCTCAACCTGTGTCTTCCATGTCAGGCGACGATCAAAGGTGACTCCTAGATAGTTTGGATTTTCTTCATGGCGCAATATTTTTCCATTCAATACCAGCTTAGGTTGCTGAGTTTTATTTGAGAGGGAGAACACTGTGCATGTTGTTTTCTCCTCACTTATCTTCACTAGCCATGATTTTGACCAGTCCTCTAGCGCTAATAAGGCTTGCTGTATTCTGCTGTTAGCTGTACTAATATATTCTTCAGATGTCCATATGGCTAGGTCATCTGCAAAGGAGGATGTGTGTACTCTGGCTGGAAAATTTTCTGTGATGTCATTTATATATGCTAGGAATAATGTTGGTGAAAGAACTCCTCCTTGGGGGACACCTTGCTCCAGCAGCATCATTTTGCTTGTTTGTCCTTGTACTTTTGTCCTAGCAGTTCTGTTCTCAAGGTAGTGGCTGATCCATTTATACATTTTTCCACAAACATGCATGTTTTGCAGTTTTACTTTCAGTCCTTCCTTCCATACTTTATCAAATGCTTTTTCTAAATCTATCCAGACTGCTAGTGTGTGCTTTTTCTCTTGGAAGGCATCCTCTATTTCCTGAGCTATATAGGTTATTTGATCTTCAGTGGATCTGTATTTTCTGAATCCTGCTTGGTGTGGTGTTAAGAGTTTGTTTTCTTCCAGATGCCATGTTAGCCTGCCATTGATAATGCGTTCCATTAATTTTCCTACACAGCTCAGTAGACTGATAGGTCGATAGCCATTTGGTTCTTCCAGGTCTTTTCCTTTCTTTGGGACTGGTATTAGTATAGCTTCCTTCCATGCCTGTGGGACTATTCCTCTCTTCCAGCTGTTATTTAGGACTGCTAGTAGTTTCTTCTTTGCCTTGGTGCCTAGTCCTATTAGCATTTCATTTGTGATTCCATCCTTTCCTGGTGATTTCTTCTTTTTTAGGGTATTCACTTGCCTGTTCCATTTCTTCCATTGTTAGATTTGCCATCATATATTCTGCTGCTGTCTCTGTATTTCTATGATGTATCTGTTTGTCTTTGATTGCTTTCTTCTGTTCGGTTGTAATATCAATGTGGTTTGCATTTGCATAGTGTTCCATTAGTGCATTTGCAGCCTTTTTGCCTGTAAGCAAGGCATTTCCTTGTTTAATTGTTATTTGTTTGTTTCTAGGTCCTTCATTGTTCATGGCTTTCACTAGTTTCCATAGTTTGTTTCCATCCCTGTCAAAATTCAGGTTTTCTGTTTTTTCCCTCCAACAATCTCTTGTTGTTTGATTTACTGTTCTTTTATATTTTGCTGAGATGGCTTTGAGAGAGATGTTTGCTTCAATTGTTTGTTCTCTCTCTGCTGTCTTCCTGGCATCTTCAACTTTGTCCTCCAAACTTTGTAGTTCTTCAGTCCAGTATGGTTTGTAATTTTTCCTCGCTCCTCTTGGAATGGACTCAGTGGCTGCCTGTATTATCGCTCTGTTTAGACTTTCCACCATTTGCTTTATGTTGCCATATCGTGTATTTATGTTTTCACAATATTTGTCTGTTAGTATGGCAAATCTGTCCCAATCTGCTCGTTTGTAATTCCAGCGGGGCAAGGGCTTTTGCTCCTGTGGAACATACTCCATATTCATTTCAAGCTTGATTGGTCTGTGGTCACTACCTGCTAATTGGTCCAGCACATGGCGATCGATTTTGTGGAGGATGTCTCCTGTGCAGAAAGCTAAGTCTGGAGTAGAAGTGGTAAGCCATCTTCTGGAGTAGAAGCTCGGTGTGTCATCCGCTTTGTTGAGTAGATGGAGATTTGAGTCTATTTCCCAGTCCTCCAATTCATCTCCTCTTTTGTCAGTATCTGGGTATCCCCATCTTTCTGAACGGCTATTAAAGTCTCCGACAATAATGCAGTTTGTGTCAGTTATTTTCATGTTTGAGAGTGTAAGGTCCTTATCTGCTGGGCTATACAGATTGTAGATTCTTATTTTCACGTCCTTTATCATTATGTCAACACCTATAATTTCCGTTTGGTTGTCAGAGATCACAGATACTTCGCTGCAAGGTATTGTATTTCGTGTAAGTATTAGAACTCCTCCTTTGTGTCCTTCGCGGTCGAAACGTGTGGCCTGATATCCTCTGACTGAGAATTTGTGATTGGCGTTGAGGTGTGTCTCTTGAATGCATGCCACATCTATTCTATCTTTATGAAGACGATGTGTTAGGGAGTCTTTCTTCTTGTAAACTCCTTCGGCATTCCACTGTAGTATGTTGAGTGTCCGGGGTATTTGGTCAATAGCTCTTAACCTACTCCTCTGTGCCTTGACTCCACAGCACAGGGGAAGGTGACCACCAGTAGTCATGGGTGGACCCCCTCGAGGCAGGGGGCCCGGCACTATCACCGCCTGATGGGACTTCACGGGATTAGCACCATATCGATTAATTTTGATTTGTGACATCATGAATTAAGTTACGTTGCACTGCTTTGTCAAGCCTGTGGCTCAGTACATCCGATTTCGACAAGCATTTATTCGGGATGCTTTCCCTAGCCTTTGACTGTCCCCAGTCTACCTACAGGGCAGCAGGTTTCACGTTGCACTGCTTTGTCAAGCCTGTGGCTCAGTACATCCGATTTCGACAAGCATGTATTTGGGGTGCTTTCCCTAGCCTTTGACTGTCCCCAGTCTACCTACAAGGCAGCAGGTTTGTGTGTCTCTTCGTCTGGTCCCTCTCCCTTGACCTGTCCGACATGGGTGGCCCTACCAGTAGCTGTGCTACCGTCGGCATAGCTCTTGGGGTCATTGGGACGCACAAGCCCTTCTACCTCGTCACGGTGGACACACAGCAGAGGGGGTTTGGAGTTCTATCTCCTTATACTGTCTTTCTCTATCTATTCTCTTGTAAAGGTCCTTATGTGTCCTGTCTCTGTCCTTTCCTTTATTCGTCTTTGTCCTACTTCTCTCTATACATATCCAGCTCCTTGACAAACCTCCTTTAATTTGATACATAACACAACATCTACTATCATATTAACATTTAGATCATAACTGTGACACATACCTACTTCCAATTTTCCGCCGTCCATTTTTATTTGGGTAAACCCTACTGTTTGTTTGTCAATGAGCCTGTTAAAGCCTTCATGTTTCACAGAAAATGTGAAATAAAAGTTAAGTTTCAACAGAGAAGTCAGAAAGAATATATTGCACGGTGTTTTGCCTAGCGTGTTTCGCTGCATCTTGTGATATTGCAGAGTTATCCATCATATGAAATGAATAAGCGAATAATACTTTGTCTGAAATACTAAATATATAGTTACTGATATTTTTTTAATGTGGAGTATGTATGTGGACTAAGATTTAAAAGAAAGTCCTTGTGTTTGCATAGCAACTGCCGAAATTGCCTAATTGATAATGTTTCTATATACTTGAGCAATCAATTATTGTTAAATACAGTATATGAAATGTTTCTTCTTTATTAACTTTATTATTGCTTATAAGCAAATGTTCCATATTAGCCGACTTTAACGTTTTATGACCTGTCGGCAGCACAGAGATTCCTGAAGATTGATTAACTCTTTTTAATTTTCAAAGTTAAGTTTCCTATGAGGATGGATGGATTAGAGCAGTAGTTTCCAAGCTTTTCAAGCAGTGGGCCATATCTACAATGCTTGGTAGTGAAGTGGGCCACAATTTTATATAATTATAAAAGTCGTGCAATATTATTCTTACCTTTCTTAACTTACATTTTAAATCAGTTTCGAAAATCGCTATTAATGTACTTAATTTACAATTGTAACGTTCGTCATAACCAGTTAAAGTTCAGATGCCAGTTTATCAATGTCTGGGCACAAATCTGTCATGCCCAAAGTCATAAGCGCTGCTAGGTTAGTGTCGGTGAGTTTGGAACGTTGCTTGTTTTTTTTTTTATAACAGTCATTGCGGAAAATGACTGCTCGAGGCCTCGCGCGTGCCACTTTCTGACAGCTGGCGGGCCACAAGTGGCCCGTGGGCCGTGGTTTTGGAACCTCTGGATTAGAGGGTGGGTGGATGGATAAGTAGGTAGATTGCAGGCCGTCAGACAGCTAAATTTTTTTTGGCACTTGCTCTCTTTGAATTCAAGCGCAGTACATACACACTACTTCTAGTTGCACTGAACTTAATTTTGCATGTGGATTAGCTTTCCCTATTACCAGTGTCCCTCGCCATCAGGCAAACCCACTACAACTTGTAATTTACTTCCCCAAGTTAAGGACGAGAAGTCAACATTTTAATCCAGCTGACCAGTTTAGGGGTTTAACCCGCTACCTCAACATTAGCACACAAGTTTAAGAATGAGCCCTTTTATCCATTTGACCATGCTGCCCTTCCATTGGAAGATGAAAGGCAGCAGCAGCAGAAAAAGAAGATATTGTACTTATCTTTGTGAGGGAGTAAACAAATGATTTCTTCTTGCATCTCTTGTGAAAATACCCACGCAAATATATTTCAAGACATATTTCTAATTGAGTTTGTTTAATTTTCCTTTATCTGCAGTGGTAGTTTTGGTGTCACGGATGCAGCGGTCATCGGTTTTGAAGTTCCTATAACTGCTGTTGTAAGTTATTTTACTGTCATTTTTCCTGAGTCAATCTTTTGTTTTTTGTTTTGTATTTTTATATTTTGTTTTGTTTGTTTGCTCGCTTTGAACTCAAGCATAGTCAGCACTGGTTTTGATTATTGTGTGTTGGCCAGCTTTCCCTATTACCAGTGTCCCTCGCCATCATGCAAACCCACTTTGACATCTGAGGTACTTTTGTACGTCTAGATTTTAGAATTGGTATGTGGAGTTGGATCAAATGGAACTCAGTATTGAAGAAGAAACAAAACTGAGGAGAAGGAAAACTTTTGCATATGTAATAATAACCGCTGCTGTGGCTTTGGGGTTAATGAAAATGTTTCTCTGTTCCCCAATATATCAAGTCAAGGGTTCGAACCAGTTGATGGTGATTTGGAAACAGACTGTTTTATGTTAATTTCGGTGGTATGAGATGGCAGCCATTTAGAAAGGAATGGCAAACTACTGAACTAACCTTGTCTGGTAAATTGCAGACAGTAACAAAATGCTGGTATAGGTCCTGGAAGTCTAGACAGGGTCTGGCCAACATAATAGTAGATGCTGAACGTTAAAGACACCTTGGGAATGAAAAACAAGGATTCAGGGGAGCTGGTGGAGGATTGAGAGTCTTTCTATTGGCCGGTGATGACAGCGATGTTCTGAAAATGGCCTGCTACATGATGGCTTATGAAGGAATGCAATGATTTCAAACAGCAAGTGTGCTTATAAATCAACTATCAGCCATACAGAAACATACAAATATACCTATGTCTGCAAAACAACAGATAATAAATAGCATATTCATACAAACCCTTTGCTACTGATGTCAGATTGGGATATTATTCAAATCACATTTAGGCAAAATCAACACCTGCGAGATAAGATGCCTGAGGAGAGCTGTCAACTTAACTATCTGAGACCGAATAAGAAATTATCAGACAGACTGTAGGATCAACAACTTGTGACACACAAATTGAAAAGCAGATCATCATATGGTTTTACCATCTCATTAGAATGCAACACCATCAGTTCCAGTTTTACAACAAAGAAGATCTGATACGAGAGCAAGAAGGTGCCCAAGAAGAAAATGGATTGATAACACCAAGGCAATGTACAATCACACAGAGTGATATTATCCAGTGCCACCCTTCAGGCCCAGAACATCATTTATTTCTCCCCATGACTCTTCATGGCAAAAGATGATGATGATGTCATGATGTTTGCCACAGGTTGCCGACCAGCAGAGTTCTATGTTTGGGCATGGCTGCTTTGATGTGGGGGATGTCAAATGCACCATGGGAACTGGAACATTCCTAGATCTGAACACAGGCAGCAAGCCACATGCATCTATAGCAGGTTGGTGCACCTTGTAACTGCTCTAGTCCGTCTCCAGTGTCCTGTCTCCAATGTCCTGTCTCCAATGTCCTGTGTTGAGTGTCTTGTCTCCAAGGTCCTATGTCCATCCTCTTGCTGGCCGACCCTGCCTCTTCCAGGAACCAGACTCCCCATCGCTGTCCTCCCCAAAGCACCGTCACTTTTCATATGGCCAAAGTGTTCATAGTCCAAGACATGATGATGCTACTCTTGAGCCAGATTTCTTCCATGTTCAGATTTTGTAAATAAACACACAGTATTATTTGGCGCTCACAGAAGGAGAAGGAAGGAAGGAAGAGACTAGAGGATGCACTAGACAACATACAATTTGAAACCTATAGTTATCGACGGGGATTCAAACCTGTCACCTCCAAATGATGACAGTGCCTCGTTGGAGTGTCTACTTGGTCATGCATCAAAGTACACTTGTTCCTGCAGCGAGGCGCTGTCGTCATTTGGAGGTGACAGGTTCGAATCCCATTCGGTAACTAAAGCTTTCTGATTTTATGTTGTCTAGTGCGTCCTCTAATCTCTACTTCCTTCTTCTCCTTCTATGAGCACCAAACAATACTATGTGTGTTTATTTATGGACTGTCTCATTGGCCTCAAAGGGTTCCCCAATTAATTTCCTGTGTAATACGTGTACAGCATCTTATTTTGCAGAATGCAGAATTGTTGTTGGTCCACGGTATTCTAAGAATCTTTCTGGGTCTCTGAAGCTAGCCATTTCTTCTTTAGTGATTGCAAAAGAGGAGTGTCTGGCTGAGTGGTTAGAATGCTGGGCTGGCCTTTGGGAGACCTGGGTTCAATTCCTCGGTACAGTGTGGATATTTTTTGGGGGAGGGGAAAAAAGAAAACCCTAACCTGGACAGTTTTTGGCGACTGCACTAGGCTTAATTCCTCAGGCTCAGACATTACATTGATTTTACTGTGACTTTACTGTGATTTTACATTGATTTTACTGTGACTTTACTTTGATTTTACATTGATTTTACTGTGACTTTACTTTGAATCTACTATGACTTTATTTTGTTTTTACTGTGACTGTACTTAAATTTAATGTGACTTTACTGTGATGTTTCATTGATTTTACTGTGACTTTGCTTAGAATGTACTGTAACGTTACTTTGATTTTACTGTGACTTACTTTGATTTTACTGTGACTTACTTTGATTTTACTGTGACTGTACTGTGAATTTTCATTGATTTTACCGTGACTTTGTTTAGAATCTTCTGTAACTTTACTTTGATTTTACTGTGACTTTACTTTGATTTTACAGTGACTTTACTTTGATTCTACTATGACTGTACTTTGATTTTACTGTGACTTTACTTTGATTTTACTGTGACTTTACTTTGAATTTACTGTGACTTTACTTTGAATTTACTGTATAGTGAACTGTAAAAAGGAATGCCTGTGGACTGTAAACTATATAGAAACATTGGATACACCCATAATGAGACCTCATTCACTTGCGGCTAATGTATGTGGTCTGCCATTTTGTGCTTCACTTGCAGGTCTGTATCCGCTGATTGGCTGGAAGATCGGTGAAGAGCTGGTGTTTTTGGCAGAGGGTCAATCTGCTGACACAGGGGTAGTTATAGAATGGGCAAAGACTTTGGGTGAGTCGGTGGCTTTCTGTGGATATTTAATACATTTTCTGTTTATTTTAACTATTTATGGTGTATATTTTAGTTTTCTATCATCATTATGTGCCATGCCGATAAGTGTGAGCGGCCATGGTTTGTCATTTAACATGATCACCAGACTCTTGGATTTGTGAGTTGTCAAATCATAATTTTATATATACTATATATATATTTGATGTGAGAGACAGAGCACCTAAGGCTTTGCCTGGAATGCTATGGTGTCAACTCTTAAATCAAATCAAATATATGGTTGCTTTGTTGTTTGTTAATCCCATAGAATAATGTGAGTTTTAACTTGTCCTTTAATCTCCACTGAAGCATCCTGGGCAGACATTAGTCTGTGGGACATCCTGGACAGACACTAGTCTGTGGGATATGTTGGGTAGATATTAATCTGAAGGACATCCTGAGCAGACACTAATCTGTAGGTCATCCTGGGCAGACACTAGCCCGTGGGACATCCTGGGCAGACACTAGCCCGTGGGACATCCTGGGCAGACACTAGCCCGTGGGACATCCTGGGCAGACACTAGCCCGTGGGATATCCTGGGCAGACACTAGCCCGTGGGACATCCTGGGCAGACACTAGCCTGTGGGACATCCTGAGCAGACACTAGCCCGTGGGACATCCTGGGCAGACACTAGCCCGTGGGACATCCTGGGCAGACACTAGCCCATGGGACATCCTGGGCAGACACTAGCCCGTGGGACATCCTGAGCAGACACTAGCCCGTGGGACATCCTGGGCAGACACTAGCCTGTGGGACATCCTGGGCAGACACTAGCCCGTGGGACATCCTGAGCAGACACTAGCCTGTGGGACATCCTGAGCAGACACTAGCCCGTGGGACATCCTGGGCAGACACTAGCCTGTGGGACATCCTGGGCAGACACTAGCCCGTGGGACATCCTGGGCAGACACTAGCCCGTGGGACATCCTGGGCAGACACTAGTCTGTGGGACATCCTGGGCAGACACTAGCCCATGGGACATCCTGGGTAGACACTATTCTGTGGGACATCCTGGGCAGACACTAGCCTGTGGGACATCCTGGGTAGACACTAGTCTGTGGGACATCCTGGGCAGACACTAGCCCGTGGGACATCCTGGGTAGACACTAGTCTGTGGGACATCCTGGCAGACACTAGCCTGTGGGACATCCTGGGTAGACACTAGTCTGTGGGACATCCTGGGCAGACACTAGCCCGTGGGACATCCTGGGTAGACACTAGTCTGTGGGACATCCTGGGTAGACACTAGTCTGTGGGACATCCTGGGCAGACACTAGCCCGTGGGACATCCTGGGTAGACACTAGCCCATGGGACAATCTGGGCAGACACTAGTCTGTGGGACATCCTGGGTAGACACTAGCCCGTGGGACATCATGGGCAGGACACTAGCCCGTGGGACATCCTGGGTAGACACTAGTCTGTGGGATATCCTGGGCAGACACTAGCCCGTGGGACATCCTGGGTAGACACCTAGCCATGGGAACAATCTGGGCAGACACTAGTCTGTGGGACATCCTGGCAGGACACTAGCCCGTGGGACATCCTTGGTAGACACTAGCCCGTGGGACATCCTGGGCATACACTAGCCCATGGAACATCCTGGGCAGACACTAGTCTGTGGGACATCCTGGGCAGAACTAGCCCGTGGGAATCCTGGTAGACCACTAGTCTGTGGGACATCCTGGGCAGACACTAGCCGTGGGACATCCTGGGCAGACACTAGTCTGTGGGACATCCTGGGTAGACACTAGCCCGTGGGACATCCTGGGCAGACACTAGCCCGTGGGACATCCTGGGTAGACACTAGTCTGTGGGACATCCTGGGCAGACACTAGCCCGTGGGACATCCTGGGTAGACACTAGCCCATGGGACAATCTGGGCAGACACTAGTCTGTGGGACATCCTGGGCAGACACTAGCCCGTGGGACATCCTTGGTAGACACTAGCCCGTGGGACATCCTGGGCAGACACTAGCCCATGGAACATCCTGGGCAGACACTATAGTCTGTGGGACATCCTGGGCAGACACTAGCCCATGGAACATCCTGGGCAGACACTAGTCTGTGGGACATCCTGGGCAGACACTAGCCCATGGAACATCCTGGGCAGACACTAGTCTGTGGGACATCCTGGGCAGACACTAGCCCGTGGGACATCCTGGGCAGACACTAGCCCGTGGGACATCCTGGGCAGACACTAGCCCATGGAACATCCTGGGCAGACACTAGTCTGTGGGACATCCTGGGCAGACACTAGCCCAGTGGGACATCCTGGGTAGACACTAGTCATGGGGACAATCCTGGGCAGACACTAGTCTGTGGGACATCCTGGGCAGACACTAGCCCGTGGGACATCCTGGGCAGACACTAGCCCATGGGACATCCTGGGCAGACACTAGAAACACTAGTTCAGCCTTTTTGATTTTCAACTGCCGAGAAATTGTTGTCGTGGACAACATACAGATTCACTTAGATTTGTGTCCTTATGTGTGAAAGCTTGATGTCCCATCCACTGCCCTGGGGACATGGATTGTGGAAACATATTATCCTTCTCCCACCTGGTAAACATCCACACCATAACATTGAAAGCAACTCCACGTCACTTTAAGCCATTCACTCTGCTCCAGTCGCTCCAATCTTAGCCACTCCGCCCCTCTCTAAACTACTCCACTCCACTCCACTCCACCCTAAGTTATGACTGCTTGTGCCGAGGATGATGATGATGACTTTGTGTTTGTTTGTTATCGACCAGGTCTCATAGCTGACCCAGCAGAGAGTTCCAGTTTGGCTGAATCAGTACCTGGTAACTATCAATTTTGTTCAGTGTTTTGAAACTGATGTTTAACTGATTCTCTGCCAAATAAAAAAGTAGGTTTGGACCAAACAAAAATGAAAGACGGAAAATGGAAAGCACGGGTGCGTCACAGTTCTCGCTTAAAAGTAGTAAATATGGTAGCAAGATATGAGGTGTAATAACACAATGACAGTATTTCAGTGTATATATAAGCCTATGGCAGATACGGAAAGTGGCTTTAAGACGATTAATCATCCCATGGCACTTGTTTAGTTAAATGGGTTTGTTGTCTTGCAAGCTGATGTTTTAATTGGTTCATTATTTTACATTGTTTCTTGGGAATTCTGAACAGTACTTTTTCAGTTTGTTTTTAAACTTGCTTAACAGTGGGATTGTTGTAGAAGAAGAGGAACTTAGGAGAACAACACATAGTGGTGGTGGTGATAGTAGTAGTTGTAATAGTAGTAGTGGGGGAGGATGAGGACAGGAATGTGAAGGGAACATATGGGAGAAGATGACGAACTATAGAGAAAAAGACATGTTAGGAGGAGAAGGAAAGCAAAGAGGAACATATATTAAGAGAAGAAGATGAAGGTAGTCATAGGAAGGAGTAAAGGAAGGTGAAGAGGAACATATAGGAAGAGAAAAAAAAAGAACTATGGAGAAGAAGACATAGGAGGAGGAGGAGAAGATAAAAGTAGTAGTAGTAGTGGGAATAGGAAGTGGAGGAGAAGAGGAAGAGGAACATAAGGAGAAGAACTTAGCAGAAGAAGACATAGGAGGAGGAGGATAAGAAGCAGAAGGTAGTAGTAAAAGTAGTAGTTGATATAGGAGGAGGTGGAAGTGAAGGAAAAGAAAGTGAAGAGGAACATAAAGGAGAAGAGGAAGAATGTGTCACCTACATACCTCAGTCTCTTGTTTTCTAATTGCCAGATTCTGGTGGAGTTTTCTTTGTCCCAGCATTCAGCGGGCTGCAAGCTCCATTCAACGACGACAGAGCAGTGACTGCCATGTTTGGGATGACCCCTTACACAACGAAAGCTCATTTGGTGAGGGCGATGTTGGAATCTCTGGCCTTTCGCTTTAAATCTCTGTACGAGACGGCACTGACAGAGACCAGGATCCCTTTGTCTCACGTCAGGTGAGGATGTTATTTGTCTCTTTGATGTTTCATCACCATTCAGATTACAAGCCAGGTTCTTCTTGTCCTCCTCCTCTTCTTTCTCCATACCATTCTTGTTCTTTCTCCTCCTCATGATTCCTCAGCTTCATATTCCTCTTCTTCTCATTTTTCTCTTCTTCTTCTATTCATACTCTTTCCTCCTTGCTCTTGCTCGATGTAGCTATGAGTAGATTGTTGGATCTTTGAGTAAAATAAGTGAATGAATGAACGAAAAAACAAACTTTATTTTCAAAGGGTCACAAATTGGGCACGCAGGCCTGTCTTACATTCAGCCCTTCCAGTCATTCATCTTTCGTACATCAATTATCTATCATGAATTGGAACAAAGAAAACATTGTTGGATGAAGAGACTGACAGATGGATAGATGGCTGGATGGATGAATGAATAGAAGAAAGGATGGGTAAATAAATAGATGATCACATGGGTGGATAGATGGATTATCAGGTGGGTGAATGGGCATGAGTGAATGGATTGATGGACAGATGAGTGGGTGTATAAATAGACACAGGCTTGGATGCAGTTGGATGGATGGATTGATGGACAAGTGGATAAATAGACAGTTGGATAGACTGATGGATGGACAGATGAGTGCATGGATGGATCTACAGGTAAATGGATGAACAAATGGATGGATGGACAGACTGGTAGATAGATGGATGAATTTGTGGACTGATCAGTGGATGGATGGCAGACAGCGGGATGGATAAACAGGTGGGTGGATGGACAAACATGTTGATGGATGTATGAACAGATAGCTAGATGGATAGATAGAAAGATGAAAAATTAGTTGATAGATGGATGGACATACTGGTGAATGAATGGATGGACAGATGAGTGGGTTGATGGCTGCAGGATGCACAAACATGAATCGATGGTGGATGAATGGGTAGGTAGACATACATACATACTACTAGTGGCACCTTGCTGTCTTGACAGATAATAGTTTGTAACATTGTGCTTTAAAAAGGCATAAGTACAACACATTGAATGTGACTGATTACACCTCTCCTTAGCACAAAGCCGGGACTGGATTGTAGAGACCATGTGTTGCCTATGCAGCATGATCCCTCTTTTGGCCTGCCTAGTTTACTCCAGAGGAAAGGTAAACACTAATACATCTAGGAACAAAGATAGATGCAGAAGCTGCCAGATCAGCAATGCATTACATACAGAACCTTAAATATTAATTACTACCAAGTGAATTAAGCAGTTAAACAAATCCTTATGTTTTTTTTGTTTGTTGTTGCTCTACCAGAGTTGACGGAGGTGTGGCAGGGAATGATTTCCTGGTTCAGCTGATGAGTGACACGGTCGACCAGGTGATTGAGCGTAGTCAACACAGCGACATGTCTTGTCTGGGGGCAGCTTTTCTGGCAGGTCTGGCAGCAGGTGAGGAAATGTTATTTCTTTGTGCCATGGTCAAGTCATCAATGTCCCATGACATTCTGGTCTCTAAAGGTACATACAGCCTGTGGTGCATGGAAGGCACAGTGTATGGAAGTGAGGCTAAGCAGCCATGTGCAGGACGTGAAGATTCCTTAGGTGAGCCCAGTACCAGAGCAGCATGCTTTGGGTCTGCACTTATTGAAGCTTCCTTAAATGGTTTATCTTTTAATTTTATTAAATTTTCTTAGAACCTGTACTTTTCTATGGATGTGAAATGTGGTCAATGAACAAACAGGCTGAAAAACATCTGATGGCTGTGGAAATGTGGTTTCTGAGGAAAATGCAAAGAATACCATGGACAAGCAGAACAATTAATGACCAAGTCATACAAGAAACAAATGAAAATCGTACACTGATTAGAGACATTACATGTATATACACAAACAAACTTGGAAATCATGTGACAAGAGAACCTATAATCAAATAGATCACATTTTAATTAACAACAGAAATGCATCAAACATACAGCAAGTCAGAAGTTATAGAGGAGCTGAGTGCCACAGTGACCATTTCCTCGTTGGAGCAAAATTTAAAATAAAACTTAAGAGAGCTTTCTATACTAAATTACAAAGATTACACCCAACATATAACAGAGAAAAACTACAAGACATTACAGTCAAAGAGAAATTTACAGATGAAATAAAATGTAAACTTGAAACTTTTCAAAACCCTTTGGAGGAAAGCGTTGACCAAACTTGGTTGAACATCAAGAATACACTTCAATCTACCGCAGAAGAATGTCTCGGTGTGTCAACCACGCATAGAAAGAACAGATGGTTCAATCAAAAATGTGAAGAAGCAGTCACTAAGAAGAAGAATGCCAGACATGTATGGTTAAATGACATCAATAACATCCAAAAGGAAGAGCATTATAGAAATGAATGTAAAGAGGCTACAAAAATAGTCAGACAGCAGAAGCGAGAATATATGAGTAATATAATCAAAGATATGGAAACTAATCACCAGAAAAATGAATCCAGAAAGTTTTTTAAAGTACTGAAGTCAATGAAACGAGGGCACCAACAAAACACATATGGTTTAAAAGACAAAAATGGGAATATGATAAATACCAATGAAGAAATGTGCAACACATGGAAAGAATATTTTATTGAATTACTAAATTGTGAAGCTCCAAGTAACATTTTCCCACAGGAAGAGGTTCTAACATGCGAACCACAAATTGAAGAACCTACATTTGAAGAAATCCTATATGTAATCACACGACTTAAAAACAATAAGGCAACTGGGACTGATGGAATTGCTGCTGAATTTATAAAGGCAGGTGGCCATGCATTACATCTAAAGCTATACGAACTAATAATAAAAATCTGGAGGACAGAAGAATTACCCCATGACTGGAAAGAGTCATTATTGATACCTATCTTTAAGAAAGGAGACAAGTTCCAATGTGGAAATTATAGAGGAATATCACTACTGTCCACAAGCTATAAGATACTATCCGCAGTATTACTAAATAGACTAAAACCATATTCAGAAGACATATTAGGTGACTACCAGGCGGGTTTTAGACAAAACAGATCAACAATAGATCAGATATTTATCTTACGACAAATAGCCGAGAAACATTGGGAATATAAAAGAGATCTCCATAACATTTTTGTGGATTTTAAAAAGGCTTATGATAGTGTCCATAGGAATAGTCTATGGAATGTTATGCAGGAATTTGGAATACCAAGGAAGTTAATTAACATGACCAAACTATGCATGGAAGATACTTATAATATAGTAACATATAAAGGCAGGAAATCAGACCCCTTCCAAATAACATCTGGCTTGAAACAGGGTGATGCACTATCGCCGCTACTCTTCAATCTGGCTCTAGAGAAAGTTGTAAGGAAGGTAAAGGAGGAATGTGATATTGGAGGAACATCCAAGCTGCTTGGTTATGCAGATGATATAGATATTATAGGGCAAAGTGAACAAAAGACATTAGAAATATTGACTCACTTAAAGGAAAAAGCCCAACAGATGGGGCTGGTTATCAACCAAGATAAGACAGAATATATGGTAATTTCAAGAGACGGAATGGCTAAAAACTCTGGCCACATACAAATAGATAATATGACCATTAAAAGAACGGAAACATACAAATACCTGGGTACAATCTTCAACTGCTCCAACATCATAAGGGAAGAAATACAAACTAGAATCAACTCTGGAAATAAGATATACTATGCACTACAACATCTACTAAAATCAAAGGCGCTATCTCGTAACACCAAAATCACAATATACAAAACACTGATCAGACCAGTTGTGCTGTATGGCTCTGAAACCTGGAGTACAACGAAAGGAGACGAAGCCTTGTTACAAACCTTTGAGAACAAAATTTTAAGACGCATCTTTGGACCCATTAGGGATACACAAAGTGGAGAGTGGAAAAGAAGAAGTAACAAAGACATTTATGATTTGTTTAAGTCCCCGCTAATCACTGGTATCATGAAGGCTAATAGACTACAATGGCTGGGGCATATAGAAAGAATGGAAGATAATAGGGAAACAAAACTCGCTTACACTCAGGAAATAAATGACCGTAGACCCCGAGGTAGACCAAGAAGGCGGTGGAGAGATAATATACATACAGACCTACAAGCACTTGGAATCAACGACTGGCAAGAGAAGGTCCACCAGAGAGACGAATGGAGACAGATTGTATTTGCAGCAAAGAACCTCAATGGCTCGGAATGCTGAAGAAGAAGAAGATGAGAAGAATTAAGCTGGAGAACTATGTGACAACTGGCACGATCAAGGGGAAGGCAGAGAAGTAAATACCTGGCTGGCTTGGCCACGTGGTATGGTCGAGACAAGAACACTGAGCTGATCCACGATTCTGGTGATCGAGTGAGATGGTGAAACATGACCGCCCATGCTTATTGGCATGGGACATAATGATCATGATGAAGTCAGAGTGGTTTCCCCTGATGGCGAGGGACATTGGTAATAGGGAAAACTAATCTACACACAAAAATCAGTCCACTTCACTAGAAGTATTAGCATATGTATGAACTACAATTAAGTTCAAACTGAGCGAAAGCAAAAAAATAAAAATAAAAATAAAACGGAACAAACATTGTGTAGAATTTATTGATCATGAATATTGGCTCCACTTTTAGGAATGCTCTGGCAATATCCAGCATCATAGCTGGCCTACCATAATTTTAGTGTTAGGAATCCTTTGACGCGGAGAATGATGTGATTGAGATAATGGTCTGGGAATCTCCGTCGCAAAGTGATCAAGCCGCTTGACTCGGGCTCCGAAGGTTGTGGGTTCCATTCCGGGCTGCGTCCTTCAGTTCATGGGTTAAAAAAAAAATTTTTTTGAGACTCCTGTGTGTCGTCGCTAGAGCTACGGAGTTCGTGCTTTGTGTGACGCTTTCTGCGCTGCGGAAAGAGACCGAGCCATATGGGATAAAACCTGATGCGATGAAGACGATCCTGTCGACTTTTAAGCGGCTTTTTAATAATCATGACCAGTCAATTTTATTTTCATTGGTTTTCTTTTGATATTTGTACTTCAGGTGTGTGGTCTAGCAAGGAAGAGTTGCGGGCGTTACGAAAAAGTGACAAACAGTTCGAACCCAGACACAACTGGGCACAAGTTAAGGTCCTTTACCATCAGTGGGAGAATGCAGTCCACAGATCACAGAATTGGTACCCATCTTCTTGATGTATGGAGAATGGCTACTTCCTGATGCCATGGTTGATGCTGCTTCTTGATGTCATAATTGCAACAACTTATTTGATGTGATGTTTGTGTATACTTCTTGATATGTGAGTTATTGCCATTGCTTGATGTATGAGTTGCAGTTGTTATTTTAATGTGATTGTCATTCCTTGTTCATGTTAGGAACACGCTAGTACTTTTAAGGACAAATTAGCATAATGTTGTTTAATGAATATAACTACAAGGGGTCTTCACATGAAAACCTTTAAAGTGTGATAGAAATTACAATAACCCTGCCATTGTCTTGTAACCTGTCAATATTGTTAAGAATGTCAAGAATGTTCAGCATGTGACATCACGGTGCAGACAAGCACAGTGACGTTATAAGGACAGTTTAAAGATAGCTGCCCCACTTTTGATATACACAAAGAGGAGCAGCGTTCTGTTATCCATTTTTGATCAGTGAAGGGATGAAACTTATAGAAATTTATCGAAGAATGAAGGTCCAGTATGGTGATTCCTCCGAAGTCGGAGAGTGTCTGCCTGTACGGCGAGGAACCACCAGTCTGCACACCAATAAGCCAGACATGGGACAACGGATACTCACGCAAAACTCAGGTCCTGTATGACATCACACTGATGTTGGACAACAGGATGCCTTCATCCGACATACAGGACTTCGCGTTGGAGCTCTAGCCAACGAACACAAGCAAGCAGTATGGTGATACATGCCTGTCAGTCTAGCAAGTGTATGAGTGGAGTATGAAGTTTCCAAATGGCATGACTTCTGTGGCAGACTGTTTATGACCGGTTGTTGCGCACAGTGATCAACTAGGGTTAATTAAAAGAAGACACAAATTATGGTCATCTATAAGAAAACAGAAATGCTACATTGTTATATACGGGTAAATGGGAATACTATTAAACAAGTGAATTGGCACAACTATTACGGAAGTCTTAACATCTGATGGGAGGTGCTTTGAAGAGATTAGAATAAGAATCAACATGGCAAAGGTAATTTTTGCAAGATGGAAAACATAGTAGTAGTAGTAGGCCTCTTTCAGTCCTGTAGGACTATAGAGTTGTGCCACTGGAGAGGCACCTGATAGCGCCGTTCGTGACTGTATAGTCCAATCCAAGAGTTACAGTCTCTGTCACAGTTTCCGCATCTGTAAGACGAGGCAGGTCCCGCAGTAAGTAGATTCTCTCCGCTCATCTTCTTGTTGGCTCCCATGCTGCACATCTTGGATGCCACGTGTCTTTTGTTCTTGCTACGTGCCATTTTCCCCCGTATCAGGTTGCTTGACTTGTTCAGGTAACTTGTCTTGGTAGCGCTCACAGTGAATGATGAACACGAACGACGAATGCGAATGAGAAAGTAGTGTGAACATGAACGCGAACGCGAAAGTAGTGTGCTAAAAATACGTGCTTTATATATTTGAACTTTTGTATGCTTTTTTAGTCATTTGTTCTCCCAAACTCTTGTAAATAGCCTTGAAAGTGTTATGGCTGCCTTTCCATTGCATCTGTCGATTTTTGTCTCAAAGGAAAGATTATCTGATATTATCGACCCCAAATATGCAAACTCATGAACAGCCTTCAGTTCGTAGTGAGAAATTTTGATTTGTGAAGGTGCACCAGCATCTTTGTTCCATCACCTGTGTTTTATTTAGGCTGATGGTGAGCCCAAAGTCTCTGCAAGCGGCTGCAAAACGATATATGAGCCGTTGTAGATCTTCTGCTGCATGAGTAATCAGTGCTGCATCGTTTGCAAAAAGTAGTTCTCTTATGCATCTTGATTTTATTTTGGATTTTGCCTTGAGTCTTGATGGGTTAAAATGTTTGCTATCAGATCTTGTATGGAGGTATCCAACATGTGCATGCCTCTTATTCTCGAGTCAGGAAGCTATTCCAACAATACACTGTATTATTTGATCTGCTGATATCACTCCAGCACATCTTGTTCCGTGTATAGTTTCTGACAAGGTCTGGGTGATCATGTTCTAGTCTTTCATCCAGGATAGTAACCACAATATTATTTCCTGTGTAGCCATTACGCCAAGCATCTCATGTCATATCCTCCAATGGCACCACCATTCAAATAAAGTTTAATAATGGCTGCCCCACTTTTGATATGTACCAAAGAGGAGCAGTTTTTGATCAGTGAAGGGATCAAACCTATAGAAATTCATCAAAGAATGAAGGTCCTTTATGGCCTTCAGTTCGTAATTAGAAATTTTGATTGATGAAGGTGCACCAACATCTTGGTCCATCACTTGTGTTTTATTTAGGCTGATGGTGAGTCCAAAGTCTTTCCAGGTGGCTGCAAAACGATCTATGAGCCATGCAGGTCTTCTGCTGTCTGAGTGTTCCGTGCTGCATCGTTGGCAAAAAGTACTGTTATGCATCTTGATTTTATTTTGGTTTTTGCCTTGTCTTGATGGGTTAAAAAGTTTGCCAACAGATCTTGTCTGGAGGTATATGCCTTAAGTGGCAGTCCCAAATGCCTGCCTTAAGAGAACGGCAAAGAAGATACCAAAAAGTGTAGGAGCAAGCACGCAGCCCTGCTTTACTCCGCTTCTGATGCTGAATGACTGAAATGTTGAGCCATCGAATAAGATGGTCCCCTGCATATTTTTGTGAAATGATTTCAGGAGACTTAACAGGATGGGTGGACATCCTATCTTCTCAAGGATCGTGAAAAGGTTATCTCAACTCACAAGGTCAAATGCCTTTGTGAGGTCGATGAAGGCAATATATAATGGCTTCCTCTGTTCTCTGCATTTCTCTTGGAGCTGCCTGAGTGACTAAATTGTATCGATGGTGGACCTGTTATCTAAATCCGCACTGTGATTTGCGGTAGATTCTTTCAGCAAGGATGTGTAAATCTTTTTAGGATTGCTCGAGCGAAAATCTTGCCTGTAATGCTGAGTAGAGAAATGCTGCGATAGTTGTTGCAATCGCTTCTGTCACTTTTTAAAAAAAAGTAAATGTTAACCATGTTTGTGTCCCTCATATCTTGTGGTACTGATTTTTCTTTCCAGCAGAACTGAAATATTGCACACAGTTCTGGAATGATCGTTTCTTTGCCACATTGTAACATTTCAGGTGTAATACTATCTTTTCCTGGTGCCTTGCTGGATTTGAGAGAGTCTAGTGTTTTGCTAATTTCTGTGAGGCACGGTTCATTATCCAGGGCATGCACGGTGGACTGTTGTTCAATGGCTTCCAGAGTTTCTTCTCCGACAGTGTTCTCCACTGATTATAGATCTGAGTTTTAAGACTTAAGTGTTCTACCCAGCGATCCATTTGTTGTGCTCGATCTTTTATGATTACCCCCTCTGTTGATATCTGCTGCTTCCCGTGTTGTGTCACTGCTGTTATGAGGTGCTGAAGTGACCTCTTCAGGGCACAAGCCTGGGCATTGGAATGCGGAGAACCAGCTGTTGCCCAGTGCGCTAACAGAAAGCAGGTAGTACCGTCTACTGTTATACGGTAGCTCAGTCATATCATAGAACAAGAATCATCATAAAGGCAACTTTTGCAAGATGGAAAACGTAGTAGTAGTAGTAGGCCTCTTTCAGTCCTGTAAGACTAGAGTTGTGCCGCTGGGGAGGCACCTGATAATGCCGCTGGTGACAGTATAGTCCTATGTGAGAGTTAGTCTCTGTCTATCTTGTGGAGTTAAACTTGATGCAAGTAAACAATATAACCCAGGAATGTCAGAAAGATCACGTTGTTGGAGAGGGCCAGAGCACATGCTATCCAATGGGATCACTTCTGCACGTGCCAACACATAGGGCAGAGCAATGGATGAGATGACTATGCTGATGGTCAGGAAGATAGAGAGCAGAAAATAGGCCCAGCTAGATGACAGCCTTTGAGCCATTATGGGTGGCAGTGGGGACAAACATGGGCAAACAAAGGCCACCAGTTTTTGTTTTCGGACTAGGTACATGCCAATACCTGAAAGGTAGCTCCGAAAGCGCAGGCAAAAGAGAAACCAATTATTACTTTATCAAGAAATTGAGAATGCTTTCCTATACTCTGTCTTCCTCCAGCACCCAACTTTCCTAGTTCGATGTCCCTACCACCAAAACGTCCAGCAAAGTTACCAGAATCTCCTACACCCATCTCAGGCTCCATTTGTTGAGCCTTTCCTAGTTGCATGTCAACTGATGAATGGCACCACCATTCAAATAAAGTTTAATCATGGCTGCCCCACTTTTGGTATGTACCAAAGAGGAGCAGTGTTATCCGTTTTTGATCAGTGACAGGATCAAACCTATAGAAATTTATCAAAGAATGAAGGTCTGGTATGGCCTTCAGTTCATAATTAGAAATTTTGATTGATGAAGGTGCACCAGCATCTTGGTCCATCACTTGTTTTATTTAGGCTGATGGTGAGCCCAAAGTCTCTGCAGGCGGCTACAAAATGGTCTATGAGCCGTGCAGGTCTTTTGCTGCCTGAGTATTCAGTGCTGCATCGTCTGCAAAAAGTGCATCTTGATTTTATTTTGGTTTTTGCCTTGAGTCTTGATGGGTTAAAAAGTTTGTCATCAGATCTTGTATGGAGGTATATGCCTTAAGTGGCAGTCTCAAATGCCTGTCTTAAGAGAAGGGCGAAGAAGATACCAAACAGTGTAGGAGCAAGCACGCAGCCATGCTTTACTCCACTGCTGATCCTGCATGACTGGGATATTGAGCCATAAAATAAGATGGTCCCCTACATGTTTTTGTGAAATGATTTCATGAGACTTGGCAGAATGGTTGAACATCCTATCTTCTCAAGGATCTTAGAAAGGTCGCCTCTTCTCACGAGGTCAAATGCCTTTATGAGGTAGATGAAGGCAATATATAATGTCTTCCTCTGTTCTCTGCATTTCTCTTGGAGCTGCCTGAGTGAGAAAATTGTGTCGATGGTGGACCTGTTGTCTAAATCCGCACTGTGATTTGCGGTAGATTCTTTCAGCAAGGATGTGTAATCTTTTTAGGATTACTCGAGCGAAAATCTTGCCTATAATGCTGAGTAGAGAAATGCAGTGATAGTTGTTGCAGTCACTTCTGTCACTTTAAAAAAAAAAAAATAAATGTTAACCATGTTTGTGTTCCTCATATCTTGTGGTACTGATTTTTCTTTCCAGCAGAACTGAAATATTGCATACAGTTCTGGAATGATTGTTTCTTTGCCACATTGTATCATTTCAGGTGGAATACTATCTTTTCCTGGTGCCACACCAGATTTGAGAGTGTCTAGTGGTTTGCTAATTTCTTTGAGGCACGGTTCGTTATCCAGGGCATGCATGGTGAACTGTCGTTCAATAGCTTCCAGAGTTTCTTCTCCGACAGTATTCTCCACTGATTATAGCTTTGAGTTTTAAGACTTAAGTGTTCTACCCAGAGATTGATTTGTTTCCCTTGATCTTTTGTGATTACCCCCTCTGTTGATATCTGCTGCTTCCCGTGTTGTGTCACTGCTGCTACGCGGTGCTGAAATGACCTCTTCAGGGCACAAGCCTGGGCAATGGAATGCTGAGAACCAGCTATTGCCCAGTAGCAAGTTCCCCCTCTCCACGTCACCGATGTTGACCAAGGGAAAGGCAGTAGCCAATGCAACTTGACATCGGTGCCATCGCAGGAGTTGCCAGAACTATGTTGTTTACAACATGGAACTGCCTTAGGGACTCCGCCAGATTTGTCCTCAGGGCTTACTCCCGAAGCCTTTATCATGAAATGATAAAGTTACGTTGCACTGCTTTGTCAAGCCTGTGGCTCAGTACATCTGATTTCGACAAGCATTTGTTCGGGGTGCTTTCCCTAGCCTTTGACTGTCCCCAGTCTACCTACAAGGCAGCAGGTTTGTGCGTCACTTGGTCTGGTCCCTCTCCCTTGACCTGTCCGACATGGGTGGCCCTACCAGTAGCTGTGCTACCGTCGGCATAGCTCTTGGGGTCATTGGAACACACAAGCCCCTCTACCTCGTCAAGGTGGACACACGGCAGAGGGGAGACAGTTTATCAGGAAGCATAAAGAACAATAACTCAAATAAGCTAATAAATGAGATTAAAATAGAATGCAGTGACTGCTTGCCGTGAACAGTTTTGAACATTAGGCTAAAGTTCATGGAGATATACAGCAAACCCTCAGAATGTATTATTTGGGGAGAGTGGTTCTTTAATCGTGCATACTACAATGTAACCTAGAGGATCATTTCAAAGTTTAAAACAATGTATTTATGTAAAAAAATTCAAATGCTTGAAACAATGCAGTATACAATAAATATAAAATTTAGTTATAATATTTTTATTTTAAAATTTACTAATGTGCTTTTAATCTAGATTGCATTATACAGCGCATTGTTAAATCATGGGTTTACTGTATAATAGTCATTATCAGGCTGGTTGATTAGAGAACAAAGTAGTTGTAACTGTAAAAAATATATTTAATTTATAACATACTGTCTCTCCCTGTCTCGTGGCTTTACATGATTTTTTATTTTCTTCTTCCTCATTTTCTTATGTTCTTGCGCTAACACTTTTGATCTAACATCACAGCGCCATAAGCGGTCATAAACTGATCTAACCTGTTTTAATATAAAACAAAATATAGGATAAGTCTAAACATCACTACATTCATCCTGAGAAGGACATTAGCTGTATCTGTTTACAGCTAACTCGTTCATGTCAGCACCTATTGACTGTCTTTTTTTAAATTTTATTATCAGGAATTTCTTCCCCTCAGCTTCAAATACTATGAAAAAGGTGTGTTTGAACCCCCCATTTTAAATTTAAAATCGTTGGTTCAAGATCAAAGTTTCAATGAAACAAACTTTTGTTAATGTCAGTTTCTGGTAAATTAGTCTAGTGTCTGGTAAATTAGTTCTGGTTCTGGGCTCACCGAGGGAATCGTCACATCCTGCTCATGGCTGCTTTAAATCCTCACTCACTTCAATATATTGGTCATTTCATTTGCCCCGGGCCATTCCCGCACAAACCAGACAGGTTTGCAGACGGTATCCACTCAGCGAGTTTTCGGACATGTGCTTGTTGTTGCACCCGTCAGAGCTGTTCCAGGCACGACAGACATTCGGAAAACTACCTAGTCGGAGCTGTTCCGAACAAGAGCGGCATTAGGAAACTAGGTAGTCAGAGCTGTTCCTAGCACGAGAGACATTAGGACGAGACATTTCACTCTGACGTAATTGCGTAGTGTCAATTTTTAGTTTGCCACCCGTAGGACGACACTTCCGACTTCCGGCGGGCATTTTTTAATGAGGTTAGCCTTCCTCTGGTTTCGAGGCACGTTAGACTGTTGTGATGTCGCCAACATCTCAGCTGGTCAAGATAGAACGATCAACGACAACCCGGTCGGCCCTCAAGAGAAGGCAGGGGCAGACCATGGGCATTCCCTCGCTATCCAAGGAGGCTTCCATAATTGCAGAGCCGGCACATATTGCTCTGAGACTGGGCTCACCCGAGGAGTTGCCATGTCCTGCTCATGGCTGCTTTAGTTCCTCCCTTCCATGTGTTGGGCATCTCGCTTGCCACCGATTGCTCAAGCACACACCAGGAGCGGTCAGACTGCGAGCGGCATCCACTCGGTAAGCTTTTGCTTTTGACTTCAGACCACGCAATAGGTTCGCTCGCCGTGCATTCCATTTCGCGTCATTGAGACATTCTTCCACTTTTGTCTACACTCTCTATGAGTTAGATACAGACAGTTTTCGTAACCATTTCCTTCGACTGGGGCACTTTTCTGACTTTTTGTACTCGCTCACGAGGTAGGCTACATGTGCTGCCGGCTCAGCACCTTACCTTCGTGCAGCAGTGAACGAGAAACGGCCTGGCCCTCTCATCTGGGAATCTCTCATATCCCCCAACTGAGAGCCTTCGAACAAGTATCAGAACCGGGCATGTAGCTATTTTTCGGTAGGTGGGTATCGGCCCGGCTCTCAGATCCGAGGGTTTGTGGCTTAGTGGCGTTCAGCCACAGCCCTCGACAGGGAGCCTTAATAGTTTTGTCCAGACCAAGAACTTCTGCCTTCGTGCACCTGATTTAAATTTTTGACTGCTATCCTCAGTCTACCTGCAGAGCAGCAGGTTGTGTCTCTCTTAGTCTGGTCCCTATCCCATAAGCTGTCCGATATGTAGTTTTCCATCCATCGGCAAGCAAATGAGGTCGATGGGACACGCAAGCTCCCCCACCACGTCAAGGTGGAGACACATCGGGGGAGAGTCTTGTGTATGATAAATTAAACTTGTGTATGGTAAGTTAGTCTTTTGTATGGTAAATTAGTCAGTTTTACAAATAGGTTAATTAAGAGATCATATGTATGGTAAATTAAGTGATTATATGTATGTCAAATTAAGTAGATTTTTATTTTTTGTACATTAAGTGGTCTTATGTATGGTAAATTAAGTGGTCTTATGTGTTGTAAATTAGTCTTATGTATGGTAAATTAATTATTCATATGTATGGTAAATTGTTCATATGCATGGTCAATTAATTGACCATATGTAAGGTACATTAAATTGGTCTTATGAAAGATAAATTAGCTAAAATTAGTTGCATGTCCTTTACAGGATACTGCAATCAACCTCACCATTTATTGTCAGATTTACTAGGCAATTTTACGTTCAATAGCTTGTTCTCGCTTTCTGAATGGCCAATGGCTTACACCACCAAAATTAATGCAAAGCGACTTGCTTCCAAACTGCCCAAGTCTATCTTGAACCCTGGACTTGGGGAATTGTTAAACTGCACTTCATAAATCCCTTAGCCATAGACGACAGGTAAATCAAGACTCAAATGTAGAAAACAAGGTCATATTGTCCACTACAGAGTAAAAGGTCACCCTATGCAGCTGTATGAAATGTTGGGCCTTCATACAGGCTAGATAATAGAAAGGTGGTATGGCTAATTGCCTATGTTGCCATCTTTCTGAGAATTTCCAGAAAATAAGGAAAAGAATATGGACTCGTAAGGCCTAGTTGTCTTACTCCGTCTTTCTGAGAATTTCTAGAAAACTAAGGAAAAGAATATGGACTGGTCAAGACTTTTGCCTTGCTCCCTATCTTTTCAATGTCCATTCATTGGCACCTTGCCATCTTGACAGATGATTGTTACATTGTGCTTCAAAAAGGCATAATTACAACTCATGGCGGTAGCAAATGTTGACTGTTAAGGCCAGATGCAATGTAAATATTTGTCCATAGTGGATGCATATGAACACATGGTCATATCCACCATCATGCACCATCTTACGTCTCACACACTCAGTGTGTGACTTATCTGCAATAATTTTCTCCTTTATCTTTATTCCATTTCTGATATTTGCCCTCCATGCAACACATTCAGCGGCGACTTACTCCCATTGTGCATTATCATGTCCATAAAATGGTAAAAATGACCATGTACCCATTTTTTGATACTGCGTCAAACCCCCACAGCCCTACTGGTTAGAGAACTAACCCTATCACTCATGGGTTGCTCATCTGATGTGTCTCCGCCTTGTAGAGGGTTTGGGTATTCCAAACACTATGCTGACAAACATGTCAAAGGATGGGAACCAGATGAGCAAAATCTACGGCTTTGTGATTAGATGGGACAATCAAAGGTTAGAGAAAGTAAACCCCAAAAACAAATTGTTTACAAGTCAGATGGGCTTCATGAAACTGGAATGCAATTCATCAAATAATATGGGTTGAACCAGGATCAGAGTGTCATTAAAACAATGGGTAGAAGAATACTGGTTCCTGAGCTTGGCTCCTCGTCTTAAGAGTTCATCCAGTTCATCCAAAATTTCTCTTGAAAGAGTAGTTGGTTCCTGAAGCATAAACTTAGACATGTCATCAGCTTTGTTCTGAGCTCCATTAGGAAAATTCTTTTTTGGTTCTGCCATCTCCATAGTTTTTATCCCATCCTGCAATTGCTGCTGAAATCTTTTGACAGTTTCAGGCACATCATTGTTGTTCACTAAATCTGGCAGTGGCCTTTGGAAATTCTGTCTCTTCAATGTCAGCCTTTTTGTCCTGAATTTCTGAGTTGCAGTTGTCATCAACATTACTGCTTTCCATTTCTTGTGCTATGGAAGAATGTTCTGTGCCAACTGCAGTGGTTTCTGAAGTGTGTCCTAGCTCAGAACTGTCCGTTGGCTGTGAAGCCTCCAACAATTTATCTCTACTTGGAGATACTGTTGTCACACTAATAAGGCTGTGGCACTGGGAGCCATGATTATCATAGCCCTCCTGGCCTTTACTGCATCTTTCTGTTCTCTCCTTGGCGCTGGTAATGGTGGCGAAGGCTTTTTCTTGGCATATTTTGACTGCTTCTCATGCTTGGAATGAGAAGATGGAACATACGTTTCAGACGGCGTGGACTGTTTAGATTGGTAATCTTCCATAGAACTGTCTGATTGTGCATGCCTCTTATTCTCGAGTCAGGAACTATTCCAACAAAACACTATTATTTGCTTCTGCTGATATCACTCCAGCACATCTTGTTTCATGTATAATTTCTGACAAGGTCTGGGTGATCATGTTCCAGTCCATCATCCAGGATAGTAACCACAATATTCTTTCCTGTGTAGCCATTACGCCAAGCATCTAGGACATTCATGTCATATCCTCCAATGGCACCGCCATTCAAATAAAGTTTAATAATGGCTGTCCCACTTTTGATATGTACCAAAGAGGAGCAGCGTTCTGTTATCCGTTTTTGATCAGTAAAGGAATCAAACCTATAGAAATTCATCAGAGAATGAAGGTCCGGTATGGCCTTCAGTTCGTAATTAGAAATTTTGAGATGAAGGTACACCAGCATCTTGGTCCATCACTTGTTTTATTTAGGCTGATGGTGAGCCCAAAAGTCTGCAGGCGGCTGCAAAATGATCTATGAGCCATGCAGGTCTTCTGCTGCCTGAGTATTCAGTGCTGCATCGTCTGCAAAATGTAATTCTCTTATGCATCTTGATTTTATTTTGGTTTTTGCATTGAGTCTTGATGGGTTAAAAAGTTTCCCATCAGATCTTGTATGGAGGTATATGCCTTAATATGCAGTCCCAAATGCTTGTCTTAAGAGGAGGGCGAAGAAGATACCGAAAAGTGTAGGAGCAAGCACGCAGCCCAGCTTTACTCCACTGCTGATCCTGAATGACTGGGATATTGAGCCATCAAATAAGATGTTACCTGCATGTTTTTGTGAAATGATTTTATGAGACTTGGCAGGATGGGTGGACATTCTATCTTCTCAAGGATCTTAAAAAGGCTGTCTCTGCTCAAAATCCCAACCTTGAATAAAGTCTATCGTGAGAAATTAAACTTGATGCAAGTAAACAGTATAACCCAGGAATGTCAGAAAGATCACGTTGTTGGAGATGGCCAGAGCACATGCTATCCATGGGATCACTTCTGCACGTGCCAACACATAGGGCAGAGCAATGGATGAGATGATTATGCTGATGGTCAGGAAGATAGAGAGCAGAAAATAGGCCCAGCTGGATGACAGCCTTTGAGCCATTATGGGTGGCAGTGGGAACAAACATACACAAACATGGGCAACTGCCATACTGCTGCTGACAGGGTTATTCCATAATTATGAACTTGGTAAATTCCAACAAAAGATATTCTCGTCTCGTTCCAATAAATCAAACAGCAATATGAACAAAATTGACGATATTGGATTCTTTGGCGTTAGGCTAGGAAAACTGTCGTTTAATATATTTTACAGCATGCAAGGGTTAACGTGTCAAACAATTATGATTGAGCTACTTACAGGGCCTGTTCCACCAGGTCCGCAGTAAGTCTTATTTGCATCTTATAATAATTAGAAAAGATCACAAACCTTGTTATTATAAACTGTTTACATATTAGCTATACGTCCTCTGATATCCTTCTCTCTATCCATTGGTTATGTTTCTTGCCGCTCTGGAAAATACTGCTGTTTCCTCTCGCCGTTGGTTCATTTATTTATGGCGATATTCTGCATCATCTTGCTAACCCTCTTTCTTGTCCGTTAGTAATATTCCGCCTCTGGTTTAATGCCAACTAACTATCGCCCAGTCCAATTTAGTGACATCCAAAAATTGCACTACCTTCTCATTCTAATGTCCCCTCAAGTTTGTTGTTAATCTACATCAGTGTGACGTATTTGTTGTTTCCAACTCGTCTCCTAGATTTTTGTAGGATTTTAAGTGTATAGGATTTCTCTCTAATTCATATGACATCTTTGTTTGCACTCACTATATGGCAGCAACCAAGAGCCACCAGTTGTTGTTTTTGGGCAGGGTACATGCCAACACCTGAAAGGTCACTCCGAGAGCAAAGGCAAAAGCCAAGGCCAATATTGCTCAATTTTCATCGGTTTCGGCGATAATTTTCGGGCGGATTATCGATGAAAACCGAGGTTTGACTGCATATTAATATTATTTTAATGTTGGTGAGACTTCACTACATATTAAATTAATGGTCGGATTGCCGTCCTGTTGACCATTGATATCGTCTGTGATTTGTTAGCGTCACAATTTTGTCAGACACCGACCTCGGATGCCGGCCATCTTGTCAACACCACTGATCAGATGACTGTAGCCATTGTTTCCATTGAGAGATCCTGTGCCCAATGTCACTGACTTGAAGCCATATCCAACAACTATCTGTCGGCTGCTCCCAAGTCCGATCCCTTACCTGCTCCCAGGCAGGTAGGGGGGCTGAACGGGTACTCCACCTTGCCTTAGGGTTTCCCGTAGGCTAGCGGAGGGAAGGAGGTGCCTACCTTCTCCTTTGAAGGGGATACCCTTACCCCGCTACCCTCAGGCTGTGATTGAAACTCAGAGATAGTGCCTCCCCTGAATCAAGCACATTAACATCAAACATATGCATGCCTCTTATTCTTGAGTGAGGAGCTATTCCAACAATACACTATTATTTGCTTCTGCTGATATCTCCCCAGCACATCTTGTTCCATGTATAGTTTCTGACAAGGTCTGGGTGATCATGTTCCAGTCCATCATCCAGGATAGTAACCACAATATTATTTCCTGTGTAGCCATTACGCCAAGCATCTAGGACATTCATGTCATATAGGAAGAGAAAAAAAAAACATAGTAGTAGTAATAGTAGGCCTCTTTCAGTCATGTAGGACTATAGAGTTGTGCCGCTGGGGAGGCACATGATAGTTCCGCTGGTGACAGTATAGTCCTATGCGAGAGTTAGTCTCTGTCACAGTTTCCACATCTGTAAGACGATTGAGGTCACGCACCAATAGCATCATCATTGGCACCTTGCCGTCTTGACAGACGATAGTTTGTGCTTTAAAAAGGCAGAATAACTTTCACCTATGGCGGTAGCGAATGTGACTGATAAAGGCCAATTCGCGCTGTAAATGTCCGTTCACAGTGGGTGCATGTGAACACGTGGTCATTTCCACCATCATGCACCATCTTACGTCTCACATGCTCTGTGTGTGACTTACCTGCAATAATTTTCTCCTTTGTCTTTATTCCATTTCTGATCTTTGCCCTCCATGCAACACGTTCAGCGGCGACTTGCTCCCACTGTGCATTATCAATGCCTATGCCAACTGACATTGGAAGAGATGACTATGCTGACGGTCAGGAAGATGAACAGAAAATAGGCCCAGCTAGATGACAGCCTTCGAGCCCTTAGGGGTGGCAGTGGTGATAAACATAGACAAACATGGGCAAACAAGGGCCACCAGTTTTTGTTTTCGGACTGGGTACATGCCAATATCTGAAAGGTAGCTCCAAAAGCGCAGGCATAAGAGAAACCAATTATTACTTTCTCAATAAATTGAGGATGCATTCCTGCACTCTGTGTTCCTCCAGCACCCAACTTTCCTAGTTGGATGTCCATGCCACCAAAATGTCCAAAGTTACCAGAATATCCTGCACGCATCTCAGGCACCATTTGTTGAGCCTTTCCTAGTCGGATGTCCCTGTCACCAAAATGTCCGTCAAAGCTACCGGAATCTCCTGCACCCATCTCAGGCACCATTTGTTGAGCCTTTCCTAGTCGGATGTCCCTGTCACCAAAATGTCCGTCAAAGCTACCGGAATCTCCTGCACCCATCTCAGGCACCATTTGTTGAGCCTTTCCTAGTCGGATGTCCCTGTCACCAAAATGTCCGTCAAAGCTACCGGAATCTCCTGCACCCATCTCAGGCACCATTTGTTGAGCCTTTCCTAGTCGGATGTCCCTGTCACCAAAATGTCCGTCAAAGCTACTGGAATCTCCTGCACCCATCTCAGGCACCATTTGTTGAGCCTTTCCTAGTCAGATGTCCCTGTCACCAAAATGTCCGTCAAAGCTACCGGAATCTCCTGCACCCATCTCAGGCACCATTTGTTGAGCCTTTCCTAGTCGGATGTCCCTGTCACCAAAATGTCCGTCAAAGCTACCGGAATCTCCTGCACCCATCTCAGGCACCATTTGTTGAGCCTTTCCTAGTCGGATGTCCCTGTCACCAAAATGTCCGTCAAAGCTACCGGAATCTCCTGCACCCATCTCAGGCACCATTTGTTGAGCCTTTCCTAGTCGGATGTCCCTGTCACCAAAATGTCCGTCAAAGCTACCGGAATCTCCTGCACCCATCTCAGGCACCATTTGTTGAGCCTTTCCTAGTCGGATGTCTCTGTCACCAAAATGTCCGTCAAAGCTACCAGAATCTCCTGCACCCATCTCAGGCACCATTTGTTGAGCCTTTCCTAGTCGGATGTCCCTGTCACCAAAATGTCCGTCAAAGCTACCGGAATCTCCCGCACCCATCTCAGGCACCATTTGTTGAACCTTTCCTAGTCGGATGTCCCTGTCACCAAAATGTCCGTCAAAGCTACCGGAATCTCCTGCACCCATCTCAGGCACCATTTGTTGAGCCTTTCCTAGTTGGATGTCCCTGTCACCAAAATGTCCGTCAAAGCTACCGGAATCTCCTGCACCCATCTCAGGCACCATTTGTTGAGCCTTTCCTAGTCGGATGTCCCTGTCACCAAAATGTCCTTCAAAGCTACCGGAATCTCCTGCACCCATCTCAGGCACCATTTGTTGAGCCTTTCCTAGTCGGATGTCCCTGTCACCAAAATGTCCATCAAAGCTACCGGAATCTCCTGCACCCATCTCAGGCACCATTTGTTGAGCCTTTCCTAGTCGGATGCCCCTGTCACCAAAATGTCTGTCAAAGCTACCGGAATCTCCTGCACCCATCTCAGGCACCATTTGTTGAGCCTTTCCTTGTCGGATGTCCCTGTCACCAAAATGTCCGTCAAAGCTACCAGAATCTCCTGCACCCATCTCAGGCACCATTTGTTGAGCCTTTCCTAGTCGGATGTCCCTGTCACCAAAATGTCCGTCAAAGCTACCGGAATCTCCTGCACCCATCTCAGGCACCATTTGTTGAGCCTTTCCTAGTCGGATGTCCCTGTCACCAAAATGTCCGTCAAAGCTACCGGAATCTCCTGCACCAATCTCAGGCACCATTTGTTGAGCCTTTCCTAGTCGGATGTCCCTGTCACCAAAATGTCCGTCAAAGCTACCAGAATCTCCTGTACCAATCTCAGGCACCATTTGTTGGGCCTTTCCTAGTTGCATGTCAACTGATGAATAGCACCACCATTCAAATAAAGTTTAATAATGGCTGCCCCACTTTTGAAATGTACCAAAGAGGAGCAGCATTCTGTTATCCGTTTTTGATCAGTAAATTAATCAAACCTATAGAAATTCATCAAAGAATGAAGGTCCTTTATGGCCTTCAGTTCGTAATTAGAAATTGTGATTGATGAAGGTGCACCAGCATCTTGGTCCATCACTTGTGTTTTATTTAGGCTGATGGTAAGCCCAAAGTCTTTGCAGGCGGCTGCAAAGTGATCTATGAGCCATGCACGTCTTCTGCTGTCTTAAGTAATCCGTGCTGCATCGTCTGCAAAAAGTAGTTCTCTCATACATCTTGATTTTATTTTGGTTTTTGCCTTGAGTCTTGATAGGTTAAAAAGTTTGCCATCAGATCTTGTACGGAGGTAAATGCCTTAAGCGCAGTCCCAAATGCCTGTCTTAAAAGAAGGGCGAAGAAGATACCAAACAGTGTAGGAGCAAGCATGCAGCCCTGTTTTACTCCGCTGCTGATGCTAAATGACAAGGATATTGAGCCATCAAATAAGATGGTCCCTTGCATGTTTTTGTGAAATGATTTCATGAGACTTGGCAGGATGGGTGGACATCCTATCTTCTCAAGGATCTTGAAAAGGCTGTCTCTGCTCATGAGGTCAAATGCCTTTGTGAGGTTCTCTGCATTTCTTTTGGAGCTGCCTGAGTGAGAAAATCATGTCGATGGTGTGGACCTGTTGGATCTAAATCCGCACTGTGATTCAGGGTAGATTCTTTCAGCAAGGATGTGTAATCTTCCGCTTCCCATGTTGTCACCGCTGTTACGCAGAGCTGAAATGACCTCTTCAGGGCACAAGCCTGGTCAATGGAATTCGTAGAACCAGCTGTTGCCCAGTGGCAAGTTCCGCCTCTCCGCGTCGCCGATGTTGACCAAGGGAAAGGCAGTGGCCAATGCAACTTGGCATCAGTGCCATTGCATGAGTTGCCAGAACTGTTGTTTACAACATGGAACTGCCTTAGAGACTCCATCTCCGGATGTGTCCTCAGGGTTTACTCCTGAAGCCTTTCCCATCTGGGTATACCGGTAAGGCAGTGGAGGTTTAAAATGTAGAGTTTCCTCTCTTAGAGGAGATAATCAACCAAGGCTGACGAGCCTCCTCTACCCGGGAATCAATAAGGAGGGAAGTCTACCATTCTTCCTTCCTGGCAGTGACCATAGTCATCAGATGACTGTAGCCATTGTCTCCATTGAGAGATCCTCTGCCCAATGTCATTGACTTGAAGCCATATCCAACAACTATCTGTCAGCTGCTCCCAAGTCCGATCCCTCACCTGCTCCCATGGCTTCACATTACCCTGCTTGGGGGGCTGAACGGGTACTCCATCTTCCCTAAGGGTGTCCCGTAGGCTAGCGCAGGGAAGGAGGTGCCTTACTTCTCCTTTAGTTTTAGTTTAGTTTTAGTCGTTGGATCAACATCACGGCACACGGTTTAACCCATAAGTGCTCCGTTTTCCTCCTAACTCAAACCTAAGTCTGGAGAAACTCAGCTCAATGCACAAACTTCGTTGCATCGGTGAGGATCCAGAAATACTTTGGGTAGATTTTTAACTCGAAATTTTGCCCGGGCAGTGACGTTAGGCTACTCTTTTCGATTTCCAACTGCCAAGGGATTTTTTACGTGCGCAACAATACACACGGGCGTCCGATCTCACTACCCAGAGACCAGGGGAAATTTTATTACTGGAAGTCCAGGTGGATTTTTTAAAATAAATCCCGGTCCTCACCTGGGCCTGAACCCGGGACCTCCAGCACTCGAGGCGGATACCATACCTGGAGACCACTCAGCCCCCCTCTACTTCTCCTTTGATAGGGGATACCCCTACCCCACTACCCTCAGGCTGCGATTGAGACCCAGAGATAGTGCCTCCCCTGAATCATGCACATTTCCATCCAACATGTTCATGCCTCTTATTCTTGAGTCAGGAACTATTCCAACAATACACTGTATTATCTGCTTCTGCTGATGTTTCCCCAGCACATCTTGTTCCATGTATAGTTTCTGACAAGGTCTGGGTGATCATGTTCCAGTCCATCATCCAGGATAGTAACCACAATATTTCCTGTGTAGCCGTTATGCCAAGCATCAAGGACGTTCATGTCTTATCCTCCAGTGGCACCATCATTCAAATAAAGTTTAATAATGGCTGCCCCACTTTTGATATGTACCAAAGAGGAGAAGTGTTCTGTTATCCATTTTTGATCAGTGAAGGGATCAAACCTATAGAAATTTATTAAAGAATGAAGGTCCGATATGGTGATGCATTCTTGTCAGTCCAGCAAGGGTATGAGTGGAGTATGAAGTTTCCAAACGGCGTGACTTCTGTGGCAGACTGTTTATGACCGGTTGTTGCACACAGTGAACGACTAGGGTTAATTTAAAGAAGACACAAATTATGGTCATCTATAAGAAAACAGAAATACTACATTGTTATATATGGGTAAATGGGAATATTATTAAACAAGTGGATTGGCACAACTATTACGGAACAGTCTTAACATCTGATGGGACGTGCTTTGAAGAGATTAGAACAAGAATCAACATGGCAAAGGCAACTTTTGCAAGATGGAAAACAGCAGTAGTAGTAGTAGTAGGCCTCTTTCAGTCCTGAAGGACTATAGAGTTGTGCCGCTGGGGAGGCAACTGACAGCGCTGCTGTTGACTGTATAGTCCAATGCGTGAGTTAGTCTGTCACAGTTTCCACATCTGTAAGACGAGGCAGGTCCCGCAGTAAGTGCTTGCTTTTTGTGCCTGTGCCGCCTATCCTCAGTTTGTTGAATACTAGTGCGCTTAAAGAGCACCAGTCCATTTCGTACATCTCTTCTCCAGGAACATCTGTCTGTTGCAACTCTTTCCCACGTGTCTGGATCTATGCCAAGGGTTTTCGTACCTTGTTTACACACATCCTTATATCGCATTTGGGGGTCTTCCAGGTGGCCTCTTCCCAGTGGCTAGTTCTCCGTATAGGAGATCTTTGGGAATACGTTCATCCTCCATTCGAGATACGTGGCCCAGCCGCCAGAGGTGTCTCTGCTTGAGGAGGGTGTGCATTGTGGTAATATCCGCTCTTTCAAGCACATGTTTGTTTGATATATGTTCTTTCCACGTTATGCCCAGGATACGTCTCAAACATTCCATGTTGAAGGAATTCAACTTTATTTCCTGTCATGAGTACAAGGTTCAGGATTCAGACCCATAGAGTAGTGTGCTAACAACACAAACTTTATATACTTGAACTTTTGTACGCTCTGTTAGTCTATTATTCTCCCAAACTCTTTGAGTTAGCCTGGAAAGTGTTGTGGCTGCCTTTCCAATGCATCTTTCAATTTCTATCTCTAAGTAAAGATTATCTGATATTATCGACCCCAAATTCGCAAACTCATGGACAGCCTTCAGTTCGTAATTTAAAATGTTGATTGATGAAGGTGCACCAGAATTTTGTTCCATCACCTGTGTTTTATTTAGGCTGATGTGCCTCCCCTGAAGGCAAAGTCTTTGCAGGCAGCTGCAAAACGATCTATGAGCCGTTGGAGAACTTCTGCTGCATGAGTAATCAGTGCTGCATCATCTGCAAAAAGTACTCTTATGCATCTTGATTTTATTTTGGTCTTTGCCTTGAGTCTTGATGAGTTAAAAAGTTTGCCATCATGATCTTATATGGCGGTATATAGTCCCAAATGCCTGTCTTGAGAGAAGGGCGAAGAAGATACCAAAAAGTGTAGGAGCAAGCATGCTTGAGGTTACCTTCTCGGGTGCTTCAAAGGACATTACGCTCCCACTCAAACATTCTTGCGTTGTGCCTCGTTTTATTTGCACCCTTAGACCGACACATCCGACTTCAGCGGGCGTTTTTTTTTAAAATCAGGTTAGCCGATAAGGGTCAAGGACACTCATCTGACCAGTAACATCTCTGGGGTGACAGTCCCTGTCGGTTCGAAATTTAGCTACCTGCTGTTCAAACCAGAGAACCTAGTCATGTTGTTCTAACAGAGTCTGATGTTCAAGCTTTGCCGATGCTGATCTTCTCTTTCTGTGTGGGATCTCAAATAAATAACCATCTTCTAGACTTCCAATCTGGCCTAAATATTTTAATCCTGTTTCCCTGGCAGCGCTGTTTGCCACATGATGCCTGCCGAATGCCAAATAATTTAAAGTATTTCAACGACAAAGGTAAGCTCAGCCACTCACTGTGCGCAGCGGAAAACGTACTGACGAATATAAAAATTGTCAGTTGCAGTGAGAAAAAGAGGTCAAATGCCTTTGTGAGGTCGATGAAAGCAATATATAATGGCTTCCTCTGTTTCTCTTGGAGCTTGAATTAGTAAGGAGGGAAGTCTATCATTCTTCCTTCCTAGCAGTGACCATACTGATCAGATGACTGTAGCCATTGTCTCCATTGAGAGATCCTCTGCCCACCGTCGCTGACTTGAAACCATATCCAACAATTATCTGTCGGCTGCCCCCAAGTCCGAACCACCACCTGCTCCCATGGCTTCACGTTACCCTGTTTGGGGGGCTGAGCGGTTACTCCACCTTGCCCAACAGTGTCCCGTAGACTAGCGGAGGGATGGAGGCGTCGTACTTCTCCTTTGATAGGGGATACCCCTATACCGCTACCCTCAGGTTGTGATTGAAACTCAGAGATGATGCCTTCCCTGAATCATGCACATTTCCATGCAACATTTGCATGCTCCTATTGAGTCAGGAGCTATTCCAACAGTACACTGTATTATTTGCTTCTGCTGATATCTCCTCAGCACATCTTGTTCCATGTATAGTTTCTGACAAGGTCTGGATGATTATGTTCCAGTCCATCATCCAGGATAGTAACCGCAATATTTTTTCTTGTGTAGACTTTACGCCAAGCATCTAGAACTTTCATATCAAAACCTCCAATGGCACCACCTTTCAATTACCACTAGTTTTTCCAATAAGTGTCTTCTTCTTCTGCGTTCATCTGGAGTGTTTTTTCAGACATAATTGCGTTGGGACATTCAACTCTTACTTTTGTGGTGTCATCCACATCCCAGCTGGTCAAGTTAGAACGGTCGAAGACTTCATAGTCAGCCCTCACTGGAAGGCAGGGACAGTCCATGGGCATTATCTGCCATCCAAGGAGGCTTCCATAATTGCAGAGCCAACACATTGTGCTCTGGTACCGGGCTCACCCAAGGAATCGCCACGTCCTGCACATGGCTGCTTTAATTCCTCGCAACCATGTATTGGGCATGTCATTTGCTGCGGGCTGCTCCCCGTGAGAACCAGAAATGGTCAGTCTGCAGACGACACCCACTATGCAAGCTTTCGCTTTGGACTTCCAAGGAATGTATTCACTAGCCAAACATTCCATTTTGTGTTATGGTTGAAAGCTAGTCTCTCCACTTTTCGTCTTGTTCTCCTGGCACCTGCCCTCCTATTTCTATGCCTTCTTCTCACACCATTTCCTTGTCTTCTCCTCCTCACCCTCTCTCTTTGCTAGCCTCTGAAATATGTGTCATGCGCAGAGCACGTGCTCCATAGCTCTGGCGACGATTCCCGTGTATAATTAACTCCATAAGCAAAGTTTGCATATTGCAGGAAATAAGCGATCACCCTAGTAGAGCTTACCTGCTAGGGAAGGGGCAGAGGATGTCCCTCAGGAGTCTGTACGCCTGGCGCCGCCCCACCCGCGTACCAGACGTTCCAAGTTCACGACCAGCTCACCTGTGGCCATTCAGTCCTTGGCACGTCAGTCCATCTTAAACTTGGGGGTTTATAATCAGACTATTCCGTCTCCTAGATGGACTGCTGTCCAAAGCTAACGGGTTACACCTACCCGGTTGGGGGAGGGGGGGGGGGGTGTTAGAGTGCCTCGACTTGCTTGGCAGGCACGTCTCCGAGCATATGAGGCATTTTCTAAGGAACTCAGATTCCACCCTGAGATCCTGCCTCGCCCTCTGTGCCCATCTCCAGTTGTTCCGAGGCTGCTTATTATTGTTTTATGAATGACAAGTCAATGCTGAAGCCCAAACTGCTGTGTGTAGGGAACGATCTACACAATGGAATTAGCACTGGTGGCCCCATTCAGCTATTGCTGATTGTGTGTAGGGAACGATCTACACAATGGAATTAGCACTGGTGGCCCCATTCAGTTATTGCTGATTGTGTGTAGGGAACGATCTACACAATGGAATTATCACTTGTGGCCCCATTCAGCTATTGCTGATTGTGTGTAGGGAACAATCTACACAATGGAATTAGCACTTGTGGCCCCATTCAGTTATTGCTGATTGTGTGTAGGGAACGATCTACACAATGGAATTAGCACTTATGGCCCCATTCAGTTATTGCTGATTGTGCGTAGGGAACGATCTACACAATGGAATTAGCACTTGTGGCCCCTATTCAGTTATTGCTGATTGTGTGATGTTCATCCATCATAAATATTATCAACCAAAAAGATTCAATGAATGTGAGTAAAAAGGTGACTGATGAAACCAACATGAGATCAAAGGTTTTTGGGCAGTGTGGACAGTAGATGAGGGATGTACCCATTGAACTTGCTGGCTTATCTCTGCTGATTTGCCAGTACAATCTCTGCTGCCTCATGGGTCATTGAACTATGATGAAGAAGTGTCCAGCACCTAGATCACCTTAAGCAGCCGAACTTAACAGCAGTTTTGAGGGTGTCCTTACAGTGGCTTTTTTCTTCTGGCCGGCAGGTGATCTTTTCCCATTCTGTAGTTTGCCATAAAATATTCACTCTGGAACCCAGGTCTGACATGTGGGCTGGGTGTCCAGCCAGCGACTCTGGTGTTTATTTAATATCGTGGATGCTCAACAGGTCTGCCCTCTCAAAAATATTGCTGATTACTGATTGATGCACAGTTGAAGATAACACTCCCAGTGACACCGTCTGGTGTTCCTCTTAGCAGACCACTTGCCCCAAAACTGTTTACAAAGATGCAGTGTCCTTTCCATGAAGTAAACTTATACACTTCATGTATGAGTGACAAGCTCTTGCTTATGAACAGTCCACCTTCATATCATCTCTAACAAATCCAGCAGCCAGTAGCCAACAGAGTTTACTGTCTGGATATTGCCATTATAGCACGATACCACTTTAATGATGTTCAGCCATAACATAATTTCATTCCAATGAGTCTACACCCGACATGTACATTCATATACACCCTGGGATAAACATACCCCAGTTTAGAATATGTTAACAAACACTCACAAGCAAGTATAGTATATCTGTGCTGAATTCAGTCTAACAAATTCCAATATAGTAGAGTAAATATGCCCTACATATCACACACCATACTTTCAGTTCTAACATACAGATCATCAGCAACATTAGCATACTTAGAATAAGTGTACTAAAGAATAAATAGAACTTAACAGACACAATTAATCTGTACTACACAATAAATAGACTCCAACAGACAAAATTAGGCCGTTGTACATAAGAAATAGAATCTAACAGACAAATTACATCAACAAAGGCAGGACACAGAAATTTCAAGACTTATGGGGCAAAAGTTTTGCACAAGACAAGTCACTGGATGCTGGTGAATAAACCCCAGGGCTGTAGTAATGGCCAAAAGAAACTCCCTCACTGTTGGTGATTAAACCCTAGGCGAGTGTAGTGGCATGTGAGGGTGCTAACCATTATGCTACCAGAAGTTAGAGACAATACAGACCTAGATGGGAGCCAGGGTAGCTTCACCTGCCACACCCCATACAAGGTGTGGAGTAAAACCGTTTGTGTTAATGACCTGGACTCCCAATTCCAATTTTCGAAAAAATAATTCCAAATTTGGTCTCGTCCAACCTGCCTCCTCAGCGTCGGTTATTGTTGGGATCCGTGGTTGTGTGGACTGCTTGTCCTAGATCCTACTGGTTTTATTGGTTCCGCTCTGTTCGTCGGATATATTTATTTTGTGCTGTCTGGTTGTTTTCTTTGTCTTGTGTTGGTCCTGATAAAGACAGGTCCTTGGTCGGGCCTACTGGGGCACGCATTCTTTCGTTTGTTGGCTTCTTTTCACTATTAGCACTGCTACGTGCTTGTCGCTTCTTGTGTTATTCTCATCAGGGCTGGTCCTGGTCATGTCCAGTCCACATAAGGACTCGATGTAGGCAAAGGCAGAGCCTTCAAGTGCAGGTCTCAAGTTGTCCTCCCGGTCAGCGGCCTGAACTCCTTTAAATTTGTTTTTTGGCGTTTTTCATCATCATGTGTGGGTTTGGTGTAGCAACAACAAGATGACCCGGTCTCCCTGTCAGCCTAGTTCAGGTGCCCTACCGGAAGAGCCAACCCACCTTCCTGCCATTCACCCCGCCATACTCAACTGTCCCCCTCAGGACAACCAGTATTTTTTCTTTTTTAAATATCTACATACACTTCTTTTCTTTTTGTGTTTTTTTTGTTTAAAAAATTACAAATAACATACATACTTACATGCATACATCCAGGTGGTCTAAAAATGGACTAAAATTGGTCCCAGAAAATGTCTTGGGTAGTAAAAGAGGTCAATGTGAGACTGTCCACATCACCCACCAAGTGCCAATTGCTCTATAAAAATATGGGTCAATCACCCCAAGGCCTAAATCCATAAGGTGCGGAAACTTGTGTCCATAGCTTACTACTGACCAGGCTTAACTAGCCAGTCATTGAACAATGAAGTGTAACACTAAGTATAGAACACTCAATTGAAACACTAAACACAGAATAGTGAAGTGTAACACTAAGTATATAACACTCAAGTGAAACACTAAACACAGAATAGTGAAGTGTAACACTAAGTATAGAACACTCAAGTGAAACACTAAACACAGAATAGTGAAGTGTAACACTAAGTATAGAACACTCAAGTGAAACACTAAACACAGAATAGTGAAGTGTAACACTAAGTATAGAACACTCAAGTGAAACACTAAACACAGAATAGTGAAGTGTAACACTAAGTATAGAACACTCAAGTGAAACACTAAGTATAGAACACTCAAGTGAAACACTAAGTATAGAACACTCAAGTGAAACACTAAACACAGAATAGTGAAGTGTAACACTAAGTATATAACACTCAAGTGAAACACTAAACACAGAATAGTGAAGTGTAACACTAAGTATAGAACACTCAAGTGAAACACTAAACACAGAATAGTGAAGTGTAACACTAAGTATAGAACACTCAAGTGAAACACTAAACACAGAATAGTGAAGTGTAACACTAAGTATAGAACACTCAAGTGAAACACTAAACACAGAATAGTGAAGTGTAACACTAAGTATAGAACACTCAAGTGAAACACTAAGTATAGAACAGTCAAGTAAAACACTAAATACAGAATAGTCAAGTGTAACACTAAGTATAGGACACTCAAGTGAAACACTAAGTATAGAACACTCAAGTGAAACACTAAACACAGAATAGTGAAGTGTAACACTAAGTATAGAACACTCAAGTGAAACACTAAGTATAGAACACTCAAGTGAAACACTAAACACAGAATAGTGAAGTGTAACACTAAGTATAGAACACTCAAGTGAAACACTAAGTATAGGACACTCAAGTGAAACACTAAACACAGAATAGTGAAGTGTAACACTAAGTATAGGACACGCAAGTGAAACACTAAACACAGAATAGTCAAGTGCAACACTAAGTATAGAACACTCATGTGAAACACTAAATACAGAATAGTGAAGTGTAACACTAAGTATAGAACACTCATGTGAAACACTAAATACAGAATAGTGAAGTGTAACACTAAGTATAGAACACTCATGTGAAACACTAAATACAGAATAGTGAAGTGTAACACTAAGTATAGGACACGCAAGTGAAACACTAAACACAGAATAGTGAAGTGTAACACTAAGTATAGAACACTCAAGTGAAACACTAAATACAGAATAGTCAAGTGTAACACTAAGTATAGAACACTCATGTGAAACACTAAGTATAGAACAGTCAAGTAAAACACTAAATACAGAATAGTCAAGTGTAACACTAAGTATAGAACACTCATGTGAAACACTAAACACAGAACAGCCAAGAACAGAAACAGATTGTACAGTAGACCTCGGAAAGATGATCTCAAAGCAGATATTGCAGAGATCTGTGAAAGGTCCAGAAGTTCACATATATGACATCATGAGATATGAGTTTTCTCTCCTTACTAGCAAACATTTGCTCCTCTTAAGCATTGAGTTGGAAGATGTGCAGTAGAAGTTGATTCTAATTTGTCATATAAAAGTCTAAGTGAAGAATTCAAAAGAATGTTTCTAAAGCATGCAACTGGAACAATCTGTACCTTTGTATGGTCTAGTAAGAGGTTAACATCATCAATGTATCTGTCCCTTACCAATAACAGCCACTAATATCATTAATGGTTTGTTTTTTAATATTCCATTGGGAAAGTAAACAAGTATACCACATGACTCTTCAACATAAGAACAGTTACAAACATTGTATGAATATTTGCTCTTTAATATAAGAACAGTTAACATCAATTTCTGTATCTTAATGATTGATTGATTGATTGATTTAGGAACCGACATCACAGCATTCGAGGCATTCCCATAAGCGCTCCGTCCCCATCCTCAGAAGCCAATGAATTCTTCTTCTTCTTCTTCTTCTTCTTCTTCTGCGTTCATCCAGATTTTTTTTTCCAGATGTGACTGCGTTGTGCCTGTTTACAGCAGAGCTGCGTTCTTGCGCCGTTAGGCCGACACATCCGACTTCTGCGGGCATTTGTTGACCTGGTTAACCTTCCCGGCTTTACGGTTCTGTACGTATCACCCTTCTAAAATGCATTTTATAAAGTAAGTAGACCCACAAATCACGTTTTATGTGGACGTCTAGGCTTGTTTTAGTATGTGCTTCCATTATTACGTATACTGTGTAAGGGCGGGAGGGGAGGAATTTTTAGGTAGGAAATACAGAGGGGAGGGGGGGGGGAGAATGACGTTCTGGAAATATGGTGAAGGGAACTACTGGTTTAGAATATCTGAATGAATTATGATGAATTCCAATTAAAGATCCCTCTACCCCCTGTACAAGCAAACAAAAATACACACCCCAGCATTGGCATCAGAATCTGTTCCTGAACCCGCAGATGACTTTCTACCAACACGCAGTGGTTGGAGGCTAGCCAAATACCGCAGTTTCATAAACATCATACTGCTGGTTTTCCTGAGCTCCTGTTTATCTCTTTCGACTTCCTGTGGTGGTCTCATTTCATGTTCCTGTTGCCTTATTCGGTCCTGGTTTCTCTTAAGCCGCATTAGTTCTTCTTCATGGTTGTTAAGTACACGTTTACCGTGCAGACGTTGTTCCTGGCGATGCAGGTCTTGTCTGATCTGCTCAGCCTTTAATGCACATCTCTCTGCAACTCCTCTTCATGTTTTATAAAGGCTGCTTCCAGGTCTTTCTTCGCCTGATCAATGTGGGTTCCAAGCAGCCTCAAGTCCTGGCTCTTTCTCGCTCCCTTATCCTTCATGCTTGGAGAGGACGGCAGTCTTGTTGACTTTAAATTTCAGCATCACACACGCTCGCCGTGCACAAAAAAGGAACCAACGAAGAGTTCCAACCCCAATAGTACCAGTAGCAATCTGATTATATGTGCGTCTCGCCTTTCCTCTAAGCGTTGAGCATTGGCCACATCCCCTCATCACTCCTCGCTGTCGCATTCTTGCTAGACTATGGTGATCCATTTGCTCCTCCGAGGTGTAAACGTGCTCCCACAAGGCCGCAACCACGTCTGCCTTGTCATGCATCAATACTCCACCAAGTTTTGCAGAGCCAGCCAATCTGTCTGCCTGTTCATTCCCCAGCACACCAGCATGCCCCGGAGAAAATATCCAGATGATGCTTGCCACCCGTGACTTCCGAAGCGAAGCAAGCCACTCTGCACGAAGCTTGCCTGTCCTCACCCTACTCAGCACGCTTTCTGAGTCGGTTACAATCACGATGTGTGTGTATCGTATTCTCCATCCAGCAGAAAGCTGCACATCTCTGCCTCCACCTCCATTCTTAAGCTAGATGTTGTGGTATCATATATGCCAGGCTCTCCTGCATCAAACGTATCTTAATGAACAGTCAACATTATTTTTTATCTCAACATTTAAAAAAACAAAGTTCTGTTTTTAACAGAACTGTTACCAATATTACAGTTACCAATATGTGTTACAGTTACCAATATGTGTTAATGAGACTTTCTGACTTTCTGTGGGTGTTTGTTGGCCGGGTTACCTTCCCGGGTGCTTCAAAGGACATTATACTCCCACTGACATTTTTGCGGTGTGCCTCATTTTATTTTCGCTCTTAGGCCGACACATCCGACTTCAGCGGGCATTTTGTTTTATCATGTTGGCCAATAAGGGTCAAGGACACTCATCTGATCAGCAACATCTCTGGTTTGAAAGTCCCTTTTGGTTCGAAAGGTAGCTACCCACTGTTAACACCAGAGAACCTGGTCATGTTCTTTTAGTAGAGTATGATTTTTAAGGTTTGCCAATGCTGATCTTCTCTTTCTGTGTGGGATCTCGAATAAATAACGATCTTCAAGACTTCCATTCTGGCCTACATTTTTTCATCCCGTTTCCCTGGCAACGCTGTCTGCCACACATTGCCTGCCGAATGCCAAATAATTAAAAGTATTTCAACGACAAAGGTAAGCTCAGCCACTCGCTGTCATCCGTCAATTGATGTGGCCCTGAATAATCAGGTCTTCTCGATCTGGCAAAGGAACACCAGGTGCCTATATTCCTGCTAGCAGTGATCATATGGTATTACTTTGTGATTTAATGACATCGATGAAGTCGTTCTCCAAACACTGCAGAAATGAATTGTCATTTGATTAGTAACCGTGACCTCTTATCTGCACCGTTATCTTGAATGTTGTGGTAAATTGCTGCTCCTTTACAACTAATTCTGCTACTGCTCAGGTGTTTCCCCCACAGCAGAATGGTACTATTAATTGACCACTTAATGGACTCCTAGCATGAGTAGTCATCGCTTGTATCCAGGGTCAAGTCTCTACCGAAGCCCGCTGTGGTCGAAACAATCTTACTGGGAAGAGAGCAAATGTCAGGTCTAGTCAAAGGCCTTTGGTAAATCCCTTGGTAATTACAGTCTTACAAGTTGCTACAGTAGATCTTTCAGTCTGGAGAGTATGTTCCTGCAGGTTACCCATTGTGTTCTCATAAACATAATCAGATTGCTACTGGTACTATTGGGGTTGGAACTCTTCGCTGGATTCTGAGGATGGGGACAGAGCGCTTATGGGAATGCCCCGAATGCTATGATGTCGGTTCCTAAATCAATCAATCAATCAATCAATCAATCAATTCTCATAAACAGATTTGAAGAAGATTTGTGTTTTGTTTCTCAAATTTGAATTCATCTGTGTATTCAGGCTCCCCAGGTATAAAACGGACTCTGTCCCAGATTATCTCAAATGTCAGGTCATCAAACTCTAATCCTTTCAAGATTTTACTGTGACTTTTCTGAATAAAGTTCTATGCCCAGTTAATGACTAGACTGGGCCTTAGGCATCGGGTATTTTTATATGAATTTTTGAATTCTGCATCCGCTTTTTACATTATATTGGAGATTTTCATTGCGGACCGTCAACTGGTGGTAGACAAATATTTATGCTTGTTCCTTGACAATGCAAGGTACAAGAGGAATGAGATGAGATGAGAAAGTATACATGCTAGTCTGATAAGTGTGGGGCCGACATCTTGGATTTCCACAGAAAAAATCATTTCTTTATGCTATATGTATGGCTACTTCTTGGTGCTATACTTATGGCTACTTCTTGGTGCTATATTTATGGTTGTAATGCAAGGTCATAGCATTTACTTTATATGGCTGTATTATAATGCCAGTTTATTATGACTGCTTCATGATGCTGTGTTATTAATTTAGCTTACTGTAGCTACTTCATAATTCTAATTTGTTACTCTAACTTAATATGGCTATGTCATTATGCTACATTGTAACTTTAACTTAGTATGGCTACTTCATGATGCTAGTTTGTTATTGTAACTTAATATGGCTACATCACGGTGCTACATTGTAACTTTAACTAGTGTAGCTACTTCATGATGCTAGTTTATTTTAACTTAATATGGCTACTTCATGATGCTAGTTTGTTATTTTAACTTAATATGGCTATTTCATGATGCTAGTTTATTTTAACTTAATATGGCTACTTCATGATGCTAGTTTGTTATTTTAACTTAATATGGCTACTTCATGATGCTAGTTTGTTATTTTAACTTAATATGGCTACATCACATTGTAACTTCAACTAGTATAACTACTTCATGATGCTAGTTTGTTATTCTAACTTAATATGGCTACTTCATGATGCTAGTGCTATGCCTTTTACTTGATTTGGTTCACCTTCTTAATTTAATCTCTTCATGCCAACTTAATAAGGCTACTTCTGTGCTACACTGGCTACTTCTTGATGTGAGAAATGTAGCTATAGAGTTGTGGTATTTAATTTTCTTAGTGCTAAGGTAATGATTCTACTTTAAGAATGGCTACTTCTTAATTCTAGGGTTATGACTGTTACTCTTTATTTTTACTCCTTGATGCTACAGTTATGGCTGTTTCATCATGCATTGGCTAAAGTTACTGTTTAATGCTGCTACTTCTTGATACAAGGATTATGGCTTTTACTTAAAAAAGGAAAGTGTTTATTTTATGTTTATTTTAAATTGATGACTTCTCCTTAATATGATAACTTGTTGTAATAAGACTTGCTACTTCTTGACGTCATCAATGCCTTGTTATTGATGCTGTTTATCTGACTAGAATTATGGCAACAACCATAATTCTAGTAAGATAAACAGCACCAATAACAAGGCATTGGCTACTTCTTGGAGCTTGATGTTACCTGCTGTAGATATTCTAGGGGTCTCTTGAGTGGTTAAGCATCGGTCTACTTTCTCAGAAGTCCGTTGGTTTATATTTGGACTCCATCATGCGGTTCATGAGTTCATTTTGTTTTCAAAGACCCCTGAGGAGCAACAGAGGCTCAGTGTGATGCTTGTAGCAGGAGCTTAGCTCCTTTGTGGAGGAAAAAAGACCGAGCTGCATGGGATAAAACCTGGTGCAATGAAGTCACTCCTGACCTATCCGCTATTTTTTGTTGTTGTGAAACTTGTCATATATTCCGATTTGGGAAGTGAAGAATTTGAAAGATTGACCTGTATTTTTTTTTTTGCCCTCTCGCTTTTACCTCAAGCGAAGTCCATACAAGTCCCACAACTTCTAGTGCACTGGTTTTTTGTGTGTGGATTAGCTTTCCCTATTACCAGTGTCCTTCGCCATCAGGAGAACCCACTCTGACTTCAGAGGTACTTGTAATTTTACGTCCCGAAGTCAAGAATGAGAAGTTGACATTTTAGTCCAACTGACTGGTGTGAGGGTGTAATCCGCTATCCTGGCATCAGCACATCGGAAGTTTAGAGTGATCACTTTTATCCATTCGGCCGTAGTGATCTCCACTATTATTGACTTTTGACTTATTATTGACAAGATGAAGGATGTGTATGTTCACTTCATATAATCAGAATGAGAAAGATGTATATATATGTATATATATTGCTAACCAGAGAATGACAATTCTACTGTATTTACTTCATGAAGATTCACATTCATATGAAGAATATAATGTCTTTGCATCACATAATCAGATTCCACAAGTGTTCATTGTTCTGATTTCTCTGTTCCATTCATGCCATTGTGTTGACTTGAATTAAGTTGAGCCAGAAACCAACATCACAGCACTCAGGACATTCCCATAAGTTCTCCGTCCTCATCTGCAACAGCCAGCGAAGTCTCTCAATACTAATGGTACCTCTAGAAGTCTGATTATATATCCGTCTGGCCATTTCTCGGAGTTTTGAGTGTCGGTCAGATTCTCTGGTCACTCCCTGTAGCAACATTCTCTCCAAGTCATGATGATCTATCAGTTCTTCTGCACCATGCACGATTCCAAAAGAGCCCCGATCACGTCATGCACCAGTACCCCACCAAAGTGTAGAGACCCAGCCAATATATCTATTGTATTTACTTCACTTAGATAAGTCCACATTATTATATTATTTCAATAAAACTAACAGGAAAGGAAAAAACCCCGATAGAATAAACATTAACCACAGACAAATACAGAGGTTCTAGAAACACTGGGAATGAAAAGAGTTGATGAAACAAATAAAAAAAGAAACAAGTTAAATATTTTGGTCACATTAAAAGACATAATACTCTTATAAAAACCTTACTGGAGCACAAGGTTGAGGGCAAGCGAGCTAGAGGTAGACAATGATACAAGTGGGAAGATAACATCAAGAGATGGGCGAACATCAGCCTGACAGAATGTACAGTCAAGGCGAAAAACAGGCAGTGTTGGAAATCTATTGCAGCCAACCTTCACTGTGGAGACACCTGATTGATTGACAATGAGAAACAGTAGTTATTAGGAATACAGATAACTAAGAAAAGAACAATGTACAACCAACAGTAAATGGAAAAATGATAGGAAAAACAAAACAGCAATAATAGTACAGTAGGAAACAAGAAGGAAACATACATAGCAATATATCAAATATATTTAAAATAAATCAAGCCATCACAGGGAAAGGTACATCCAGTAACAACGGAACAACCATCGAGAATGTTGTCGAAGGAAGGAATAAAGGATGATGGAATAGAGAGAACTTACCAGGCATGCATCAGTGGAAGTTGTCTAATGCGCAGAAGATCAGGACAATTTCAAACGCACCATAAATCGCCACAATTATAACCAATGCTGCTCAAACGAGTTGAACAAGGTGGAAAGTTTCTTATTTTTTTCTCACAAAGCGGACAGATTAAATGTGTGTTTTTATTTAAAACTGTATGAGATTAGTGAGCTACAGTGGCAGAGTGACTTGATGCTTGAATGATAGCCCAGTGGTCATGTTTGATTCACACTGAGGCTGTATTTAACAATTGACTTGGGCTTGCATGACAACTCAGTCTGAAATGTGTATCAGAAAATGTTTTGGGAAGTAAAGGGGTCGGCATTATCTTGATCAAATCTCCCCTGGACTTTTGATTGGTTTATACAAATATCGGTTTACCACCATTTGCCTGCATTGTTGGGGAAGGGGTTACGAACGCAATGCCACACACCGCGCTCGGTATGCAGCTGCAGGCAATTTGTAAGCAGACTGCCTTGTGTTGGTTTCATACAAAATTATGAGTGATAGGTCATTCAGAAAGCAATAGCAAACTTTTTTTTTTATTCTTTATTCGCATATCCTTTACAGGACATCGCTGTCAACAGCAGCATCTTTCAGCTGTATGTTGATTTCTTGGCAAGATTACGCTCAGTAGTTTGCCATTGCTTTCTGAGCAGCCGGCTCAGTGTCCCGCAAGTCACCAGCGGGGGATGAACCGCTCCCAGCTCGCTCCTGCTACGATAACTCCTGCTACGGGATTACGGAGAAAGTGTTGTAACCCCTCAGCCAGAGAGACCGGCAATAGCAAACTACAGAACATAAATTTGCCCAGAAATCACAAACGGGCAAAAAAACGCGGGGGTTGAATGTGATGTCCTGTAAAGGATATGCAACTAACTAGCCCCTTATTCCCAGTGTGCCTTAAGATGTGTGAAAGGACTTTTTGCCTTCTGTAGAAAATATATGGTGCTGTTGAGATTTCGGTCACAGGCACAGAGGCAAGCCAGCGAGCTTTCTCATGGTTTTATGCCACACCCACGCAATACTTCTGCTATACACCCCCGTCATATACAGGCCAGACCGAGACCAGATGTTTGAAGGAAGGATGACAACTGGTAATCATCCCTAAAGGAAAATACACCATCAGAGGGGGCGGGTTCTCAATTACACCAGCCTAAACAAGTGTGCGACTCTGTCCAGGCATGTAAAACCACAAGGATGAAACGAACACAATGACAACAAAGCAGAAATCAGGAAGCTGATATATGCATCTCCATTTATGAAAGAAGTACTACGAGATAAATCATAAGAGCCTTGACTATAACAAAATCAATAAGTCGGTGGTTGAACAGGAATTGGAATTGAACCGAACTGGCAGGGGATCTCGGAGCTGGTGGTCACTGAAGATGCAGTGTTCAGAAATAGAGCTTCAAACACCACTGGCACTTTTCAGTCATGATCACTTATCATCATCATCATAATCTGCCATTCTGATAAGCGTGGGCGGTCATGTTTTGCCATCTCAAGCGATCACCGGAGTTGTGGATCAGCTCTGTGTTCTTGTCTGACCATGTCACGTTGCCAAGCCATCCAGATATTTACATCTTTATCTTCACTTTGTTCTGTTTCCCTCAATCATGATAGTTGTAATCAGGTTCTTAATTTCTTTCTTCTTATAATGTGTACAAAAAATGACTGTCTATGTCTAATTTCTCTAATCAATTTACAGGTTTCGTTTGTTTCTTTTAGGACTTGCTCATTGTTTTTTTTTTTTTTTGCTGTCCATTATATTCTTTGAATCTTCCTCAGAAACCATATTTCCACTGCCATCTGATGTTTTTCAGCTTGTCTGCTGATCAGAGAAATTAGACGTAGACAGTCACAATTTTTTCGGCACGTAATGAGAAGAAACAAATTGGAGAACTTGGTGACAACTGGCAAGATTGATGAGAAAAGATCAAGGGGAAGACCGAGAAGTAAATACCTAGATGGCTTGGCCACGTGGCATAGTCGAGACAGGAACATAGAGCTCATCCATGACTCTGGTGATCATGTGAGATGGTGAAACATGACCACCAATGCTTATGGGCATGGCATCATGGTGATATTTGTAGAGACTAATCGCCACTAAAATGCCATGTGCTCAGAATCTGGCTGACTGCTTTTACTTATTCAGACATTTATTGTGTCCAGTTGACGTTGGGTTACTTTGGAGTCCAGATAAATTTAAAAAAAAAAAAAAAAAAGTCGGATTCGAATCCTATGACCATCGTATTCAGTGTCGTCAAAGTTTCGCTATCATGCAAACAGGGGAACTTATTGTGCGATGAAATCAGGTGCAAGGTAATTGCTGCAGTTAGCTCCCTTAGACCACAACAATTCTGCTTTGCTGATGTCCTGTCACACGCTACGTGGCAAAGACAACACCACAAACATCAGTGGAGGGTCGGCATGACCAAATGGACAAGACCGCTCCTTCTTAAACATCCGGTGTGCTGATGCTGAGGTAGGGGGTCCATCCCCTACACCGGTCACTTGGACTAAAATGTTGACTTCTCATCCTTGACTTGGGGACGTAAATTACAAATACCCCTGAAGTCGGAGTGGCTTTGCCTGATGGCGAGGGAGACTGATAATAAGGAAAACCAATCCACACGCAAAATTCCGTCCAGTGCTACTGGAAGTAGCGTATTTGGACTAAGTTCGGGTTCAAAGTGAGAGAGCGCATTAAACAAGAACAACAAAAAACATCAAAAAGAAGCTGATCAAACCTTGGACTAGTATTAACGCTTCCCAAACATGTCATTGGTATCTCGTTTCCAGCTGCCTCAATGCTGCTAATTTCTCCCGCTACCAGTCTCGGTAAGCCTTAGTTATAACAGTCTTCGCTGAACATACTCTTCATTGCTTCCCAAGGATTTTCCCTCCATGATCTTCGGTTTGAGCACTTATTTTGTTGGTATTCTTTATTTTTCTCAGGACATTATCTTTCTGCCCAGCTTACTTTATTTCATTCTACAGCAGATTGACATCTCAAACGCTTTAAAATGTTTCTATAATTTTATGCTTTTATTGTTCACACGAACATCCCTTGAAACAAGTAAAGAGTTTAAAGTACCTAGGAAGTATATCATCATCAAATGGCAGATCAGAAGACGAGATCGAAAATAGATGCAATAAGGCAAACCAACTCATTGGACAAATGGCACCAATATTAAAGAACAAACATGTATCAATAACTACTAAGAAAGCACTTTACAACACAATCTTCCTGCCAACTCTATGCTACCGAATGCCAAACCTGGATAATGACTGAAAAAGAGAAAAGCAAAATCACAACAACAGAAATGAGATTCCTGAGAAGAATACTTAACGTATCAAGAAGAGATAAGATCAGAAATGAAGAAATCAGGACTAAAGTGGGGGTTAAAGCAGCACTAGATTTTATTAGAAAGCAGCAAGTCAAATGGTGTGGTCATGCAAGTAGGTTACCATTCAACAGCATACCATAACAAGCAATGATGTACAGACCAGATGGAAATAGAGGAAGAGGCCGACCACGTAAACGTTGGACGGAGGGAGTAGCAGAGTCGATACATATATATCGATACATGAAGCCCATAATTGGGCACTCTCACTATGTTTATACCTCACCTCGACATCGCAAGGTACAAGAGGAGCATGATGAGATGAGATGAGATTGTTCACATTTTCAAACTAAACTGTTTTTTTATCACCTAATGAGAAGGCAAAACCTGGAATTTGTTGTGACAACTGGAGGATTAGTAGAAAGAGAGATAGAGAAGACAGGAAGAGAAATTCTGAAGTCTTGTGTCATGTCACAGGAGGGTCTCTGCACATAAACTGATCAATGCAGTTGGCCTTCCGATGATGTGGAGAGGCATGGTAGCCCAAGCCAGTCGGCAACGCACTTTATGATGAAGAACGTCATGTAGTAGTTACTTTCTAAGGATAGTTTAACTGTGTTGAAGGGAAGACGTTATGTCCAGGAAATGTTTTCTTTAATGGGCTTTATTCCTGGAAACAAACCAAATGCAGAAATCACGCAACATAAATTAACTGGATAGATCCTTCAAGCTGAAATATACACATATTCGCACAGTAATTTGAATTGTCTACCACTGTAATTTTATGCTGAATATCATGTTTTTCTGTGTGCACAAAACTAGCCTATCTAGATTAGTCATGATGGCTTCTGCGATCTTAATTAAGAGACTGTTTTGTGTGTTAAACAACACACGAAACACAACGTCTATGTCAATCACGTGGCCGGTTTTCGAAATGTGCCGTCCAATCGGAGACGTAGGAGGTTTTTGGTGTGTTGGCTTGGCCAGGTTCCCATCGTCTTTGTGTATTATCTTGTCAATCCAACTGGGTATGTGTTCGACCACCCTGTTGTTTAACTGCCTCTCTGTTCTGCCGATGTAGGCATACTGGTACCTGCATGTGAAATGGTAAATGCAATTGGATTTAGCGTACAGAGTGACACGTTCTTTTGCTGCTGGTGTGGGAATAGGTGTGATTCTGAACCTGATAATTGGAGTTGAGCACAGAATGTTCGGCCAACTGCTGTAATCAGGTAATTATTTCTGCAGTATGTTCCTGGCGAGATGCAGCAAAATATGCCAGGCAATAAATCACGCAAACTATTGTTAGTGTCTTCGTTATTCAAATTCACTACGGGAAAATATTGTGATTTTCTGAAGCTTGGACATGTCTGTTTGAGGAGTAATCTACAGTCTGTCTTTTTCTGTATCCTTTTACGAATCTATATGTCTGCTATCTTGATTATCGTTTGTAGGTTGCCTTTCTACCCGTCTGTCTGTCTATTCTTCTGTCTGTATGACCGCCAGCAAGACTACCTAGCTACATACCTACCTAATTGTCTACCTTTCTTCCTTCTGGTCTGTTTGTCTACCTACCTACTTGTCTATGTATGTCTATATGTTTGTCATTCCACCTATCTGCCTGCTTACCTATACATTTGTCTACATATCTTCTTGTCTGTCTGTCTACTCAACAATCCTCCATCTTGTCTGTCTGTCTGTCTGTCTGTCCGTCCGTCCGTCCGTCCGTCTGTCTGTCTGTCCACCCACCCTCCATCTTGTCTGTCTGTCTGTGCCAACCCACCCTCCATCCCAATTATCAAGTCATGCATCCACCCACATATTCATCCATTCACCCACCTACCCATCCATTCAGACACCTACCCATCCATTCATTCATCCACCTACCCATCCATCCACCCACCCACCTACCCATCCATTCACCCACCCTACCTACCAATCCATCCACCTACACATCCATTCACCCAACTACCCATCCATTCATCCATCCATTTATCCACCTAATCATTAATCCACCCACCCACCCACCTACCAATCCATCCACCTACACATCCATTCACCCAACTACCCATCCATTCATCCATCCATTTATCCACCTAACCATTAATCCACCCACCCACCCACCTACCCATCCATTCACCCACCTACCCATCCATCCACGTACACATCCATTCATCCACCTACCCATCCATTCATCCATCCATTAATTCACTCACCTACCCATTCATTCACCCACCTACCCATCCAGTCACCCACCTACTCATCCATACACCCACCTACACATTCATCTCGCTTATTTCATCATGTTATGTAAATTCCAGGAATTATCTTACTGAATTGCACCACTATTTTTTTTAGGGGGGGTTGTTACAATATACAATGCATAATTTATTCACCAATTTCCATTTTTTTCATGTTTTCCCATTTCTTTCCCCAAATTTGAATGTTCTTGTGAGGATGCTCACGATAGTCGTCAGTGTATACGTGTGTAAAGTATGGGAGTTTATTCATATTAGTGTTAGTGAGTATGTGAGGCAGCGTGTATGTGTGAGTAAGTGTGTGGTTGGATGGGTGGGTATGTGCACGTGTGTCCATGTGTGTGTCTGCTTATATGTGTGTATGTGTGTGTGCATGTCTGTACGTGTGTATGGGTGTGTATGTGTGTATACATGTGTGTATATGTGTGAGCTTGAGTGTGTGAGAGTATGTTTGTATGTGTGTTTATGTGTTCGTACATGTGTGTGTTTATATGTATGTGCGAGTGTACATGTGTGTGTGTGTGTGTATGTGCGTGCGTATATATGTGTATGTTCGTGTATGTATGTGTATATGTTTGTGTGTGTATGTGTGCGTGCTTGCAGTGTATGCGAGGGAGTGTGTATATGTGTGTAAGTATGTATGTATGGGTGTGGATGTGTGTAGGTGTGTATATGTGCGTGGGTATATGTGTGTATTTGCGTGTGTATATTGTGTGTGTATGCTCGTGTGTGTATGTGTATATGCTTTCGTGTGTATGCGAGAGAGTGTGTATTTGATAGCGTGAGGGTGTGTGTCTGTCTGTGTGTATATGTGTGAGCTTGAGTGTGTGAGAGTATGTTTGTATGTGTGTTTATGTGTTCGTACATGTGTGTGTTTATATGTATGTGCGAGTGTACATGTGTGTGTGTATGAGCGTGCGTATATATGTGTATGTTCGTGTATGTATGTGTATATGTTTGTGTGTGTATGTGTTCGTGCTTGCAGTGTATGCGAGGGAGTGTGTATATGTGTGTAAGTATGTATGTATGGGTGTGGATGTGTGTAGGTGTGTATATGTGCGTGGGTATATGTGTGTATTTGCGTGTGTATATTGTGTGTGTATGCTCGTGTGTGTATGTGTATATGCATTCGTGTGTATGCGAGAGAGTGTGTATTTGATAGCGTGAGGGTGTGTGTCTGTCTGTGTGTGAGTGATTGAGTGAGAGTGAAAGAGAGTGTGATATAGCGTGAATGAAAGATGGAGAGAGTGAGTTAATGGGTGAAATAGTGATTGCGAGAGAGAGAGAGAGAGAGAGAGAGAGAGAGAGAGAGAGAGAGAGAGAGAGAGAGAGAGAGAGAGAGAGAGAGAGAGCTGAGAGGCACGCATGTCATTTAACATGCTATTCCATATTTTATGTGTAGACTCATCTTCATATTATCTTTTTGAATGCCAATTGATGTTATCATGTATAATATGTACACATGTCCATCACTGTAGAGTGAGTGAGATAGTTAGTGAGTATGAGTGAGAGAGAGAGAGAGAGAGAGAGAGAGAGAGAGAGAGAGAGAGAGAGAGAGAGAGAGAGTTAATGAGTGTGTGTATGTGTGTGTTTGTGTGTGTGTGTAAGAAAGAGAGAGAGAGAGAAAGAAAGAGTGAAGGGGTTGTGTGTTGGTGGATGGGTGATGTGTGGATGGGTGAAGGGATGTGTGGATGGGTTAAGGGATGTGTGTGTGTGTGTGTGTGTGTGTGTGTGTGGGTGGGTGGGTGATGGATGTGTGTGTGTGTATGTGTGTTGGCTGAGTTGGGAGTGTGGATAGGGAATGTGTATTTGGGTGGGTGGCGGGTGGGGATGTGTGGGTGAATGGGTGTGTGGGAGATGTGTGTGGGTTGGTGGGACGGGTGTGGTGATGTGTCTGTGAATGGGAGATATGTCTGTGAGGGTGGGAGTGTTTGATTGGATGGGGTAAATGTGAGTGGGTGGAGGATGTATGTGTGGGTGGTGAGGGTGTTTATAGGTTCGGGATATGTGGGTGGGTGGGGAGATGTGTGTGTGTAGGTGGGGGAGGTATGGTTTGGTGTGGGATGTGGGGGTGCATGAAGGATGTATGTGAGGGTGGTGGATGTGTATTTGGCTGGCTGGTTATGGTGTGTATGGGTGGGTGGATAGATGAGAGATGCATGTGTTGATGGGTGGGTGGGGATGTGCGGGTGTGAGTGGTTGATGGATGAGTACGTTGATGGGTGGATGTGTATGAGAGATGAGTGTATGGATGGGGGATGTGTGTGTCTGTGGGAAGATGTGTGTGGGCGATGGATGTGTGAGGATAGGGTATATGTGTGTGGTGGGGATGTGTGTGTGGGTGGGAGTTGTGTGTTTTTGGATGGGGAATGTGTTGGTTGGTGGGGATGTGTGTATGGGTGAGGAGATGTGTGTGAGTGAGTTTATGGGTGGGGAGATGTGTAGTTAAAGGATGTGTGATTGGGGGATTGGAGATCGGGGGAGGTGGTTTGCGGGTGGGTGGGTGGAGAATTTGTGGGAGGGTGAGTGTATTAGGTTGGGGAGTGGTGTGTGTGTGTGTGTGTGTGTGTGTGTGTGTGTGTTTGTATGCAGGATGTTTGAGTCGGTGAAGATTGTGTGGGTGAGTGTATTAGGTTAGGGAGTGGGGTGTGTGTGTGTGTGTGTGTGTGTGTGTTTTGTGTGTTTGTGTGTGTGTGCAGGATGTTTGTTTCGGGGGGAGATATTGTGGGTGGGGGGGGGGTGTGTGTAAGTGGGGGATTTGTGGGTGGGTCCGGGATTTGTGTGTTGGTACGTACGGGATGTGTGAGTTGGCGGGTAGGTGTGTGGGTATGTTGGGGAGTGTGGGTGTGTGGTTGGGGGATGTGTTTTGCTGGGTGGATGGGGGTGTGTGGGTGGGTGGTGGAGGGTAAGTGGGTGTGTGAGTGTTGGTAGGTTATGGGATCGGTGGAGGATGTGTGTGTGTTGGTGGGTGGGTGGGACGATTGTGAAGATGGGGGATGTGTGGGTGGGTGATGGCTGGATGGGTGCATGCATGTATGCCTGGGTTTGTGTGTGGGTGGGTGGGGGATGTGTATTGGGGATGTGTGGTGGGTGGGCGATGTGTGTGTGTGGGGGGGGTGTGGAGATGGTGTAGGGAGGGGTGTGTGTGGGAGGTAAGGGTGGGGGATGGGTGGATGGATGGGGGAATGTATGTGCCTGGGGGGTATGTGTGTGGTTGGGTGGTGGATGTGTGTGTGGGGGGCGCGCGGATTGATAGAGATGGGTAGGTGGGGGATTTGTCTCATAACATGGTAACGTGCGTTGCTTATGTTTACAATATTCGTTTGACAATGTTTTTTCCTACGTGAATGTCTATGCACTGATGAACGACAGATGAGTGATTGTAAGGGACCGAATATAAGACGGGCCTGCGTGCCCAATCTGTTACCCTTTGAAAATAAAGTCCGTTCGTTCGTTCGTTCGTTCATCTATCCACCCACCTATCCATCCATCCACCCACCTATCCATCCATCCAAACACATACCCACCCACCTACTCATCCATCCATTTACCCACCTACCCATCCATCAATTCCCCGCCAATCCATCCATTCCTAAACATAGGTTTATCTGCCATCCTAAACGTCTGGTTGTTTTCCTACTAATCGCCTGTTTGTCTCCCCTTCTAAACTTCTGTTTGTCCTCCCTCCTAAACATCTGTTTCTCTGCCCTACTAAATGTCTGCCTGTTACCTTACCCATGTTTATTTCCGCAAGATGTGCCTCGTACTACTCATAGAAAACATCACACCAAAATATCATTGTCGCCCTGTGGTAGAATCGCTCAAACGATACATCAGCAATCATTTATCCAAATATTATCACGAACTCTTCGATGGAAACCAGAATTGATTCGCGCCATTCGGATCAATACCTGTTATTTAAGACTTGCAACTACTTTCAAACAAACCGGCCAGACATTTGTCATATGGCCTTTAGCATTTATTTAACAAGTTCCTTAACATGGCCGAGTTTCCACACACACAAACTTTGATGAGACGTCTGCAGGGCGCGTAATGAAAAGAAATCAAGCTATAGAACGATACTGCACCAATTAAGAATATGTTTACTTTTTGTTTAAAGATCGCGCCGTTGATGGATTTTAATGGAAGCTATTTACAATGCGAGGCACTTTTAATCACGTGCTCCGTTTTCAGATAATCGTAACACGTTCTTGGCTGGGGTGAATGTACAAGTTTGTTCCTTGATGTGTTCGTAGAAAATTGATGTCCGTTCGTCTTCTGTATCTTTCCCCATAGTTTTACATCTCTCGCGGTTGATCGATGGCATCTTTCTATAGACATTTGCAACTTTTGATTGAGCGTTTGAAATTAATGTCCATTCAAGTGTGTGCTTACTGTTCATAGTTTCTGTTTCCTAATGTGTCATTTGTTGTTTAGTTTGCCAACCCGAAAGAGCAAATCTGGCTGGCTGAGCGACCGACACTCTGGGGCATTGGTGAAGACGTCCATCGAACTGTGCTGTTTGCGACCCATCTCGGAATGGCGTTTGTCCATCAAAAATGATGATGACCATTCATTTCATCCAGTGGGGTTGGAAATTTGGAGTCGTGAGTTCTAAGATGGCTGGTAAGGCCTAGTTTGGCTCGAAATTTTCTTTGACAATGTGGGCAAAGAATGGTTTCGTGAGGGTGATCTCCTGCAGTGGTCTTTCTGTTCAGCCTCTTTTTTTTCCACAGCTCTTGCAGTTCTGTTTGCTTCACAAGTGACTACACACTTGGGTAATGATTACTTCACGAATTTTAGTCTTTGGTAGCAGTCCTCCAAGAGTCGTGATAAATTCCAAAAATTTTAGCAGATCTTCAGAGTGTCTTTAAAACGTTTCCTCTGACCGCCTTGTGTACGTTTACCATGGCGCAGCTCGCCGTACAAATTTTGTTTAGGGAGTCTATGATCTGGCATGCGAGTCAAGTGACCAGCCCAGCTGGAATATATATGTAGCAATCGATGATAGAAGAAGAAGAAGAAGAAGAAGAAGAAGAAGAAGAAGAAGAAGAAGAAGAAGAAGAAGAAGAAGAAGAAGAAGGAGGAGGAGGAGGCGGAGGAGAAGAAGAAGAAGAAGAAGAAGAAGAAGAAGAAGAAGAAGAAGAAGAAGAAGAAGAAGAAGAAGAAGAAGAAGAAGAAGAAGAAGAAGAAGAAGAAGAAGAAGAAGAAGAAGAAGAAGAAGAAGAAGAAGAAGAAGAAGAAGAAGCAGAAGAAGAAGAAGAAGAAGAAGAAGAAGAAGAAGAAGAAGAAGAAGAAGAAGAAGAAGAAGAAGAAGAAGAAGAAGAAGAAGAAGAAGAAGAAGAAGAAGAAGAAGAAGAAGAAGTTGAGCAGGTTAGGACCAAGATTTTCTAGAGGTAAATAATGTGGTAGTTTCTCCTTTCCAACTCTACTTAGTTTTGGGCCTGTAGCATCTTTCAAACGTGGTTAATAGTAAGAGGGTAGGCTTTATTGCAGTTCGGTCTATCCTACAGAGCTCGGTCTTATTTCCACATAGCTCCGCCCTGCCAAAAGCACACAGAACGAATTCCGTAGCTTCAGCGAAGAGGTCTCCGACAAAGTGACGCGCGTGAACCGAATGACACAATCCAAAAACGATCCGATAATCTTCGTATTGCGAGGCACGCGGCATGACCACTCCGCTACGGCGACCCCCAGCAGCCTTTGAAATGTTGGGGTATTCTATGATACCCTAGCTAGATGGTAACAATGGGCACACATTAGGTCTCCATTTATCCCGAAGAACACACGGTCTACAGAGCTGCGTTTGTCACAAAATCAGAATGGTGCAGCAGGGAGTGACCAGAGGATCTGGTCACTCGCCTTGCTCCGTGGTAAGACCAGACGGGCGCATAATCAATTACAGCTGGTATCATCAAAATCAACTTAACAATCCGAGACCGAGTAAGAAATGCTGTTATCAAACAAACAGCGGAATCAACACCTTGTGCTACATTTATTGAAAGACATAAGATCAAGTGGTTTGGCCATGTCGTTAGAATGCAACACCAACAACTACCATCACTGGCCTTACATCAAAGATCATCTGCGACAAGACCAAGAGGACGTCCAAGAAGAAAATGGATTGACGACATCAAAGGCATTGTACAATCACACGGAATGACACCATCCAGTGCCGCTCACCGGGTGCTGGAGCGCAAATTATTCCTTCCCACGGCGCTTGACGGCAGAAGTGGAAGATGATGACGACGATGGTGGTTATCATCAAAATAGGACCTCTTTGCTGGCTACTGCAGATGAGGACGAAGCACGGATGGGAATGTCCCGAGTGCCGTTATGTCGGTTCTTGGCTCATCTCAGCCATGGCTAAATAAGAGAAGTGAACAACAGCAAACTTCAAAATTTACTGGACATAACAGGCTGAAATACCACTTGTACAATAAACTAAAGATAGGAGATACCAATGAATGGAAGTGTGCAACTGGTAAATTAACAACCCAACATTGTTGCATGGTGTCCGACATATGCAGAACAGAGAACATTAGTTTGACCTACACGCGCTCCATTTGAGGACACATTCTACAGGGTGTAAACAAGCCGAGGTTGACGTCTTAAGATGTGCGAAGAATGATAATGACAGTGACAAGAAAATGGTGACTTATAGAACCAATAGGGCACAGGAAATAAAGGAAGACCTAAACACAACTGGAAAAGAGAAGTAGACTGCCAAATAAAATAAAAAAACTGTCATTTACTCCCTATATAGTACGTTGCGGTGTATGGCAAGGGGTCTTGAGCCTGAAGAATTAAGGCCGCCTGGCTAGTGCAGTCGCCGTGAACTGTGCAGGTTAGGGTTTTTTTTGGCCTCCGAGAGGTAAAGAAATCCACACCTTACCGAGGATTCGAATCTGGGTCTCGCGAAGAGATGAATAATATGGGGAGGTCATAGGGGAGGGGGGGGGGGGAATGAGAGCTGCAGGAGATAGCACAGATAGGTTATCTTGGTGTGAACTCATCTCATCTTATCTCATTTCATCTCATCTCATCTTATCTTGTTCCTCTTGTATCTTGCAGTATAGTGGTGAAGCATAAACAGCGGGAGAGTGCCCCAGTCACTATCCTTGAATGTAGGAAAGAGAGTGTTGAAGTGCTATACTGAACCTGTTTTGCTGTATGGTAGTGAATCTTGGAACGTAAGTGAACAAATTAACTTGGGAGCAACGAAAGTATAGTTTTCTGTGAATCCTTGGTGTTCTGGATCACCTCTGTGGATAATATTCCTCCATCCAGGATCATTTCTCTTGCTCCGACCCTGCCTTTTTTCTCAATGATATTTAACATGATGTTCTTAGGAAGATAATGTGGTGGTTTCCTCTTGACTTCCACATAAAAGGACTGTGGTTTACCTTTGCCTTTGACAGCTATTTCCGTTTCCGGCTGTCAGGACAGTCTGCTCATCTGTAGAGTTGTCCATGTATCCCAGGGGACACTAGGTCCTCAGGGCTGTATTTGCTACACTATGTTTCTTGTCCACTACCGTTTTAAAATGCAGCTGGGATTTTCCGTTCCTAGAGATATAGGGACATGGTGGCATTTATCAGAACCCTCCAGTACTTTTAGAGGACAATATTTCTCAGCTTCTATAACCAGGGAAACAATCCATAGAAGCCACGGAGATGTGGTTCTACAAAAAGAATGATGAAAAGTCATTGGACAGCAAAAATTAGCAAACTTCACAATTAGAGGGAAGCTAAATGGCAAAGCGAAATTATCACAAAGATCAGAAAGAAGCAGTCATCACATTTTGGCCAGCTATCGAGAAGACTAAAACTGGAACATGATGTGACAACCGGAGACATTTGTGGAAAAGAGATAGAGGAAGACAGCTTGAGAAAATTCTTGAGTCTTGTGTCGTGGCACGGAAGGGAGTCAACACATATAATGTTCCATGCTGTCGAAGGTAGCAATTTGTAAAGAAGTATGATTGTCCACCAGGCAAGGTATTAGATGATGATGATGAATGATGATTGTTGGAGAGTTGATCTCTCTCTCTCTCTCTCTCTCTCTCTCTCTCTCTCTCTCTCTCTCTCTCTCTCTCTCTCTCTCTCTCTCTCTCTCTCTCTCTCTCTTGTTTCCTTTATTACTTGTTTTAAATGCTTTGTGCTTTCTGTAAATCTTTCTTATAAGTCCCGTCCATCCTAGCTTCCTAACTCATTCCTCCCCTCTTTTAATCTACACTCACTTTCTTCCTTTCATCCTTTTCTCATTCCTACTTGCATACCTTGCTTGTTTCCTTCCTCCCTTGCAGCCAAACTGTCTTCAGACTTCACAACCAACCTTCTCCCCCTCTCTCCCCACAGTCTCCGTCCTCTTCCTCCTTCTCATATTACTAATCTTCCTCGTCTTATACTTCTCTTTAGCCTCCTCCTCCTTCTTATCCTTCAGCTACTGATTTTGCTGTCGCTGCTGTCGCTTCTTCCTTCTTCTTCTACTTCTTCTTCTTCTTCTTCTTCTTCTTCTTCTTCTTCTTCTTCTTCTTCTTCTTCTTCTTCTTCTTCTCTCTCTCTCTCTCTCTCTCTCTCTCTCTCTTCTTTCTCCTCCTCCTCCTCCTCCTCCTCCTCCTACTCCTCATCCTCCTCCACCACCTCCTCTTATAATCCTTCTTCTTTTTTCTTCTTCTTCTTCTTCTTCTTCTTCTTCTTCTTCTTCTTCTTCTTCTTCTTCTTCTTCTTCTTCTTCTTCTTCTTCTTCTCCTCCTCCTCCTCCTCCTCCGCCTCATCATCCCCAAACCCAAGACTACAAACAACAACAATTACTACATGTCGATGTCCCCAGGACGGACGAGTACTTCCCAACACAAATACCGACGATTCTCAACGACAAACTCAGAGCTCTCGCCCCGAGGCGGGCATCCATGAATTCATTCAAACCGTGGGACGACGCCAGAACAAACACACACGCCCTGGTACTCACTGCCCCTGGAGGCAGTTTCTGCGTCTGCAGTTCCTGGGCTCTTAGACAGTTCTTTTCTCCCGGTGAAACTAGGTAAAATATCCTTGCTTCTCTGCTTGCGGGCATTTAAATTAGACTTGTGTTTTCAGTTTGTTTCGTGTCCGTTCCTTTGTCGTGGATGTAAAGTTATTTTAAACTGTGGGCTAATGAATCAAAACAAACAGCTCGAGTAAGTGCGGTGGACGTGGTAATGAAAGCGGCGAGGACAGCAACAGTAACAACAACAGCAGCAGTAGCAGCAGCAACAACAACAATAACATCAGCAACAATAACAACAACAACAAGAAAAATAATAACCATAATGCTACTTTTGCTGCTGAGGCTACTACTACTACTACTACTACTACTACTACCACTACCACCACCACCACCACCACCACCACCACCACCACCACCACTACTACTACTACTACTACTACTACTACTACTACTACTACTACTACTACTACTACTACTACCACCACCACCACCACCACTACCACTACTACTACTACTACTACTACTACTACTACTACTACTACTACTACTACTACTACTACTACTATTACGTTCAGTAGTTTGCCATTTCTTTTTGAACGAGAAGTCCTCGTTCAAGTTCAAACGACCGGAGTGCGCAATGAACCCACTACCCCGGCTCCAGTAAATACGACGTTGAAACTCAAACGCGATAACCACCATCAGCCACGCTGACCATTATTGGGTGGTAGGCGATTGATTTTATTCCTGTCTTGAGTTATTCAGCCATGTAATTCACTGTTATTAAGATGATTAAATTTGTGTTTTGGTATCATAGTCCAAAAAGTTTGCATATCGATTATAGGACGTCGCCGCCAACCCTAGCAGTTTTTGGCGGTTTATGATTTCTTGGCAAGTTTACGTTTATTAGTTTGTCATAGCTTTTGAGAGCGACAGGAGCTCATACCATTGTATGAAAACAACGCAAGGCGTTCTAGCGTCCTCAAAAGTCCTATTTTTTTCGACTCAGGTCTGTGGATGAAATAATGTATGAAAAAGAGTGATAGAAGGGCACAATGTTAGACAGGCCCAATTTTTAACCCTTTCAAAATAAACTTTATTCATTCGTTCGCTCGTTCTCTTTCTTACTACATTCAATGGACGCCTCAGGTCATCGTAATCAAAGCGAAGCGATCTGCTTCCAAATTGTCATTTTATGGCTTAGAATTGTGACAGTCATATACCAATCTAGATTAATCATCTCATGAAATGGCACACACTAATGATGATATTTTTGATGATGATGATGGTGATGAATCATCCCCACATCGTCATCAACCATTCATAATTACTAATGGAAGGCACACAAACAGATCCTATTGTTCCGACTCCTAACTTGTAGTTGTATAGGAAAACAAGTGTCGCTCCACTGGAGCTTCGTAATATTGCCCAGTTGTAAGCACAAGCTGTTATTATTCTGCGCTTTAGTGGCCACCAGACCTGGTGATTAGACGCACTCCCTCGACTACATTTCATCTCTTGCACAATCATCTAAATCGCCGTTTAGCTCGGACTTTGGAGTGCTTTTTTGTTGGGCAACTATGAACTCGTGGTCTCTCGCAACACGGAGGAATCCAAGGAAATACCCACGCTGGACACCAGGGACTGAGGCGAACACGAGGGGGGAAATTATACTCTTGGACTGAGCGCGGTAGAAGAAATTTGGCGATCGGCCATAGAGGGTGAAGCCCCTTACAAGATTACCGGCTCTTGCCTTGAATGGAAGGCACAATGGGGTCCTTTTCTTGCTGAGAAATTACATAGTTGGGAGTTGGGAGGGAAATGAAGGGGCAGTCAGTAGGGGAGTGCCGAGTGAGAGAATTATAGAGATTAAGTGTAGGAAAGAAGCAGTGAGGGAACGAGTGATAATTGGAGCTATTTGTTGAGCGGTATGTGTGTGTGTGTGTGTGTGTGTGTGTGTGTGTGTGAGTGTGTGTGTGTGTGTGCGCGCGCGCTCAGGTCTCCTAGTGTTTTGCCAACTGGAGTTGGCGATTACGCATTTCCCCAAATCTCTCTTTCTGGAGTAGCGTGGCTAAGAAGTTATAATGTCTATGTCAGAGGTTATCAGGTTCAATTCTCCGCAAAAACTGAACACTGTTATCTAGTTAAATCACACTCTCATTCGGATCTCTTGGGGAGTGAGATCACATGCCTAGCCTACTCGGATATGACCGGAAAACAGGAGGTCATGTGAGCAAGTTGTGTACGACAAAAATGCCCACAATAGTTAGGAATTGAAAGAATATTCCCCCAGATTGCAGCCCTGACAAATTTCTTAGGAAAGAACACGTTGATGAGGATGGTGACAATGATGTAGATGATAATGATGATGTTGATGATGATGATGATGATGATGATAATAATAATGATGATGACGGTGATGATGACGATGATGGTGATTATGATAATAAGGATGTTGATGATGGTAATGATGATGGCGATGACGACGAGGTAATGAAGATGTTGATGATGATGATGATGACAGTGATGATGATGATGATGATAATGACGATGATGATGATGAAGAGGATGACGGTGATGATGATGACGACGACAAGTACAACTAGATAGAGCCCATTATCGTCAATGGAATCTAGAGCAGTGGTTCTCAACCTTTTTTGGCCCATGCACCTTTCCACTATATGTTCAGAATGTATTCCCCTCCCCTTTCCAAAATGTCCCCCCCTTTTTTTCGACACACACACGCGCGCGCGCACGTACACACACACGCACACACACACACACACACACACACACACACACACATGCACACTTCTTCTTCTTCTTCAGCGTTCCGAGCCATTGAGGTTCTTTGCTGCAAATACAATCCGTCTCCATTCGTCTCTCTGGTGGACCTTCTCTTGCCAGTCGTTGATTCCAAGTGCTTGTAGGTCTGTACATGTATTATCTCTCCACCGCCTTCTTGGTCTACCTCGGGGTCTACGGTCATTTATTTCCTGAGTGTAAGCGAGTTTTGTTTCCCTATTATCTTCCATTCTTTCTATATGCCCCAGCCATTGTAGTTTATTAGCCTTCATGATACCAGTGATTAGCGGGGACTTAAACAGATCATAAATGTCTTTGTTACTTCTTCTTTTCCACTCTCCACTTTGTGTATCCCTAATGGGTCCAAAGATGCGTCTTAAAATTTTGTTCTCAAAGGTTTGTAACAAGGCTTCGTCTCTTTTCGTTGTACTCCAGGTTTCAGAGCCATACAGCACAACTGGTCTGATCAGTGTTTTGTATATTGTGGTTTTGGTGTTACGAGATAGCGCCTTTGATTTTAGTAGATGTTGTAGTGCATAGTATATCTTATTTCCAGAGTTGATTCTAGTTTGTATTTCTTCCCTTATGATGTTGGAGCAGTTGAAGATCGTACCCAGGTATTTGTATGTTTCTGAGACAGTATGCTTTCATTGTCTCTAGGCGCCTGAGTTTACTGGAAAGCATTAACTGGGATATTTTTGGTTCGACAAAGAGTTCACCGACCAGTAAATTCAAAATTAGTAGTGAGTGGCCGGGCAATGACTCTAGTGCAGCCGCTGACCGACAGCTTACCTCTCGTTGTTAGTAGAATAAGAAATTCAGGAAACATGAAGCCGAACTTAGCATAGGAGCTGTCAAATGAGCAAGAAATACAACGGATTAGACTAGATATATGGGAACGGACACGCCCAATGAACCAAACCAGGCGAAGGCAGAAAGGGTAAGGTCTTCGACCGCAAGCTATAACCTAGTAGTGTCAAGGGATCTAGAATAAAGCGGATTAAGTAGAATTAATTATGTGGTACAGCTAAAAGATCTGATTGGGTAGCCCTTCGCGGCAAGGAGGAGCTATGTCACGTGATGCCAGAAAGAACCGCCAAATTAAGCGGTATATATATACGCGGGACAGAGAAGCATTTGAGGAGATAAGCCAGTTCTAGACAGCCGAGTGCAGATACTCGAAAGGCTGTTGAGACCAATAAGACTGTGGCAACTCTGGTCGGGCAGATAAATCCGAGGACCAGAGAAAGCACGGACTTAAGTGTTGGAAAAAGAACCGCCCTAAAGAAACTATTGATTGCTATTGTCAATTGCAATCATTAAGGAAAGTCATACAAGACTAGAGTGGGCTAAGAGGACACACGTTTGATGGGATCATCCAGAGGACTGCGTCGAACAAAGTTGGAAGGAGCCTGACTTTATTGGAAAGTGGCGAAATCACTCTGACACGGGCGGTGATCAGACAAACGCACCCGTAGGCAGGCGAGCAATTATCCACGGGACAGGACTCCTACGTAAGTTGGTTAATTTTAATTAGAAATCTATTAGTCTGTAGTCGGGCGTGGGTAATGGTACTTAGGTTTAGGAAGCGTTGGCAAACTACAACTGACAGATAACGGGAGTGACTGCGACGTTCTATAAGGAGGTAAAGAATACGTAACTAACTATTCAACCAAAATTCGCAGTGACTAGTTACGGAATAGGAATATGAGCGCCGAGACCGTACAAATGGTAATTATGTGCGAACGTTATTAGCGGCATCAAAAGTCCCCGAATTATTTCTCAATCAAAATGTAAACACGACAGGTACGAGACGCGACCACTAGGTCAAGCCATTCAATGAGGCCAGGTGAATACAACGGATGAATGGACCGCGCTTGGAGCAAAGCCTGCAGATGAAAGAATGTGCTTGTATTGTTGCCAGCCCGGCAGAGTTGAATCGGGGTCAGACTGCGGCGGAGAAAATAGAGCATACAACTTGTTAGCAGTACAACCTAAAAGTAGCGGGTTCGGACCTTCATGGAGAATCGGGGGTAAAAGGCTTAAATGGCTTTAATACTATAAGGCGAGATAGGGAAATAGAGAGCGGTGAATAGATACAACTGGACGAGCACTAAGTGAGCTGAAGGGGACAGGAATGCCTTTGGATATAAACGTTACAGACAGATTGGGGGGATATATCCTGGGTAGAGAAAAGGAAACGTGCGTCCATACTTCAAGAGCTGAATATTGGAGGAGATAAGCCAGTTCTAGACAGCCGAGTGCAGATACTCGAAAGGCTGTTGAGACCAATAAGACTGTGGCAACTCTGGTCGGGCAGATAAATCCGAGGACCAGAGAAAGCACGGACTTAAGTGTTGGAAAAAGAACCGCCCTAAAGAAACTATTGATTGCTATTGTCAATTGCAATCATTAAGGAAAGTCATACAAGACTAGAGTGGGCTAAGAGGACACACGTTTGATGGGATCATCCAGAGGACTGCGTCGAACAAAGTTGGAAGGAGCCTGACTTTATTGGAAAGTGGCGAAATCACTCTGACACGGGCGGTGATCAGACAAACGCACCCGTAGGCAGGCGAGCAATTATCCACGGGACAGGACTCCTACGTTGTCGCTTGATCGATTGCCTGGGTAAACTAGTGGGCGGTCATTTGACGGTGGAAGTTGGTTGTGTGCATCCTTAGTAGATTTATATACTTTCTTGTCAGACTTGCATACTTTATTATTATATTCCCCTGATTGATATGTGACTAGTTATTGGTTTAATTGCGTGCAATTCCTTAGTTTGATGGTATTATCTTGATGCTAGCTACCTGACAGCATTCTTCCATAATTGTTTGAATTGTTACCGCACGACACTTTGTATACTTTGTAATGTCTTTTGAGAAGCAAATAAACTTGATTCAGTGTTAGCTTATTCTTCTTAGTGCCTGTACTGTGCTTGTCGGTTAGGATAGTGTTGTATTCGTGACCTGCGTACCTGTATACTTGTGAGGTTGGTAGATAAAACCAAGGGTAATCACAAATCAGTGGTTATCTCTACAACCGGAAGACGGACAATCTTTATCTTTCAATTCCTTATTCTCTCCTCCACTTCTCTCTCTCATCTCTCATCTTCGTGCTATCACAAAATTTAAAAAAATTGGTCTACATTGACAAAAGTTCATCTATTAGCTACAGTCTATGGGTGTTGGGGTGTAGCCCTAAGTGTCTGTTCCTGTGTTCAACTATGTAAACAAAAACAAAAAAAGCAGTCAAAACAAAAGAAAACTTTCTGCTCCAGTTGATGAGATCACTGCGAGTGCTGGTCCAGCTACACCAGTCTGACAATCAGTTGATTGATTCTAGTCACAGATGAAGATGTTCATGTCCAAACATTAAGTCAACAATCTACATGAACTGACTACACTAGACTAGCCAGAGACACCGACATTAATCCCGATTACAAACATGACTACCAGAAATACACGCTCTGCAGCATTAGTCGAAAGCAGCGAAGGGGCGTCGGCCTCTGTGCAGGGCAATGTTGATTCTCACCCCACAGCATCGCCATGTGAACAAGTGAGATATGTAATAATGCCCACTCGAAAGAACATCAATACTTTCGGGGGCCCACACGGCCCCAATGTTAATGAGTATCTACGAGAAATCCGTTCAGCGTTCAGAGCGGGCATGATGGGGACAGCTGACAAAGTTGACCTTATCATCGACACCATTTCACCGCACGTACACAGAGAGTTAAAGCTGCACACCTCTGAGAAGGACCCCGAAAAGATGTTGGAGGTTTTAGCGACCATCTACGGCGACAAACGAACCCTCCAAGAACTAACGGCGACATTTTTCTCCACCAGACAAGGTAGCCGGGAGTCGATCGTCGACTTCTCCCATAAATTGCACCGGGAATTCGAGGAGGTGGTCTGCGCACAAGAGAGACAGGACGTCTCACCTTTTCACGAGTCAATGCTCAGAGACCAGTTTGTCGCGCAGTTGAGAGACGATTTACCTCGGCAGATGATAAAAGAAAGGCTCATTGACGAGCCTTCCATGTCGTTTCTAGCTGCTCGTGATTGTGCAGTGCGATGGGCCAGCGCTAAACACACCCCGCAGACCGAGGTGTACAACGTTGAAGCCACGGTTGTGAATCGTAACAACGACCACAGACAGCAGAGCACTGGGCATGGCCGAAACAACGAACAGAAGGGCATTCCAGCAGAAAATGACAGTAGGGGGTCACATGAACAGTCGGGCGAGGTAGATGAACTTAAGCGGGAGATGGCGCAGTTAAAAATGCAATTGTCGCATCTTGTGAACGGCCGGGGACAGCCCCAGCCAAGGTCCCAGAGACAGCAAAAACAGATTCGTTGTGATCTTTGTGGCCGGGTAGGACATATTGCCAGATTTTGTAGGGCACATTTAAACTAGAATCCCGTACAGCTACGAGTCAGGCCGCGGCGGGAAGGTTCAAGGACTCACCAATAAAAATGCTAGGCGAACGCCCAGAGACAATGATAAGCATTGACGGTAGAAATGTAAGATGTGTTCTGGACACTGGCTCACAAGTTTCCACGATTTCAGAGGAGTGCTTCAATAGACTTTTCAGACATTATAGGTTAGATGTAGATAAGTACATTAGATTAACATCAGCAAATGGCGTTTCAATACCATATTTAGGGTACATCAGTACCAGTGTGCAAATAGGGACTGATAGTGTTGATAGATGTGGAATTTTTGTTTTAAAAGATTTGAGGGGCACAGAGAACAAAACGCCCTGTATATTAGGGATGAATGTACTCGCAGAGTTGCCAAATGTTAGCAGGTTTTTTCAGTTCAACAGGCCAGCAGACAACAATGCAAGTGTTGACCTAGATCGGAAGAAAGTGTGGGTGACAGGAGAGGCCAGGACTCACATACCTGCCCGCTCGCTGGCTGTCCTGCTAGTTAGGGGTCGCGCGGGGTTAACAGACAGAACGGTCGTGTTCGAACCAGGCAGAGATCTTGACCACAAGGGTTTAATTCTGCCTTACTGCTTTACTAGGTTAGAGGGGGGAGTGTGCCAAATACAGATAGTTAACATGGGTGACGAAGATGTGTTTTTAGCGAGAGGTACTCAGGTGGGGGAGATATCTGATGCCACGATTGACCTGACTAGGCATTTTAGAGTGGTAGGAACGCAACAAATAGAGTTGTCTGCTAAACCAGACAGTGGGGAGCAGAGACCAGACAAACCCCTTTTTGACTTGACTGAATTTGAGGGAAGCGATGAGGAAAGGATGCAACTTGAGGGACTGTTAGCAAAATATGACTGCCTATTCGCGAAAGATGACACCGACATTGGGTTTACTGACAGGGTAACCCATAACATACTTTTGACGGATGAAGTTCCCATAAAACAGCCGTACAGGAGGATTCCTCCTGCCCTGTATCAAGAAGTGAAAGATCATTTACAGGGATTGTTAGATAAGCAGATTATAAAGGAGAGCTGTAGTCCTTGGGCGTCCCCGATAGTCCTGGTCCGAAAAAAGGATGGCAAATTGAGAATGTGCGTCGACTACAGGGCCCTGAACATAAAAACTAAAAAGGACGCATATCCACTTCCAAGGGTAGATGACTATTTAGATGCGTTAGGGGGCGCGAAATTTTTTTCTTCCCTTGATTTAGCTAGCGGTTATTACCAGGTGGCGATGAATCCAGCAGACCAGGAAAAGACAGCGTTCACTACACCCTTTGGTTTATATGAATATTCACGACTTCCAATGGGACTGGCAAATTCAGCGAGTACATTCCAACGTTTAATGCAGTCTTCGCTTCATGACTATATGTTTAAGTTGCTTTTAGTTTACCTTGATGACATTCTTGTGTACTCCAGAGATTTTAGTGAACATTTAGTAAAACTAGAGGCCATATTTGATAGGATACAGGTGTTGGGATTGAAACTAAACCCAGCTAAATGCAATTTCTGCAAGAAAAAGGTGCAATTCCTAGGCCATACTGTGTCTGCAGAAGGCATAGGAGCGTTAGAAGATAAGGTGCTGGCGATCCAAAAAGCTCCCATACCTAGAACGCAGACTGAGTTACGTTCATTTCTAGGCCTGGCCAGTTACTATCGCCGGTTTGCAGCCAAATTTGCCACACTAGCTAGGCCACTCCATGAATTAGTAGCTCAGCTAAACCAGCAGCACACAGATCCGAGAAAAAGGAAGAAGAGTCCCATCGGGCAGCTATGGTCTACAGAATGCGACGAGGCCTTTAACAAACTTAAAGAAGCCCTAACGTCGACACCATTACTAGGCTTTCCAGACTTCACCCTCCCTTATATTCTAGAGTGTGACGCCTCATACACTGGTCTGGGTGTTGTTTTGTCCCAAATCCAGAATGGTACAAAGAGAGTGTTAGCTTATGCTAGTCGTACTCTCCGCCCGTCGGAGAGGAATGCAAAAAGTAGTTCCAAGTTGGAACTTTTATGTTTAAAATGGGCATTAACGGAAAAGTTCCGTGGCCTTCTATTAGGTGGGAAGGTTGAAATTTATACGGACAACATGAATTTAACGATGTGGCATAAAGCGAAGCTGGGTGCCATTGAGCAAAGGTGGATCGCCCAAATGTCTATGTTCGATTATGTGATAAAACACAGGCCTGGGCGGACCAACGGTAACGCTGATTACTTGTCTCGATTCCCGCTGGAAGAACCGGGGGAAAACGACGAAGAAGAGGGCGACATCGCCATTTGCAGTGTTGCAGCAACATGCATTCCGCCAGCCCTAGGACTAGCTGGTACTGTCGGTAGCCGTCCAACGGCAGATTTTAATGTAGAAAATGCTGATGTGTTTTTAGAATGCCTTGATGTAAATAATGTTGATGAATGTTCAAAATTATGCCTTGATGTAAATATGATCGGTGGGGTTGGTGTGGTGGAAGCTGCTGCTAGGACAGCGGAAGTTTTTAATGTCCTTCCCACACATACCTTGCCGTCTTACTCAACGGAGGATATGGTGAGATTGCAGCAAAATGATGTAAATATTAATGCAGTATTTGATGTTGTATCGCGTAAACTTGTGTTGTCAAATGAATCTATGAAAAGGTTGCCCCATCAGACGAAGAAGTGGATGAGGCAGCGTAAGAAGTTATGTGTATTAGATGGGTTGCTGTATAGGAAAATCAAGGGGGCAGGTAGGACAGAGTTGCTGCAATTAGTGATACCGGAGATACTGCGGCTGAGGATACTGGAGTCAGTTCATAGCGTAGGGCATCAGGGGAGAGATAGGATGATAAATATTTTGAAGAGCAGGTGTTTCTGGGTAGGGATTACTGCAGATGTAGATAAATTCTGTAGAAGTTGCCACAGGTGCAATGTAGCGAAGCCACCACCGGTCAAGATTAAGGGACCAGCAGGTAGTTTGTTAGCTTCGAGGACCGTTTGAAGTAGTAGCGATGGACTTTACGCTACTGGAGAGGGACTCAAGGGGATTTGAGAATGTGTTGGTCATCACAGATGTCTTCTCTAAATTTACTATTGCTGTCCCAACCAGAGACCAAAAAGCAGCAACTGTGGCGAAGGTTTTAGTAGAGAAGTGGTTTTTATATATGGGTGTGCCAAGGAGACTGCACTCTGACCAAGGTAGGAACTTCGAATCCTCGGTGATTGCTGAGTATGCAAGACATATGGCATAGAAAAGAGTCGCACCACTCCGTACAACCCTCGCTGCAATGGCCAAGTGGAGCGATTTAACAAAACTATGCATGATTTACTCAGACCCCTCGAGGCCAAGGAGAAGAGGAGATGGTCTGATCACTTAGCCGAAGTGGTGCAGGTGTATAACTCGACGCCTCACGCCTCGACAGGATTTTCACCTCACTACCTAATTTTCGGACAAGAGCCTCGGCTGCCAGTGGACTTCATTTTAAATACAGGCACCAAAGACAGGGACACCAATGCAAGTGAGTATTTGGAAGGGCATCTTTCACGTTTGCGTGACGCGCACGTCCGGGCTAGTGAACAGCTGAAGAAGCATGCCGCCATTAGGAAAGATAGGAGTGACAAAATGGCAAACTCTATTCCATTGCAAGTTGGCGAACTTGTCAGAAAAAGAATCCACTATAAGGAGAGGGCGAAAATACAAGACATGTGGTCGGAAGACATGTACATAGTTGCTAGGGCACCCACCATGTCGGGAGGACCATATGCGATCAAAAAGGTTGGAGGAGATGGATCGCTAATTAGGATAGCCGGCCACGAAATGCGGCGTTGCGAGGACGGAGCAGAAGAAGAGGACATAGGGACGACGTGGGGACTACCAGCACAACCGGATGTCCCAGCGGCTGTCGAAGTTTACCAAGACATTCCAGGCAAACCAGAATGGTACGCGTTCGAGCCTGGGGACCTGAGTAGACGGAGGTCTGAGAGGATCGGACGTCGTAAAAGGGAGTGATAGAACTTCGACGTGTGGGTAGGAGATATTTTAATAGTTAGCAAGGTATGACGTGGTTGCTTCATGTGGAATGTAGTTCGAATTGTCTCTGCGGCTGTCTAAAAAAAACGAAGTGTTTCCCCATGAATAGGGGGCTTACTTGTTATAATGTTTTTCAGGCGCTAGCATGGTTGTGTACCTTGATTTTTTTTCTACAGTGGGAAGTAGCGCTGTAAGGAGTTGATGTTGCTGATATTGTTTCATTTTTGATGTTCCTATGTGCAACCATTGATTAATGATTTTGTTGTCTGGGGAAATCCCCTGCGTGAAAGGGATTGGACTGTTTTATTGATGATATTATTTGATTACTATATTGTTACGATGTACGCCAGAAGACGAACAAGATTTAACTGCCTTATGCACTGGGAGAGCGGGGGAGGCAACCAGTATTTTTTATTATTATTATTATTATTATTTGGGGTGGAAGTTCCAAAAAGAGTTTTCCCCTTAGGCATCCAATATTGTTTATGAGAATGTCAGATGCGGAGCCAGGGCTTCGATCTCAAGGAGGAATGACGCTATATTGATGGTGGGACCCATCAACTTTTGGTAGGTGTGTATGAGACAGTATGCTTTCATTGTCTCTAGGCGCCTGAGTTTACTGGAAAGCATTAACTGGGATATTTTTGGTTCGACAAAGAGTTCACCGACCAGTAAATTCAAAATTAGTAGTGAGTGGCCGGGCAATGACTCTAGTGCAGCCCGCTGACCGAAAGCTTACCTCTCGTTGTTAGTAGAATAAGAAATTCAGGAACATGAAGCCGAACTTAGCATAGGAGCTGTCAAATGAGCAAGAAATACAACGGATTAGACTAGATATATGGGAACGGACACGCCCAATGAACCAAACCAGGCGAAGGCAGAAAGGGTAGGTCTTCGACCGCAAGCTATAACCTAGTAGTGTCAAGGGATCTAGAATAAAGCGGATTAAGTAGAATTAATTATGTGGTACAGCTAAAAGATCTGATTGGGTAGCCCTTCGCGGCAAGGAGGAGCTATGTCACGTGATGCCAGAAAGAACCGCCAAATTAAGCGGTATATATATACGCGGGACAGAGAAAGCATTTGAGGAGATAAGCCAGTTCTAGACAGCCGAGTGCAGATACATCGAAAGGCTGTTGAGACCAATAAGACTGTGGCAACTCTGGTCGGGCAGATAAATCCGAGGACCAGAGAAAGCACGGACTTAAGTGTTGGAAAAAAGAACCGCCCTAAAGAAACTATTGATTGCTATTGTCAATTGCAATCATTAAGGAAAGTCATACAAGACTAGAGTGGGCTAAGAGGACACACGTTTGATGGGATCATCCAGAGGACTGCGGCGAACAAAGTTGGAAGGAGCCTGACTTTATTGGAAAGTGGCGAAATCACTCTGACACGGGCGGTGATCAGACAAACGCACCCGTAGGCAGGCGAGCAATTATCCACGGGACAGGACTCCTACGTAAGTTGGTTAATTTTAATTAGAAATCTATTAGTCTGTAGTCGGCGTGGGTAATGGTACTTAGGTTTAGGAAGCGTTGGCAAACTACAACTGACAGATAACGGGAGTGACTGCGACGTTCTATAAGGAGGTAAAGAATACGTAACTAACTATTCAACCAAAATTCGCAGTGACTAGTTACGGAATAGGGATATGAGCGCCGAGACCGTACAAATGGTAATTATGTGCGAACGTTATTAGCGGCATCAAAAGTCCCCGAATTATTTCTCAATCAAAATGTAAACACGACAGGTACGAGACGCGACCACTAGGTCAAGCCATTCAATGAGGCCAGGTGAATACAACGGATGAATGGACCGCGCTTGGAGCAAAGCCTGCAGATGAAAGAATGTGCTTGTATTGTTGCCAGCCCGGCAGAGTTGAATCGGGGTCAGACTGCGGCGGAGAAAATAGAGCATACAACTTGTAGCAGTACAACCTAAAAGTAGCGGGTTCGGACCTTCATGGAGAATCGGGGGTAAAAGGCTTAAATGGCTTTAATACTATAAGGCGAGATAGGGAAATAGAGAGCGGTGAATAGATACAACTGGACGAGCACTAAGTGAGCTGAAGGGGACAGGAATGCCTTTGGATATAAACGTTACAGACAGATTGGGGGGATATATCCTGGGTAGAGAAAAGGAAACGTGCGTCCATACTTCAAGAGCTGAATATTGGAGGAGATAAGCCAGTTCTAGACAGCCGAGTGCAGATACTCGAAAGGCTGTTGAGACCAATAAGACTGTGGCAACTCTGGTCGGGCAGATAAATCCGAGGACCAGAGAAAGCACGGACTTAAGTGTTGGAAAAAGAACCGCCCTAAAGAAACTATTGATTGCTATTGTCAATTGCAATCATTAAGGAAAGTCATACAAGACTAGAGTGGGCTAAGAGGACACACGTTTGATGGGATCATCCAGAGGACTGCGTCGAACAAAGTTGGAAGGAGCCTGACTTTATTGGAAAGTGGCGAAATCACTCTGACACGGGCGGTGATCAGACAAACGCACCCGTAGGCAGGCGAGCAATTATCCACGGACAGGACTCCTACGTTGTCGCTTGATCGATTGCCTGGGTAAACTAGTGGGCGGTCATTTGACGGTGGAAGTTGGTTGTGTGCATCCTTAGTAGATTTATATACTTTCTTGTCAGACTTGCATACTTTATTATTATATTCCCCTGATTGATATGTGACTAGTTATTGGTTTAATTGCGTGCAATTCCTTAGTTTGATGGTATTATCTTGATGCTAGCTACCTGACAGCATTCTTCCATAATTGTTTGAATTGTTACCGCACGACACTTTGTATACTTTGTAATGTCTTTTGAGAAGCAAATAAACTTGATTCAGTGTTAGCTTATTCTTCTTAGTGCCTGTACTGTGCTTGTCGGTTAGGATAGTGTTGTATTCGTGACCTGCGTACCTGTATACTTGTGAGGTTGGTAGATAAAACCAAGGGTAATCACAAATCAGTGGTTATCTCTACAACCGGAAGACGAACAATCTTTATCTTTCAATTCCTTATTCTCTCCTCCACTTCTCTCTCTCATCTCTCATCTTCGTGCTATCACATTTCCGTTCTTTTAATGGTCATATTATCTATTTGTATGTGGGCCCGGT